>APFE030509723.1:1001-17482 GCA_000404065.3 Pinus taeda
ATATTTGTTTCTGTTGGTAACCTTAGTGACCATATTCTCTAGGATTCTTCCTAAGGTGATGGTGGCGGGAAGATCCCACTGTACCTCGAGCAGACGTCGGCTAGACTCACTTGAATTTTCTGGGGGGTTCTCTTCACTCTAGACGGTTAAGTGGAGAAACTTGGTCCAGTCTATTCATTAAGCAGGTTGCCGGTGTAACTGTTCCAACTGCTATTTCTGTATCGAACTTTGCGATGTTGGATTTCATCACCAACTAGTGTTTTCGGTCCGGAAAGTTACTGTTTGTGTGTGTTTGATCTCTTAGATTCTTTAGGCGTGTGATTCGATTTGTTTGGTTCTTTATAGACTTTAGGTGATTTTCATTGAGATTTTACTTTTTTGCATGTGAAGTAGTTAAAAGTCTTTAACTGTGGCTGAATTACCGAGGCATTCCCGTAGACTTCGGGGCCAATCCCCTGAGTTTGTTAATGTGGCTGAGTTACTGAGGACTTCTCGTAGACTTCGAGGTCAACCTCCTGAAGACATACCAAGCCACTTTGAAGTTTTGCGAGTCCTTGTATCTCCCAGTAGCGGTAAAAGTGGGTCACCTGAAGAAGGAAAACCTTTGGTAGAATATTCTGATTCTCAACCGTTAGTAATTTCAGAAGTTACTGGTAGCATTGCGTCTAATAGTGATATAGGTGAAGAACCTGACGTGTCTGAACCTGAATCTGAAGTTGCTCCTAGTCCCATATCAGAGTTTGTTTCTCCGACTCCTAGTGGTCCTAGTTCTCCTAGGGTAGAAACCGTAATTACCCAAGATCTTCCCGTTGGACTCATAGCGATCGAAGAGCTTGCTATTTTGGATATCGAAGAAAGCTTTCCTTTTCCGGATAATCGATCTATCTTAGAGCTTAGGGAGCGTGAATCGACTTTTTATTGTCCGCCTAGGAGCACTGCTTGGTACCATTCACTGACCAATCTTTTGGAAAATCTGGGACTTAGTTTTACACCACCTCGCATCTTTTATCACCCTTCACCTAGAGATCATTATCCTCCATTGAATATGTCTAGTCCGTCATCCATGTATTCCCAATCTCCGGAAGCCTATTTGTACGGAGGTCCTTCTATTCCCGCTGGGTATCAGTCCATTTTTGGTACTTTTACGGGAGCATCTCCTCGTCCTATCGAACAAAAGTTGTTAACTAGAAGTAGTGGTACTAAATCGTTGAGTGTAGAAGAAATTCTAAAGATGTCAGGTCAACCTCAAGGCAGTCAGTTACCGCCTGGGGGGCAACCTCAAGGTACTCAGTATGTGCCTGGGGGGCAACCTCAGGGTACCCAGTATATGCCTGGGGGGCAACCTAAAGGTACTCAGTTTGCGCCCGGGGGACAACCTCAAGGACAGTACATACCTACGGGATAGTACGTTCCTCAAGGTCAACACCAGACTCAATATGTACGCCAAGGTCAACCTCAGTATCAATATGTACCCCAAGGTCAACCTCAATATCAGTATGCACCCCAAAATCAACCTCAATATCAGTATGTACCTCAAGGTCAACCCCAGTATCAGTACATGCCTCAGGGTTATCAACCCCAAGGTCAGTACCCATCTCAAGGTTACCAACCGCCTTCTGATCAATCATATTATCAACCCTACCCTCAACTCGGTTATGGTCCTCAGTATCCGCAAGGTCCATACCCCGGAACGAATTTGGTGTGGGATCCATCTCAAAATCAGTAGGTCTTGCAACCAAATGTGCGGTCGTCATCTCAACCTAGACAAACTATGGTCGCTGGTCCATCTCAGCAACCCATCCAGTCGACTGTTCAAACTTCTACACCTTCTGTAATTTCTCAGCCTGGGCCTAGTACATCTCGTACTCCGCCTCAAACGTCTGCTGCAACTACTGCAACATCTACTCCATCTACCCCACCTTCATCTAGAGTATCAGCAGCTCCATTTTCTACTATTCCTGCATCTACTCCTCAGACCTCTTTACCTCAGTCTGGATCTATGGTCCAGACTTCGGTCCAGATGCCTGTAGGAAGTATGGTTGTTATTTCTCAACCTCAATTTAATCAACCTTCGTACCAAGGACAATATCAACCTCAATACGATCTTGCTGCGCAGCAACCAACCTATCAGTATCAACCGTACCCTGGGTATACATATCAACAACCTCAGCAACCCAAGTATGGTCCGGCTAATCCTGGTTTTCCAGGAGGACAAAATATCCCGAATGCGATTCCCATTCCTAGTTATCTTGGATATCCTCCTCCTGGGGCTGGTTTGCAGACCCCAAGTTTCAGAGACCCTAATCGTTAGTTACCATTCATTGCAACTTTGGACTTACTTGACTTGACGCACCTTACGAACGATCCAATCAACTATCTTCCGTATTGGCCTCCAATGCCGCATAAGTTTCCCAGTGATATTTCGAAATTCGAAGGTAAACCAGGAGAGGACCCGTCGAACCATGTGATGACTTATCATCTCTGGTGTGCATCCAACTCCATTTCCGATGATTCTATTCATTTACGTTTGTTTCAGCGCACTCTAATTGGTCTTGCGGCCAAATGATATATCGAATTACCGCGAGCCACTTTTTATGATTTTAGTCAGTTAGCTACCTCATTTTTAACTCATTTTCAGTTGCCAGTTAGATATGACAATGGCATGGAGCTATTAACTTCGTTAAAATAGTCGACGTCCACTTACATCTCAGATCATATCGATGAATGGAGACGTCGACGGCATTTAGTGAAGGTTTATATCCCGGATCTAATCTTAGTTGAGTGGTTTGTGAAATCCTTGTTGCCTAAGATCACTGAAGATGTGGCTAAAGCCGGAGTAGTTACTGAAGAGCAAGTCATTGCTCAAGCGCAGTACCTTGACATAGTTTACACTCAGTCGGGTACGTTACACGAGAAGATCACCAACCTACCTAATCAAAATCAAATCGCTACTGCTCCTTCAGGGTCTCATGCCGCTGATGGTGTGATTGGCACGGTAAATACTAAAAGTAGGAAGAAATCTTCTAAGAATTCTTCTCCTATAATAACCTTGCCATATTCCCCAATAGGAGAGTCTTCCGCGGAACTTTCCGTTGATATTCACGTTGTAGAGTCATCTATAGCTAAACCAAAAAACGGTGGTAAGAAGAAAGGGAAGAAGAAGAATAAAGAGAAAAATCCAAAAGAGAAACCTGAAAAAAGCGGAACCCTCTGATGAAAAACGCAAACCTCGTTATCCGTGTCTCATTTGTGATGAAGATCATTATACGAGAGACTGCCCTCATAAGGCGGAGGTTGAAAAAATAGTCAAAGGTTCCCAAAATCCTGCTGTCTTGAAGGATCCTTTTCAAACTCAAGATAGTAAGATGATAGGTTCATCCTCTGGTGCCAATGAAGAACCCATCTTGATGATCTCTCATGTAAGGATTGCGACTCGATCGCAAGATTATGGCAGTAAAAGTCCTGTTGATGGAAAGGAAGCAAAATCTTCTCATTCAAACCCATCAACCTCAGCTCTCGGTTCCGATCCACTACAGATCGAGAAACCTAACCCGGACTTAGTAATCAAACCGCCCACAAAGGGTGTACTTCGAAGGTCTGCTTTCAATCCACATGCGAGAGTGGCTCAAAATTACAACATTGTTGAGGATTTAGCTGTTTCACCCTCAGCAATGTCGGCTTTGGAAGTGCTGCAATCATGTCCACCACAACGCAAATTACTTTTGTCAGCTATAGGAGCTGTTGACACTCAGGACCCGAAACTAATAATCTTCGATCTAGAAAATAGTGCACCACGTCTCCCCCATCAAATGGCTGTCCAGATTCCAGTGATAGTAAAAAACAGACCTGTTCATAGGACTGTGATTGACGAGGGAGCTTCCACGTGCATTATGTCGATAGAGTGTTGGAGATCGCTTGGTTCTCCTTCGCTCAATCAATCCCCAACAATTCTTAAGGCCTTTGATGGCCGTGGGTTTCATCCATTTGGCATTTTATAGGATCTACCTATAGGGGTTGAAGGAAAAACCGTTAATCTAGATGTGGAGGTGGTTGATGCCCCTCTAGATTACAACCTTCTCTTGGGTTGTAGTTGGTCTTACGCTATGACAGCTGTTGTCTCATCAGTCTTTTGGCTCATCAAGTTCCCTCATAATGGAAAGATCGTAACTATAGACCAATTGTCATACTTTTCATCTGACCCAGCCTCTGCTGAGAGTATTCAGCACGTCGGCAAAGCGACGATCCCTTATAAGGATGTTGGTGTAGGGTTAGTTAAATATTCCAATTTACTAGGCACTTTTCCTTTCCCTCCTATCAACGCATCGTCTTCTACTGCGACAATTCATATGATTTCATCAGGAACCATCGTTAATGATGATCCTTGGATCATTCCTTCTGAAACTAAGTTAGACTCATTTGGTACTCTTATGCCTTTGAGTCCGTATGAATTTGCATATCAGACCGTGCAGTCATTTTCCGACCCAATGTCAACCCAAATCGACTTTATGAACGAAGTTCGTGGAGAGTCATTTTCAACATCAACCTCGGAATTAGAAATGTTTTCCGAACTTGTTCAATCAGATGAGAAAATTTGTGAAATCCTATGTGTCGATGAGTTACCATGGGAAGATCTACATCACAGATCTTCGTTTTTACCTAAGAGCGATCGTTTTGAAAACGGTTTTTCATCAATCTTTACAACTGAATATGTTAAGGATGCTCAGAATCAAATGAAACATCCTGACTCTGAGTTAAATTTGGGAAATATTTCTAAAACTATTCCCCTTGACATTTCAGTTATGCCTGGAATTATTGAAAACGTTCATATAGGTGCCTCTTGTATGGCTGATGAAATCAAAACATACAAGGCCCTATTTCAAGAATTCCACGACGTGTTTGCCTGTTCCTATGAGGAAATGTGAGGAATCGATCCAGAAATCATAATTCATGAAATTAAAACCTACCCGTACGCTAAACCCGTTCGGCAATGTTTGCATCAGATTCACCCAAGAAAAGCTACTGCGATTAAAGCAGAAGTTGAAAAATTATTGAAAGCAGGTTTCATTTATCCGATCCCATTAATGGATTGGGTATTGAATATTGTTCCTATGAATAAAAAGGAAGGGACAATAAGAATCTGTATTGACTATAGGGATATTAATCGAACATGTCTGAAAGACAATTACCCTACACCCTATATCGATCAAATTATTGATGATTATGTCAGCAGTGAAATTTCCTCCTTTATGGATGGATTTTCGGGCTACAATCAAATCAATATTTTGTCTGCCGATCAACCAAAAATGGCATTCATTTGTCCATGGGGAACATTTGCTTATTGCAAATTACCTTTTGGCCTTAAGAACATCGGCACAACTTTTCAACGAGTTATTTCTTACGCTTTTCATGATATAAAACACATTGTGCAACCTTATCTCGATGACTTGCCCACTCATTCCTTACATAGAGCTGATCACCTCGTCCATTTACGAGCAATCTTCATGAGGTGTAGGCATTATCAAATTCGGTTGAATCCCCACAAGTGTGTGTTTTGCATTGAAACGGGTTGATTACTGGGATTTGTAGTTTTGAAAGCGGAATTCATGTCGATCCTTAGAAGGTCGAAGCTATCATCAAATTGCCTCCTCCTTCGAGTCTTCGCGAACTCCAAAGTTTGCAAGGGAAAGTAAACTTTTTACATCGATTTATCCCTAACTACGCCGAGATTACAAAGGGTTTTACCCGGTTGTTGAAACAAAATGCTTCATTCTTTTTGGATGAGATAGCTCAGAAATATTTTGATGCATTGAAACATGCGTTGACCCATGCACCGTTGTTGCATCCTCCCAACTACAACCAGGACTACTACTTGTATCTCGTCGCTTCCTATTCCACCATTGGAATGGTGTTAGTTTAGGAAGATGAATTCGGTACGGAACATGTGATATATTAACTTAGTCGAATGTTAAATCCAACTGAGCTAAAATACTCACATGTGGAGAAATTGGCATTGGCAGTTGTTCAAGCTGTCCAATGATTTCGTCATTACATTTTATTACGCAAAACTACAGTCATTTCTGATTGCAACCCCATGATTTATATTTTGACCAAACAATTGCTAGGGGGAAAGTACTCCAAATGGATTTTCATCTTTCAGGAGTTTGATTTGGAATTTGAAAAGTCCAAGTCAAAGAAATCTTTACTTTTCGTGGAACTTATGTGTGACTTCCCTCGTGTTGATTCAGAAATTGTGGCGGAGGAGCCCATTGCAGACGAATCCTTGTTTCTGATCAGTGCTTTAGATCTGTGGTATGGAGATATCATCACTTATCTCCAAACCCAAACCTTTTGGCCTGATCTTTCATGATTCGACCGTCGGAAAGTCCGATTCCAATCCCAGCAGTTCAAAATTATTGGAGATACTCTTTATTGCCTGGGGGCAGACTCTATTTTCCGACATTGTTTGACTCATGAGGAAATCGAAAGGGTCTTAAATGACTGTCACTCTGGAGCGTGTGGCGGTCATATGTCTGGGTATGCCACTACCCAAAAGATATTGCGCGCTGGCTATTTCTGACCGTCTTTATTTAAAGATTGTATTACTGCGGTCCGAAAATGCCACAATTGTGAAAGTTTTGATTGAAATATGCACGCTCCTCCTACTCCTCTTCACCCTATAATTGTCATTGGTCCTTTTACCAAATGGGGTATCGATTATATTACATGTAACCCTCACTCGACTAGGGGGCATGCGTACATTATCCTCGCGGTAGATTATTTTACTAAGTGGGCCGAGGCGATGCCTACATTTGAGGAAGACGGAAAAATAGCTGCAATTTTCGTATTCAATCATATAATTGCTATGTTTGGTGTTCCAAAAGCGATTATCACTGACCATGGGCGTCATTTTTGAAATGTTATGATGACAGAACTTACAGACCAACTTGGGATGCGTCACGACAGTTTAACTCCTTATTATCCACAAGCTAATGGTCTGGTTGAAGCCATCAACAAAGTCTTAGTCATCATGATCTGAAGAATCATTGGGATTCATCGGTCGAACTAGCACAACATGTTATTTTCAGCGCTGTGGGCATACCGAACCTCAGTCAAAACATCAACAGGGTTCACTCCTTTCCAACTAGTTTATGGTTTGGAAGCTGTGTTACCTATTGAGTGTGAAATCCCGTCATTGCGAATAGCCATCGAATTACTTCCAGCTACTTCTAAAGAGGAAAGACGTTTATTATACTTAGCTCAGCTAGATGAGAATCGTCGCGATGCTGCATTAGCGATCGAATCTCATGCCAAACATATTAAGGCTCAGTATGATCGAAATGTAACCCCTCAAAATTTTTTGGAAAGAGATTTAGTCCTTTTGTATGATCAAGAAAATGATAAATTGGGCGCTGGAAAGTTCGTGCCTATGTGGCATGGTCCTTTTTTTGTCAAGCGAAAGCTAGCGAAAGGGGCCTATGAGTTGGTAGACTTTGACGGGGTCTCTTTAGGTAAACCCAGAAGTGGTCTTTACCTGAAGAGATATTATGCTTAAATCGAGTGTGGATATTTTTTAGTTAGGTTAGTTTTTCTTCTAGCTGGTGTGTTTTAGATTAAAAGTGTGCTTATCTTAGAGATTGAGTTTTTCGTCATTATTCCTGCTTATCTTGGTTTTACGTTTGATGACGCAGATGTCGACGCCTCTTTAAACATATATTGGTTTCGCTGTTGGCGCTTGTCGTAGTACACATAATATTTATTCCGCAGCTTGGGTTATCTATTCGCCCTCTGACGAGTTGGTATCTATGCATGGGGTAAGCCTCGGTCAAACAACAAACAACATTGCAGAGTATAGTGCAGTGACGGAGTTATTATCTGAATCTATTTCATTTGGGATTCGGAGTCTGATAGTGAGGTTAGATTCTGAACTCGTTGTATTACAGCTTAATAGAGTATACGCCATTAGAAATCCAGTTTTATTAAGATTATTTTTGAGAGTGTGTCTCATGGAACGTGAATTTGACTATATTGAATATCAGCATATTCCAAGATCTTTAAATACATTAGCAGATGTAATTGCTTTTCAAATGTTAAGTAGACATGTGCGATAATCATACAAGTAAATTTAAAAACATTCCATAACATGTTTAACAAGACAAGCCAGTAATAACGATATCATATATATATATATATATATATATCGGAGTGTGTCAAAAAATTCATCGTCCTCGATCATAGGTTGAAAAACACCTTATGATTGGCAAAAATGATAGGTACAAAAAGCAAAATGTCATATGTGACTACAATAAGCGATCATCCCATCTGATCCAGATTTAAACAGGAACGCAACTAATTACAGAGATAACCATATACACAAATATGCAGCGAAATAATACTTCATTTCATTAATGGAAAACACTGAAATATGCTTACAATCAGAAATGGAAATAAACTAGCTAAAAATAGTAAGTTGTGCTACAATTAAGGAAACTGAAAATGCTGAGAAAGACAATGGTGGGGGTCCATGTGGACTTGGCAGGTGGCCACCAATATCCACCTGGATCAGGGAATGAAGGCCACATTTGTTTCTTGGACTCCTTGAGGTTCCTGGACATCCTTGTTTCTGTTATTTGATAAGCTATTTAACTGGCCAATAGCTTATAAGAAATGTACAAGGGGAGAACATATGGATCTGTGGTGTTGTCAAAAAGTCTGATGTAGGTGAACTTTTCTTCACCAAACTAACTATTGATTGATGTTAGGTCAATATTGGCCTCATCGGATAACCGAGGAGCAGTTTTTTCGAATATGCCTTGATGAACGGGTAAAACAAAACCATCGCAGATTCTATATAGATGATCTTTATAATGGGCCTTCCACAAATACTTATGATAGATATGTATAGGAGTTGGGTCTTGAGGAGTCAATTTCCATTCTAAAATGGGGTAATCAGAATTGAAACATATGGTATCCATGATGTAGGCGCTCATATAAAATGGGGGTATTATCAGGGTAGTCACAAACCTGTTTCTTCTATAATCAAGGATTTGGTTGGCCATTTTATCTGATAAAATGGTTACCCAATCCATGATATAATAATTAATTGCAGCTTCCATTAAGGGCATCATTTCTATATAAAACCTAGCTGAATCAGAGACTCCCAAGAGTCTACATATCATAGCGCCAATGTAGCAATAAGGAGATGCTAAGGAGTACATACCCGAAGATTCATGCTTATGTTTGTTCGGGAAATTCCTCCACTGCTTGATAGGGTCCTACTCCACGTCATTTTCCTTGGTGAAAGCTTCTAAAAATGCTTTGTTGTAATGCTTCTGGGGGTCCGGTAATTGATACGTCTTCTTGATATATTCTGCCTTGAATGCCCCGAACATCCTTCCATTGACTGTATAGAGGGCCCTATCAGTTATGTTGATATTTCTATAACCCATCTTACCGTGTCATTGTATGGTAACACTTTCCCCTTGGGTTGCTATTCTATGGAGGAAGGAGCTGGCTGAATCATATAGAGTATTTTCTACTTTATCAGTTGAACCAGCCGTTGCTCCTTCTTCTTCAACTTCACTTGTGTCCTCAGCTTCAAGTAAATTATATATACTCTCCCATGAAGTCTTATCGAGGCCTGCACAGGTAGTATCGACTATCAGCGCCAATTTACTAGTTCATATTTTGTTACAACGGGGACCTTCACTTTCCGAGATTTCTTAGTCATTTTTGCTGAATTGGTGAGTTCAGACTCGTTCTGCAAAATGAAACATAAGGATGTAATGGTGGAAAAACCTTGTTCAAAGCTAATACACAACACACAAGACTAATAACAATTAAGTGCAAATGGGTGTTATGGATTTTTAATATTTTAAGCTACCACGGATGAAATCCTTAAAGGATTCAACCACAACTGCTTTCTTAATGATTTCTCGTAACTTCCAATGTGACACTTTAATGCCGTAATGACATGTCGCATTGCAAATTTATAATAGTCCTTTTTAAATGAGTATCGCGACTTCCCGATCGACGATTAGCGATAATCGCATATCACAGATCGGGAGGTACAAGCATTACGCTTAAATGTTTCCTTTGCATATTTGCGATTGCGACTAATGGTGAGCTGTCATGGGAAGGTGGGATGACTTTTTAAAATTAATAAATCGTTTGTTTTTTCTTTATCATTGATTTATGACTATAACCCGCAAATGTTCATAATAACTCATATTTCACCTTTATCGAAAAGCACTCTTAATAATGAAATCGCATCGGAAGATTTCAAAGGGGCTTTTGATATGTGTTTTATGATCTTAGCGATGCGCGATTGCGATCGGCTTATCGCATCGGAGGATTTATATGAAAACTTGGAAGGGTTTCTTGATAAGTAGCGATATGTGATTTTCGATGGAGTTATCGCATCGATGAATGTCAATGGAACACCTTCAGTCCACCATTGAAACAAAGGATTTGCGCAATGCGACATACTCCTTTTATAATTGTTTTATGATAAGGTTTTATCATAATTTAAATCGGATAGGACCTTATCAAGAGGACTTTCATAGATTGAATAGATTTGCAAATTGCGATTGTTATTTAACTTATCCTAAAAACAAAAGACCTATTATAAAAATCAAATTTTAAATGTTTTATTGATTTTATTTATATTTCTAACAGGGTACCTGTTTCTTATTAAAGTTTTTTATGAAAAATTTGAAATGGGGAGGGTTGTTGTATAGCACAACAATTGGCGATTCACTGGGAGAAACAATTATCTCTAAAAAAATAACGCAATATCTAAACTTGCTTAGTTTTGAAACAATTCAGGATAAAGAAAACAATCTAAGAATATTTAAATAAAAATTAACTCTGAATGAAATGACAATATTTTGCAATTTCTTTTACAATCTCTTAAAAATAGAAACATTTCAGGTTTTTTCAAGTTTTGATTGGTTGATGAAGATAAAGTAGGGGGCTCTTCCAACTTAGCTCTTAAATCTACTCTTTTGTCACAGGTAGTGCCTTTGCTGCTAGCAAACATCTATAGTCTCGGCAATGTTACATTTTATCCATAAATCATTCATTGTCCCATCCATCTAAGAGCATAACTTTTGAAAGATAAATTCAAAAAGATACGTCTATATATGTTTTTTGTTTTTATATTCTTTTAATTTTTTAAAGATTAAAAGCCATTGTTTTGTTTTGGTACCCAGCTTATAACAATGCCATTCATTGGTTGTATTTGAACTGAACAAGCTGGCTCGTGATGAGACCCCTTGTCTTATGATTATAAGCCATTACCCTGTTTTGATATGCAGTATTGGTAATGTCATTTTAAATTAGTTCCCTATGATCATGGTAAGCAGGCTCATGATGAGACCTCTTATCTTTTATATCAGTCATATTTTAGAATTACACCCTGAAAAATCATAAACTTAGTGGATGGGGTGAATGAATTTCTCCTTAAGAGTTTATGGACGACAATTTTAGAAGCTTGGAAAATTCTTTACTTTTTATGAATAATTTCTCTTAAATTTAATAAAACTTAGAATGATTTATAGTATTCTCAAGGTTTTGGAAGATTTTGCAAAATTTAAAGAGGCCTTCAGAGTTTCATGTTTTATTCAACTTTCCAAAACTGTAATCATTTCCTTAAAGGTTTCCATCTATTGAAAGCAAGTATTTACAATATTTTCTTAAAGAGCTTCCCAATAGTAAAAAGCCAATCGAAGACTATTTACAACATTATTTTCTAAAATAAACAAGCTTGCATAAAGAATATCTACAAGTAACAAGGGGTTACCTCCTTAAGAAAAGAATTTCTTTAAGATAAGCCCATTCATAGGAAGAGAATCTCTCTTTCTTGATAAATATTGCAATATGAACGTTGATGAGCCTATCTTTTCAATGATTTCAAATGGTCCAAGCCACATCTTTTGAAATTTGGTATGTTTACCTTTATCTTCATGTGCTTTATCCCATTTCAACACAAAATCATCAATTTGTAAAGTTTTTGAGCTGGTAAAACTTGCATCAAAAGAAGATTTAATGACTTGTTGATGTTTAGCATGAGTGATTTTGGCCTTCTCTCTTTCTTCCTCTAATTTGAGGATTTGATCAAATCTTAATTGAATAGAGGAAGAAGGATTTTCTTCAATAAATTGTACTAGGGCTAGAGATGGGAGTGCTAAGTTTGAAGTTATTACAACTTCTTTCCCATACACTAAGTTAAAAGGAGAAGTACCTATTGAGGCTTTTTGAGTTATGTAATCCGCCCATAATGCAAATATCAAAGATTTATGCCAATTATTTTGATTTTGATCAACAGTTCTTTTAATAATCTTAATGATATTCTTATTAGTTGATTATGCCAAACCATTACCTTGAGGGTAGTAATTTACAGAATATTTTAATTTAAAACCTCTCTTAAGAGAAAATTCAAGTAAACTACTTCTAGAAAAATAAGATGCATTGTAAAAAATAAGGGCATTAGGTACACCAAACCTGGTAATGATGAATTGATCAATGAATTCAATGGTTGCATCAGAATTGGCTACCTTTAATGGAATTGCTTCTACCCACTTTGTGAAGTAATCCATGGCTGTAAGGATGTATCTGTGTTTCTTGGAAGAATGTGGAACAATCTCTCCTATGATATCAAGCCCCCACTGTTCAAATGGTTACTCAATGTTTACTGGTTGTAAAGGAAAGGTTGGTTTCCTTTCTCTACCACTAGCAATTTGGCATATCTTGCATTTCTTGACATAATCATGGGCATGTTTAAACAAAGTGGGCCAATAATATCCAACATGTATGATTTTGTGAGCTGTAGTATTTCCTCCAAAATGTCCACTTGCTGGACTATTATGTAATTCCTGCAAAACCTTTTGTGCTTCAGTTTTTTTGGGCATCTTAATAAAATTGAATCATAATTTCTTCTGAATAACACATCATCAATGATTTCGAAGTGTTTCGATTTTAATCTTAAGGCACGTTTGTTTTTGTAACTAAAATAGGGGAGCATATCCATTTTTCAAGTAAAAGATCAGATTAGCATACTGAGATTCAGAATTTATGATACTTATCTCGTTCACTTGAAAAGTCTTATCTGAATCTTCATGTTCTAGGATAAGAAGCTCCTGCTAATAACCTGCAAAAACTTTTCCCTCTCACAATTTTCGTTGGTTTAATATTAATGTCATACTCCTGTAAAGTTCTTACCCAATTAGCTCTCTTTTCTCCTACTTTCCTTTGCACTAGCAATTGTCTCACTGCAGAGAATGTGACTATTGCTTTTGTGTGTGTTTTTAGGAGAAATGGTCTAAAGTGTTTGAAAGATTTAAACACAGCAAAAGCTTGTTTTTCTACTTCAGAATAGTTAAGTTCAACACCTTGTAAATTAGAACTGAAGAAGGATATCGGTGATTCCACTTGCTGATCATTGATTTGTGTTAAAACAACAACATAAGATGTTTCCGTGGCAAAAGTATACAAAATAAAATGATTAGAAAAGTTGGGAGTATTCAATGCAGGAGCGTTAACAATTGCCTGTTTGATTGAGTCAAAGGCTTTTTTTTTGTTATGTCCCCATTTGAAAACTGAATTTTTCTTAATCATGGTTTGTAAAGGTAAGACTATATGAGAAAAATCAGGAACAATTTTTTTTATAAAATTTATTTGCCCTAAAAATGATTGCATTGATTTCTTGTTATGTGGCAAAGGAATATCATAAATCTCTTTTATCCTATCAGGATCAATATATATGCCGTCTTTGGATACAATAAATCCTAAGAGTTTGCCTTCATTTAGGGCAAAGAATGATTTCTTGGGATTTAGAGGAATCCCATACCTTTTACATCGTTCAAAGATTTGTTTTAAATCATGGAGATGATCGACCCTTTTCTTGGAAAAAAATAGTTATGTCGTCTAAGTAGACAACAAATGACCTATTGATCTAACCTTTGAAAGCTATATCCATGGCTTGTTCGAAAGTAGCTCCAACATTTATTAGACCAAAAGGCATTTTCTGATAAGCATATGTTCCCCATTTAGTCCTGAATGTAGTTTTTAGTCTATCATCTGGATGCACCAGTATTTGACTGTAACCTGAAAAACCATCAAGAAAGGACATTAACTCTGAACCAGCTACAGATTGAAGTATCTACTCCATTGTTGGTAATGGGAAATTATCATTTTAACATGCCTTATTGAGATTTTTTAAATCATTGCAAATCCTAATATCGCCATTCTTTTTCCTTACAGGTACCAAGTTTGAAACCATTTAGAATGTCTGGCTGGGAAAATTATCTTAGCTTTCAGAAGTTTATTCAACTCTACTTTGATTTGAATTTCTAGATTTGGGTGAATTTTCCTTAACTTTTGTTGTACAGGTTTCTCACCAGAAATCATTGGAATTGTGTGTTGAATGATAGAAGTATCATAAGTTCTCAAATCTTTGTAATTACAAGCGAAAACATTTTTGTATTTGTTCAATAATATGATGAAAGCAAATATTTCTTCTTATGTGAGTTCAAGTCCTAGATTGACATTTTGTGGTTTGGCCTCAGTGCCAAGGTTTACTAATTCAAACTTTAAAGTTTTGCATTAGTGACCTTTTTAAATCTATCTTTGATGTCATAGAGATCTTCTAGCTTGACCACATATTTAGGAATATAATTCTCATTTGGTCTTTGTTTGATTTGAAGATCAGGATCATTTTCATCAATAATCTGGTCATCATAAGATTTTTCAGAAGTCAAGAAATTTAAAATATCATCATCATGATTAAATACCCGCCAATTGGTGACATTGTCTGGGACAGATGGTCGAAAAATTAATTCAATTGAAAACCTATCTAGACTATAATCCTCTGATGGAAGGAGCTTAGAAGCAACATTATCCAATAAATCAACTGCTACATTATGAGTTCTAGGAATAGGAGAAATATTAAATGCCAGAAAATGAGTTATGAGGTCTTGAAAAAGGGATTGATAATGTTAGAGATGCCTTGAAAGACAATGGATAGTGTTTCTTACCTGTTTGATGACAATCTCAGAATCACCAAATACTTTCAGATATTGAATATTCAAGCCTATTTCATTATAGAGCCCTTGGATAAATGCCTCATATTCTGCAGTGTTATTGGTACATTCAAATTCTAACCTGCATGATAGCATAGTTTTCCCCTTCTGGACTAACTAAAATACATCCTGCTTGTGCACCGCCATTGAATTTTGATCCATCAAAATATAAAGACCAAAATAAAGGCTTATCTACATATTTATTTACAAGTTCATCAACAATAATAACACACCTTGAGGTATCAGTATGAGAGAATTTTGTCAATTTGTGATGTGATACTATTAACAGGAAAAGGCGATTGTTGAGCATTAAAATTTCCAAAGAATGCTTTAGCTGAGTAATTTCCAAGAATGTTGTTATTGAAAGCTACAAGTTGATTTTCTTGTTCAAACTCCGTTACTGTATGAGTCATGTGTTTCTCCCAATCTATTTTGATTTGATTTGGTTTCCCTTTATAGTGAAGCCACATGTGAGACCAATCAGTGGAAATGTAACCATGGAGTTTCTCCGACCAATCCCTGCTTAGAATTAAACCATAGAACTCAGGGATGTCAACAATCAATATATCAATTCTTTGGACTACTCTAGGATCAGTTGATAGCCTAATGGTAACTGAATTAATCTCTCCTAAACCTTGCACTTTAGTCCAATCTAACTGAACGATATGGATTGCATATTTCTGGTTCTCAATGTTTAATTTAGAGCAAACTGAGGCTGGTATTATATTTGATGAAGCCCCTGAATCTATTAGGCAATTATGCAGATTTCTGTTATAGATCTCATAAGTCAAGAGAAAAAGAG
Organism: Pinus taeda; assembly: GCA_000404065.3. Lineage (NCBI taxonomy): Eukaryota > Viridiplantae > Streptophyta > Pinopsida > Pinales > Pinaceae > Pinus > Pinus taeda. Next base: position 16,881 of record APFE030509723.1, read on the forward strand.
GGGTATGAGAAGTAGACCTATCTCTGATCAAAACAACATCAGTAGCATCGACTTTATCCCATGGTGGTTTACCTGACCCTTTAGCTGCCTTGGATAATACAATATTTGGAAGAGGAGAAGAAGGTACCGCATTCAACTCTTTACGTAACAATTTCTGTTGATTTTTTAGCCTGCTAAGTTCATGTAAAGAAATATTTGCTCGAGTCTTCTTCATGTCCTCCACAATGTTGTAATCCATAGAGTCAGAGACTACCAATGTTTTAGATGATGAGGGTGGATTAGAAGATGATGGTCGATTCTAGGTAGGCTGATCCGAATTTATACAGGAACACAATAGATTACAGAGATAACCATAAATACAGAGATGCAATAACCATAAACAAAGGGATGCAGCGGAAATAATACTTCATTTCATTAATGGAAAATACCGAATATGCTTACAACCAGAATTGAAAATAAACCAGCTAGGGCGATGGTAGCTTATATCTGAGAAGAGATGTGCGGCTACATGCCTCTGAACCATTCAAAACTGTGTTACAATGAGGCTCGAAGGCCTATTTATTATTGAGAAACAATGGAAAACCCTTCACATTCCAAAACCG
>APFE030509723.1:19984-111065 GCA_000404065.3 Pinus taeda
AGATGCAGTGGAAATAACACTTCATTTTATTAATGGAAAATACCGAAATATGCTTACAACCAGAATTGGAAATAAACCAGCTAGGACTATGGTAGCTTATCTCTGAGAAGAGATGTGCGGCTACATGTCTCTGAACTGTTCCGAACTTGTGTTACAATGAGGCTCGAAGGCCTATTTATTATTGAGAAACAATGGAAAACCCTTCCCATTCCAAAACCGACCCTTAGAAGATGAAACGCCAAATTGTGGGCCCCGTTTTGGGTAAATTGGTACATCAATTTCCCGGGGTCGTAATTTGGCATACGATCTCGTTTGACGCGTATGATAGCTCGTTAGAAAGATCTATTCGAGAACTATCATTGTTGGAACGGCAACACTGGTCCATGTTCCATGGACCCGTGTTGCCCCTGGCTTCCCAAAAAAACGTCGTTTAGGGCCTCAAAACGGCTCCGGAAGTTCAGGACCCGAAAAACTGCTAAAAATAGTAAGTTGTGCTACAATTAAGGAAACTGAAAATGCTGAAAGAGACAATTGTGGGGGTCCAAATGGGATAGGTGGGTGGCCACCAACATCCACCTGGATCATAGGTACAATTGGAGTTTTCTTCATGGGAGCCTTGTGTTTGGTAATAGGGCTTGAATTTTTCTTCTTTGGATTTTTTTGAATAGGCTCGCTGCATTTTTACTTCTGGTATTTACTGGGAGAGCTTCCTGTTCACTTTCATTGTCATAGTTGGGCAAGATAAAGTCCCACATCCCATGACATTCTACTGTTTCCTCTTCTTCCGTTTCCTCTAATGATAAAACTGTGTCTTCATCTTCATCATCATTTTGATCTGATTCTGCATTAGATATAGCATTAGGTGGTTTTGGTTCAGTTGAATGGTTTCTTTTGAAGTTCTTGAATGGTTTTTTAGTAGAGGTTTCAGCTACTTGCTTTTTTATTTCCACCATTTCATTGGACATAGTCTTCAGAACTTTTTGCAAACCTTCCATGTCATATGGGTCTTTAGCTACTTTCTTTTTTGAATCATCTTTAAAAGTAACTTTTTTGGACTTTCTTTCTGCAAGAGCATTTTTATTTTCTAAAACAATGACACGTTTTTCAACAACAATCGCTTCTTTCATATTTTCTGCTAATGTGGGTTTGGCAGCCCTATCAACGAAGATGGCCATATTTGAAGGCAAGGCAGAAATATACCATTCGCTTCGGACTTCTTCACTAGGCTTGGATGTAGCAGGAATTTTATTTAACAACTTATTAAATCGTGAGTTGAAGTCTTTAATGGGTTCCTTTGACTCAGATTTAAGATTGGAGAGATCATTAATTAATGTCGCTGTGGACCTATCGTCTCCAAACTTGGTTAGAAACTACTCCTGAAAAGCATCCCAACTATTAATGGATCCTGGTGGTAATGAAAAATACCATGATCCAACTGCTTCTTGTAGAGTGTATGGGAAAATCCTAACAACAACATCTTCTTCTGTTACCCCATTTAAGTTTATTGACAACATAAAATTGTTATATGTTCTTCTGCTAGTATGGCAATGTCAGGATTAAATTCTGGCAACAATTTTTCAGGATGAGCTAGTAATTGACTCAAGGGTGCAGGCATAGCGAAAACTCCTGGATTTGTCCATGCCCTTGCTTGCAGTTGATTATGTGCCATTGTCAAACTAATAGCAGAAGAAGGTAAGGAGACAATTGAAAGTGATTGGGTAGAGGATGTTGGAGTACTTGTACCCTTATGGATTATGATCTTGAGTTGGGGAGTGGATGGATGACTTTGCAATGGCTTAGATGGAATGGATGATGATGAAGAAAAAGTCTCACTCTCAGACTCTAAAGGTGTCTTCCTAGCTCTTTTTCTAATTGGTAGAGGAAATTCAGTTGGTGGAATACCAAGCTTTTCACTCTGGGATCTTGTAAGAGGTTGGGATGGAATATATTGCGAAGCCACATTGCCTTGGGATAACTCAGACTATTCTTGGGATATTGAAAACCCTTGGAGTTTATGATTCAAGGACTAAACTTTAGGGGGTTCAAGGGAAGAACTGTCAGGTGTGTTTAAGTTTTTAGCAGTGGGTGTTGTCTTTTCAACTTCTTGCTTGAAAATGGGAGATTTAGAATGCAAAGGAGAAGTTGGGGGAGATGGTGAGGGAGTTTTACTCTTAGAATGGTCTATTGATTTGGATTTTCTTGCCATTCACAATTCATACCCTCCTTCTAGCGCCAAAAATGTTGATGCCTCTAAAATCCTAGCACCAACATTGGCGATAACCACCTGGTCTGGACCTTAGTACAACTCCTTTTTCGTTTGGTGTGGTGGCTCTGACTGGACAATTATGGGACCAATTTCCCTTAATGAATGGTTTAATGGATGGTTGTTTTTTAATGTATAATGGAGGGGGTAAATGTTTTAACCTACAACTCAAAATATACAAATATATTTATATAGCCCGAGTATTCTGTAAACAATGCGATTTCTGATTATTTCTAATAGACAAATAATCATATAGATGGCTTACTTATCAATAGAAAGATGCACTCATATAATGATTACTTTGTTTAAAAAGTTAAACGAAGTAATAATAAAAGCATATCACATTCATAACAATGTATATCGGTGACATATATATTCAAAGGATAACAATTCTAAATCTTTAGAAATGATATGATAAAGAATTATTTGAAAAAGCATACATATATATCAATAATAGCAACTTTTAAAATAAATGCTTCATCACATAAGGAAATAAGACAAAAATAGTGATAGGAATATTGCATGCATTTGAATCCTTCCGATGTAAATAACACTCCGATTCCACTTTCTTTATTTGAGAAAACTTCCAAGGAAATACAAAAGTGCAGGTTTTGAAAAATCTTCTTTCAAAAAAATGTAGAATCTTGATCCACTATTGATAAAAAATATTTAGAAGTAAAAAAGTGCAAATTCTTAAGTCAAATCTTATACAAATTGAGGACTCTGTCTTAAAAGACATGAAAGTGTTTAAATAATCAAAATAAAGACTAACTGTCAATAAAAATATCTATGAGCTGTTAAAACTACAAACATGAAAATTTGGGATTTGATTCATGAAAATAACAGTGTGATAGCCTTTGAACTGATTCTTTGTATCTACTTCTTCTCTTGCGCTTGCAGCTGACAAATTGAGAGCATTGGCTGAATTTCCAGAGGGTGACTCATCCTGGAATGTAGTTGGGTTGTGTACGTAGCATTAGAGAGTTTGGGAACCATGAGATTGATTGCATCAAAAAGGCATTTCATGGCCATCTGCTGGCTATGCGGCTTGACTAGGAAAAACTAGAATGCATCCCATGTCAAGTTTTTCACCTTGCCGATTTGTTCTTCTCTGCTTGCCAGCTCCTATCTCCATTGATCTTCTAGTGCTTTTTCTTTTGGAAGTTTTCTTGGAGAGCAATCAAAGATCAAGTTAGCCATATACAAGTTGTCATTTACTAACTCTATTAGATCGTTCATTGTAGCCTTGGCTTTAGAAGTCGCTCTTTCGGCTTTTATTAACTATGATTCCCATTATGAAAACAAGATTTCCTTGTGCGATTCTTGTATTTTCGGTAAATTGGCAGCCATACTTTCTTCCAAATTTTGCCAAGAGAGAAAATTTGTTATCTTATCATCTGCTTTTTCAGATTCCAATCTGGTGTCAACTACCTATTCAATAAGTGATGCAGAGATAGCGCACAATGGGTCAACTAATGATATTTTATGGCAAAGGATGTTTAGCTGCCGAGATAAGGCTTTAGATACTTCCAGGGCTTTTTTCTTGAATTCACTAACCTTCGGACAACCCTTGAATTTCTTTATTTGTAATTACAGCTGTGCAATTTGACCTTCTTTAGCTTTCTTTTCCTGCTGAATTGCAATTTGAAGCTTGGTGAGTTCTTGAGACAATTTCTGTTGATTTTGGAGAGCCTGTTGATCAATCTTTTGCTTCTCCAGATTCAAATGTTCTTTTAGTTGCTCATTTTGCTGTCTTTGCTCTACTAGCTGTTGCTCAAGCTGACTAATCCTTTGCTGTTCTTCTGCCGATTTCCCTTCGAGTTGGGTGATCCTTAGATCCTTTTCCCTGATTAGTTGGCTGACTTCCGAGGCTTTGTCCATTGTTGCGGCTGTATAAGCACCTGCATACTGAGATAACTTGGTTAAATCCTTAGAAGGGTTGACTTCTGAGTCTTTCCATACCACATTCATCAGTTCAGCATGAGGAGTTGAGCGAGATCCTTGATCAATTTTCCTCCCTTTTCTTTGTCTTTTAACCAAAACCCTATGCTTCGGACTGTAGAATACATCTAGGGGTGGTATTTCTTCTATCTTCAGTACAATCTCTTCTGTAGGATTCTCAGGAATTATTTCAATATCCTGCTAAATGTTGGGTGTGCTGAATGCCCCTTTAATTAGAATATTAGTAACAACATGCTCCTGTGTTGCGGGCGATTTTGGCATAGTGAGGTTTTGGGAGTCATTCTGGTTCTTGATCATTTGATCGAACTGCTCCCATTCCTTGATTAAGGTGGAATCAATATTTACATTAGTATATAGGAACTCAGTGGTCCTTTCATTTGTCTGCTCCTTCTCGGGACTCTTCTACCTTTCAGAGGTCTTCTCCTTTTCAGGAGTCTTCTCCTTTCTAGGAGTTTGTTGTTCATTGTGGCCTTCTCACTGCACCATAGGGGTAGTGTTTAACAAGTCCAGAGGTAGTGTTTGTAACCTATGTGTCCTGAACTTCATATATCTAATCCCTCTTCTCACAGTCTGATCTTTTCTAGATGTTTTACTTGAGAAAATTACCTAGCTAAAGTGAACAAATCATCATAATCATCTTTCTCATGTTCAAACTTGGCAAGTTTCACATGAGAGGTAAAGTTGTAAGCCACTGCTTTTGGATCATACTATCTATTGGGAATGACTTTTAACTTTAAGATTTTTATCTGCTTTATTTCTTTCTCTGCATGTTTGAAGTCATGCAGTGTATAAGTACCACATCAGATGGGGAATGAAGGCCACATTTGTTTCTTGGACTCCTTGAGGTTCCTAGACATCGCTGTTTCTATTATTTGATAGGCTATTTCTCTAGCCAATAGCTTATCGGGAATTTACAAGGGGAGAACATGTGGATCTGTGGTGCTGCCAAAATGTTTGATGTAGGTAAACTTTTCTTCACCGAACCAACTACTGATTGATGTTAGGTCAATACTGGCCTCCTCAGATAACTGAGGAGCAGGTTTGTCGAATATGGCCTAATGAATGGGTAAAACAAGACCATGGAAAATTCTATATAGATGATCTTTATAATGGGCCTTCCATAAATAGATATGAATAGGAGTTGGGTCTTGAGGAGTCCATGTCCATCCTAAAATGGGGTAATCAGAATTGAAACAAATGGTATCCATAATGTAGGCACTCATATAGAATGGGGGTATTATCTGGGTAGTCACAAACCTGTTTCTTCTATAATCAAGGATTTGGTTGGCCATTTTATTTGATAAAATGGTTGCCCAATCCATGATAGAAGAATTAATTGCAGCTTCCATTAAGGGCACCATTTCTATAGAAAACCTAGCTGAATCAGAGACTCCAAAGAGTCTACATATCATAGCGCCAACATAGCAATAAGGAGATGTTAAGGAGTCTACAGAGTACATACCCAAAGATTCATGCTTATGTTTTTTCAGGAAATGCCTCCACTGCTTGAGAGGGTCTGACTCCATGTCATTTTGCTTGGCGAAAGCTTCTAAAAATGCTTTGCTGTAATGCTTCTAGGGGTCCGACTATTGATACATCTTCTTGATATCTTTTGCTTTGAATGTCCCAACATCCTTCCATCGACTGTATAGAAGGGCCTGTCGGTTATGTTGATACTTTCTATAACCCATCTTACCATGTCATTGTATGGTAACACTTTCGCTCGGGCTGCTATTATGTGGAGGAAGGAGCTGGCTAAATCGTATGGAGTATTTTCTGATTTATCAGTTGAACCAACAATTGCTCCTTCTTCTTCAACTTCACTTGGGTCCTCGACTTCAAGTAAATTATTTATACGCTCCCATGAAGTCTTACCGAGGCATGCATAGGTAGTATTAGCTATCAATGCCAATTTTATTGGTTCATCTTTTGTTATGACGAGGACCTTCACTTTCCGAGATTTCTTAGTCATTTTTGCTGAATTAGTGAGCTTAGACTCGTTCTGCAAAATGAAATAGAAGGATGTAACAGTGGAAAAAACTTGTTCAAAGCTAATACACAACACACAATACTAACAACGATTAAGTGCAAATGGGTGATATAGATTTTTAATATATTAATCTACCACGGATGAAATCCTTGAAGGATTCAACCATATTTGCTTTCTTAATGATTTCCCATAACTTCCAATGTGACACTTTAATGTCGTAATGACATGTCACATCGCAAATTTATAACGGTCCTTTTTAAATGAGTGTCGTGACTTCTCGATCAGCGATTAGTGATAATCACATATCACAGATCGACAGGTACAATCGTTATGCTTAAATGTTTCCTTTGCATATGTGCGATTGCGACTAATGGTGCGCTGTCATGGGAAGGCAGGATGACTTTTTAAAATTAATAAATCGTTTATTTTTTATTTATCATTGATTTATAACTTTAACTCGCAAATGTTTGTAATAGCTCATATTTCACCTTTATCAAAAAGCACGCTTAATAATGAAATTGCATCGGAAGATTTCAAAGGGGCTTTTGGTATGTGTTTGATGATTTCAGCGATGCGTGATTGCGATCGGCATATCACATTGGAGGCTTTATATGAACACTTGGAAGGGTTTCTTGATAAGTAGCTATATGCGATTTCCGATGGAGTTATCGCATCGACAAATGTCAATGGAACACCTTAAGTCCACCATTGAAATAAAGGATTTTCGCGATGCGACATACTCCTTTTATAATTGTTTTATGATAAGGTTTTATTATAATTTAAATCAGACCAGACCTTATCAAGAGGACTTTCATGGGTTGAATAGGTTTGCAAATTGCGATTGTTATTTAACTTATCCTAAAAGCAAAAGACCTATTATAAAAATTAATTTTTAAACGTTTTATTGATTTTATTTATATTTTTAAAAGGGTACCCATTTCTTAGTAAAGTTTTTTATGAAAAATTTGAAATGGGGAGGTTTGTTGTATAACACAACAGGGCCTTAGCCCAAATGAGCTCATCTTCCCTATCAGAGATTCTAATGTTGGCTTCCTCCAAAGCCCCCAGAAATTGGAACCATACCCTGCTCCATCTTTCCTCTAATCCCAGGTTCTTGAAAGCCAACTTACGTTGCAGCCTCAGCTAATCAGGGCACCCCACCGCCGCAATGTGAGCCAACCGAGTGAAACCTGCCTCCATCAAGGCCTGTGACATTTCCCTTGGAAGGATGTGTGCGTTCCCACTACCAGCCTAGGCATCCGTGGCAATTCTAACCTGTACCCCATCGCCAATTTTCCAGACCAAACCATCCTTGATAATGCTAAAGGAGTGAGCAATGGCTTTCCAAATGATCGAGGCACTTGGAATGTTTTGACAGGGGCTTCTAATCCTTTCAGCAACATAAAGTGGGTAGATGTACTTGATGTAAACCACCTCCTTCCAAAGACTATATGAGCTTATAATTTGCCACCCCATCTTTTCCCCCATTGCTTTTGCAAAATCCCGGGGTTCCTTCAGTCCCCACCGACCCCACTTTTTTGGCTTTGCGATCTTGTCCCAGCTGACCCGAGCAAAGGTGCGCCCCAAATTTTATCCCTGCTAAAGAAATCTGCAACAAATCTGTTGAATCCTACAAAGAATTCCTTTAGGGATCCAAGCAAGGGACATCCAATATATTGGGATAGCCTCCAACACAAATTTAATCAGAGTGAGCCTACCCGCTCGAGAGAGCCATCTTTGCTGCCAGATGTTGATACGACCTTCAATGTTTGCTAACAGCCACGACTAGTCAACAATTTGGCATCCATTCTAATGGAGAAAGCTTGTTGTGATTAACATTAGAGATCTTAGCAAGATCATCAGAATCTGTCACCATGACAGGTTGCGACTGACGTGCCTCATCTTCTTGACAAGTTTTGAAAATAGAAATGTTAAACAATCATCTAGTGGTGGATTAGTAGAATCAAATATTGTATACTTAGTAGAATGACAACTATTAACATGATTTGATTGGTTAAAAATTTCTATTTCACCAAATTGATTATTTAATTTACAAGACTCTTCACTAATTGGAAGAGAAAATAAATCATTAGGAAATTATTTGGAAAATATATTTGTTACAAAAATTTCCTCCTCCCATCTAGAAAGTGAGAAATTTTAATTTGAGAAGAAGAAAATATTCCATTAATGCCATTTTGCTCTTGATTAATCTCTCGTTCAACAAAATACAAATCTGTGCGATTTAAAAAATCTTCCTGAGAATTATAATCATTAAATAAATTAGGATATAATGAATAATGGGTGCAAGATGAAATAAAAGGAAATACACTTCGTGAATCATTAACCTTTAAATATGATTTAAAATTTTCTTCTCTAACAGTTAGCTAATCAACATCCATTATATGCTCTTTTAATAAATATGAACATGAAGCATTATTTAAAACATCATCACGTTCATCCTCAAAAAGTGAAGGAAAAAACATACAATTAGATATACAAGATGAAAAAGATTTAATTTTAATTTTAATTTAATTTATTTAATTTAATTTATTTTTATTTATTTATTTATTTATTTTATTTATTTATTTATTTATTTTTTATTTTATATCCGGCAAAATATAATTGATGATAGAATTTTGTGGAAAACAATCTTGAATCTGATCAATTAAACTATGAGAGGGTTGTTATATGTTATGAACATGAATTTATGAGTCAAATATTTCCATGACTAAGCAAAAAGTATTAATTGAAGGAATTAAACAACTTTCTTCATTACTATTCAAAACTTTTTTATTACTTGAAACCTCGTTGTCTATACAATGTTGTTCATTTATAATTTCTAGATTTCTAGAATCTAAACCATTATATGGATGAAAATCATTATATGATTTAAGTTTATTATAAATTATTTGCTCATGAATATCGGGGAGAGAAATAAGATGTTCAAAACATTCACTAATAGAAGGCATGTAGTCATAAGGAGATCCATAACAAAGATGAATTTACCTTGTGGAAAAACCTTCTAAAGATTCATTAGGTTCTACCTTAATATTGTTATTTTCTTCACATAATCTATCATAATCATAATAATAAGAATAAACAAAAACTCATCTATAAACTAGTCCAAAGAATGAATAGGTGCCACTGACAACGTTTCACATAAAATCTTCATGTGACATTCAAAAGTAAGGGTGAGAATTCTGCACATGACAACTTTATGAAGCATGTTATGAGAAACACAATCTTGAAATAATCAATCAATATGTTCATAAGCAGTAATTTCACCCTCACCATCAAATTTAATTTTCGACAAGATATTTACTATCTTTAATGGAGTGTTGCAAGATACTTGTCCAAATATGCAACTCCAAATAGGGATTTTGGAAAGAGCCATTACAAATAAATAACTTTAATGTGCAAAGCTCCATAAATCATCTTGTCATTTAACCCTCCTTCTAGTGCCAAATTATTGACAGGTGGAAGAATTCCTCTTGCAACGAGTGAGTATTAGACCGATCAAGGTCCCAATTAGACCCCTATTCATTTGATGTGGATATATTCTCTTCGAAATAAAGGCTTGGTTGCCTATATTATTCTAACTTCAAAATATATACATAAAAACCAATTAAATAGAAAACTAATCTAATCTAATCATTCTAAATACTTAGAAGTAAATATAAACTAATATATAAATTGTTGTGTATGAGTGTGTTGTGAGGACAATCCCTTCTACGGACAGAAATGATATATCTAGTCTTATGAGAGGATCTAGCAAAAACCGGACAAACTAGTGCAAGCTTTCCTAATTTATGTTTAAAAATGCAAAGTGAGGGAGAGAAACCTACCACACTCTGATGCTAAGCACTCAACCTTTGATGATGATCTCGATCCTTTAGCTTCCAGGCTCACTCCTCACTATTCCTTGCGTCCGAATAACTGTAAGAGAGATCAAGATACAACAAGAGATACAAGAGCATACATAGTATAATTCAAACATAAACTACATAACAGATCAAGGTTCATCATGCTAAATAAATACAAATTTATACACTTATGGAAAGTAAACACAAGATGTATTTATTAATGAATAAAAAAGGGAAGCATACAACCATTGCCTTGATGTTGGAGACCTCCTTTGTAGTGGATTTCCAAGTCCAAGCCAAGACAATTAGAGCACTCCTTCTCCTTAGTTAGATGGGCAACATTTGGGCATAGTTTCAGCATAGGAATGCAGGCAAGCAATGACCAACGATTTGGGGATAGAAGGGGCTTGATTTATAGGAAGGGAGAAGGAGTTAGGGATCCACAAAAGAGGGAGGAATGTCCACATCTCAAGGGGAAGATCCCTAAAGGTAGGATCAAGGACACAAAATGGGAGAACTTGACCATATCTCTATCCAAAAACATCCAGCTCGTTGTTCTCGAAGGTTCTAGCAGGCGAAGCTTCTCCTCCACTTTAGGAAAGACTGTCTAAAGAGGTTCAACGCATGTTTTTATATCAAAAGTTGCGCTGCTAGCGCTAGGTCACATGCTGCAACAAGCCATTAACATGGGCCAACAGTAGTGCAAAGCACGATGATCCTGAAATCTAGGGTTTCAGGCAAATTTCTCCAGAATTCTTTTAGGGCAGGTCTTCTTCTATTCTTCGGGGATGTTCCTATATGTGTTTTGTGCTGAGTACACTTTGACAATTTTCATCATTTTGGCGCTTCAGGATATGACAGGAAGTGTGAGAAAATACTGTGTAACATATGCCCCCTAAAGCATGAAGGTAGAACATGGAGTGATGGGTGAAATTCTTTACAAGTCAAGGCAAGGACTCAGAAAAACACCATCAAGAGACCTGAAAATCAAGCATGATACAATATAAATATGCCTAATGATACATATCTAAATAAGCATCTAACAATACATGAATCCACTACATGGATGTAACCATCCGAATAGAAGAGATCATGTATATGGATCCACGACATGGATGCAACCATCCGAATAGAAAGGATCATATGTAAAGATCCATGGTATGGACACAACCATCCGAGTAGAAAGGATCATATATATGGACCCACGATATGTTTGTAGCCATCCGTATATAGGGAAACATGTGTACAATTATGAATAACTCATAACTCCACACAACTTGGATTTATCAGATGAAATCCAGGGTCTTCATCTTTGTCTCGATCTGATCAATGTACGAATTCTACCATGTGAATAGATGTGTTGGGTCAAACATGATAGAAAACCACCTGATTACTGGTCAATGATCAAAACTGTTAATAGGCACGAGAGAAACCACAAATAATGAGAATGGCTCTCAAGGTACAACAACACAATCCACGAGTGTGAACAATGATGCTGAAGTTGAACACCCGCAGAATCATTCGATTGAAGGCCAATGATATGAACCTATCGTTGAATGCGAAGAACCTGTCATTGAGGCATGCAAGCTCTAAGGTACTGAAAGGGAGTTTCTAGATCATCTTCCTGAATAATGAGTTGAAGTCGACAGGAAGTGATTCGTCAAAGGAGGGTCATAATGTATCCCACATCATCGACATGAAACAAAAGATGTAGTAGAGTAGGTAAGTTTGATTTAGGACTGTGGCAGAAAGGTTAGACAATGTATAAGCGGTAAAAAAATGCAAATGGGACTTCTCTTGAACATATCAACGACATGACTCTGGAGTTTGGCAGTGTTTGACTCATCATAAGATTAGAGGTCATGATGACAATGCAGTGTAATAATACGAGAGGAAAAATGGATTCTCAAAACCCAGGAAGGCAAGTGATGAAGTGAGGATAACCCAAATTCAACATGAGAAACATATGAGTGTCATGTTCAAGATTGACATGCTTCCTTTACACAAAATAAAAGAGGTGTTCACTTTCCTTCCCCCCCACTATTTTTAGTGAGTACCCCATTTTTTTTTATCGCAAGCTTGAAGAGGATAACATATGCTTCAAATGAATCCATCCTAGTAATTTTAACGAGTCCTAGGAAGGAGAAACTTGGTCTCGTCAAGTCCTATGTCATTTAAGTTTTACGAGTCCGATGGAGGGGTAACTCAACATCTTTTTCATGTTTAGAGAGTTTGAAAAAGAGGCAAAAAAAAACTTCAAAGATCCCTTTTTGTAAATAGTCTCTTGAATTTGAAAAGGTAGAAAATAATATCTAAGAGAACCTTTTAGCCATGTGTGACTAAGGTATTCCTTTTTCGTACAATAATCTATCTCAGTCCTGAAAAAGGTTAAACTTATACTAAGTAGACATCATTTCATTTACTTCAACAAGCTCAAAACGACAAGTACTCGACAATATTTTCATATTTTGAGAGTTAGAAAGGAGCTTAAAGATGACTCCATGGGATTCCTTTTTTGTTTATTTTTGACGAGTCTGAAAAAGAGAGAAAATAAAATTCATTGATTCAGTCAAAATTAATCACTGTCACCATTTATCCATAACCCGTCATTACACAAGTGAACAAACATTACTTATTTTCAAGAAAAAATATTAAAATATAAAAAAAATGTGTCCTAAAGGGTAAAAATATGTCAAAAACTTATAAAAACTCAAAAAGTAAAAAACATTTTTACCATTTCACATGTGACAATTTGGAGAACACCTTTTACCCCATTTTCACGAATTTTCAGGCGAGGAGTGCGAACAATCTAGGGCACCGTTCTTTGACTCACTTGCTGCAGGTAAGAGATTTATCCTTTCTCCCCATTTTGGTTATGATTTCAAGTGTTTTCATCCATAGGATAGGCAGTAAGGAGGGCTTGGAAAAAAATTGTGTCGAGGGTGATCAACAAGGGTTTTACGCATCGGACCTGCGCTTCTCATCCTGTGCTCAACTGTGTCAGTGCGCTGGAAGCACGGAAAAATATAAAAACAGTCGCGCTGGCACAGAGTCACAAATTTTTGGGAAAATCCTCCATATGTAATGATTGTTTTCTGAATTTCTCTCCATAATGCTCATGAAAACTTTTTTTTATGGATGTTCCACAGGTGAATCAACAAAAAATGGTGATCAAATGGAAAGAGAGAGGGCATGAAGGAAAATATCATCAGGCAGCCCAAGACCCAAATTGCATAGCTGCTCTTCGAGCATGTGGTTTATTGAAATTCTTCTAGATTCTTGGGATTAGAACCCAAATTAAGTTACTGCAGCATTTGGTCAATTGGTGGGATGTTGACCGCCAAATGTTCATCATTGGGGACCACGAACTTGAGATCGATATCCCAGACATATATTTCATTACGAGTTTGTCTAGAAGGGGACAACAGATTTAGTTGTTTGGTTGTCATACTAGAGGGGAGAATACAAAGATGCTGAGTGCGAGACATTGCTTAGGTTCCCGAAAAACCAAGATTGGGAAGATAGACATAAATAGCATCACCAATCTCCTGCTAAGAAAAATTCTCCATACCATGGCCCGAACAACTGGGGCTCAGGCTTTGCATGAAGCAACAAGTCCCATTTCTAGTATGCCATTGATTTTCTAAGTCCCATAGTTTTCAACTAGTGTCAAGGATTATTGGTTAACATGAAAGACCAACTTACAAAATGAGGATTTGATGTTTTTGTTTCACGTGTATTGAGATTTGCGATTTATGATTTTTGCAGATGTTGGACCAGAGAGACCTTTAAGGGTTTCTACGATAGCGAAGCGAGTGGCACGACAGATAGAGTATGCTCCCTATGAGGATGGATCTGATCCGATCGTCGAGGTGGAACGCAACCTCAAAGCCTTAACGAGAGGCATTCCAAAATGCATGTCTATTGATGAGGTGCCACTGTGATATCAGAGGCATACTGTAGGGGTGTCCTCCAGACTGTGTTGGTTGCTGAATTGAGTCATCATAGTTGTTTTGTGCTACCATGAGAACATTTTTGGTGGATAACCATCTATAGTTTTCATTTTTCTGCACTTATGTAGGCTCGAGAAGTCACGTGTCTCAGAACACAGATTTTGATATTTTGATGTAAGAGACATTTTTCCCTTGATTCTTATCTAATGTTTCTATTATATGTTTTTGTATTTACATATGATGCAAATGTATATCTAGAACGTAATTAGCCAATATATTTGTTAATGTGTTCAAACGTCTCACAATATGTTGATAAGTGATATAATCAAAGTCTCATTCAAAGGGATGAACTCGCAAATACATTCTAAAAATCTTAGGGTTTTTGACTGAATATTGCTTGTTATGTTATAGTACAATGAGTTGTGAATCGATATTAATGAATAACTCTCTAATTCCAAGAGCAATGGATTCTAACAAAATCTTGATAACCACACTATATTCGACAATGTTATTAGTCGTACGACCTAAACATATGCCTTGTAAATTCACTAACTCACCATTAGGGTCATAGATTGCCCATGTAGAGGAAGATAGATTCCATGTACTACGCCAAGCACCATCAACGAAACCAACATTAAGGTTCGACGACATATTCAAACAAAGTAGAACACGTGGTAAGTACTGGAAAACACGTTTGCAAAATAAAACAAACTCACAAAGTATTTACATGAAATCACACATAATACTTTAGATGGGGCCCATTTCGAGACTTGGGTAGTCGACCAAAAGAGAATAAAATCATAGATTTACCATTGTCATGACATGTAAGCATCGACTCATCCAGTTAGTGGAATGATACACAATAATGACAATGCCCACATGCCGCCTGGGTGAGTGTGGGTTATGAGTCATAAAATCAATGCCCCATTGCGGAAATGGGCAAATGGTAAAAACTCAGTGAAAAAGTGTCATGAAGAGGGACATAAATATATTAAGCTCATCATGAGAAAAATATGCCCTCACATGAATGTTTTTGACAATCCTAGGTTGGACTAAGATGTCGATGGGCATTGTAGCTGAAATGTTTCCCATGTTTCCTTCAGACGACATTTCGTGAACTAAAATAGGTGTCTGAAGCGGATGAGTCGGTACACTGGAAACAAGGGTTTCTAGACAAGAAGAAATCTCACCAAATCTTGGGAGAAAGAAGGAATGATGATGGGCATCATTCCATGGAGTTTCCTCAAGAGACATAACTTTTGTGATACTTTCATTAGTTGGAAATGTCTCATTCAAAGTATCTAGAGAATCCAAAGAACTGAGCCAAGGAGATTGCGAATATGCGTCTAGACTCATATTGAAATGATCATGAATTTCATAAGTAGCCGTAGAAGCTGAAATTATAGCTTGATATGCTTGATCTATGGGGTTAAGCAGCATAACATCGTGAAAAATGTCAATTTGATCAGCACGAGGAATGACCCAAGGATCATGATGAGTTGAGACCATGTTAATTGAAACAACGTTCAGAGGTGGAAGGGAAAAAGTTCCCATAAGGGAAGAGTCTTTGAAAAGACCGACCCCAACACCCTTGTAATGGACATTGGCATTCCCAACATATAACACATTTCCATTTGAGGATATGGAAGAGAAAAAAGACGAGTTGATCAATAGTAACTATTTTCCCTTGATGAGGAAAACAGAGCCCATGAAATAGGGTAGAAAACATGCAAAACATTGCATGGGTCCAGCTACAACCAAGTAGAAGATTGTAATTCAGATTTGCGTCAACAATTTCTACTTCCAGGTTAATAGTTTTTTCTTCCAATTGAATTGGCAAGTCATTGAGAATACCATATGGACGAGAACCTCTACCATCGAAAGCTTCCAATGTATTAAGGGACTAGTTTAGAGGTGGAGAAACAATAACTTTCCAACATGAAAGGGACATGATGCAAGTAGAAGCACCCTCATCAATAATGGTTTGACGAATAGTCTTCCCTTTGATAACAATTTATATAAGTAAGGCAAGTTGATGCGAGAGATGAGGAACATGGTTTTCAAGATAAAAAGTAATTAGGCTTGAATATGTTGGATCAATCCCTCCTATGGCAGATAGTAATGCTTTCCTTTGTGATGGACAAGTATGAAGGACTTCCAAAGCTGACATCACTGAAGGCATTTGAGCTAAATCTTCCACAATTTTATAATGCTGAGTAACTCGTGCATTCAGATTATATGATGACTTCTGTAGAACACCTTTGGGAGGTGGTTGGATAATGGAATCATTACTAGGTCGTTCAATATGAAGAGTATGAGAATTGAGCGGAGTGGAAGTAGAATGCATATAAGTGGCACCATTTTTCGAAACTAGTTTGGTAGGAGTCTGATAATATTTTGATCAAGTAGTAACAGAGACATGTGTCGTGCCACTCATAAAAACTTGAGAGCCTCCAGATGTAGAGGATTGATGTTGATCTACCAATTGAGTCTACTGTGATGGAAAGCGCTCTTTCAACACATCCAGTATCCTTGGGGTGTCTTTTTGAAGACGACTAACCTCAGCATGACAGGGAAAATCCTTGGTATAATGATCTTCATCACATATAAGACAAAGATATTTCAGTTTGCGCTTAGATGTATCACCAACAGACGGTTTAGGAGAATCCTGTTTAGGGGTATTAGATTTAGCCTTACCTTTACCCTTCTTTTTCCCTTTCGAGGCTTTGTTTGCTGTGGTAGATTGGACAACATTAACCTCAGAAGTTTTACTAGGGTTTTTGGAAGTACTCGAAGGAGAAGGTGTAGTAGCGGGAATAGATTTATGCTTTGTAGAAGTAGAAGAAGCATTACTAGAAGTTTGAGCTACTAACCCAATAATACCATCAAAGGGTGGTGTCTCCATAGGTTAAGAAGATGCCAGACTAGTTGAAGGTCATGGGGTATCGGGTAGGAGATCATAGAGCGTGCCAGATTGTGAATATACCAAATCCAGATACTAAGCACGGGTGATGGCTTGTTCTTCAGTCACACAACCACCCATATCTATGTCTTTGACGATTTGATTAATGAATGACTTAGGAAACCATTTAGTTAAAAGCTCATTAGGGATATCGAACTTAATAAGATGATGCCAATGTTTATGTGATCGGAAATGTGAGTAGCAGCCGTCTAATTCAAAGACGTTAGGAGATGGGTCCCAGTTTCATATCGAACTGTTAGCTGAAAGTGAGTGAGAAAATCCATAGCCAAGGTATTGAAATCTTGAAAGGAACCTCTAGGTAACTCGAAGTACCATTTGGAAAAGACACTGTCGAATGGAATCGTCAACCCAATAGTTGGACCAACACCATAAATGGTAGGTCATGACATGAGCTTGGGGGTATTCTCGAGACTTCCCTTCAACTTTTGGTCAATCACTAGGAATTTTGGTAGGAACGGGAGGCCAATACAGTGAATGGAGTATTAGGTCGTTTGTAAGCCTTGATACATCTGGTAACTCCAACATAGCTAAAAATGACAATTGAGGATTAAAAGGAATGAAAGGCCTTTGATAAGGTCTATATTAGGGATTCCAACCTTGTTGGTACTGATTTTTCCACCATAGTGGCATATTTTGAACAAAGGGATTTTGATATTGCCCCCATTCGGAGGAACTTTAACCATACAAAGGTTGAGTCTATCCCCACTGAGGTGGGTTCTGACCAAAATAGGTTTGATATTGACCTGACACAGGCCGTTGAAAACCATAAGAAGGATAGGTAGCCTATGAGGAGTATTGAGCATAGGGTTTATGATGCAACAATTGACCTTGATGATGCAACGATTGACCTTGCTGCTGCAACAATTGTTGATAAAACACTTGTTGCAAATAAAATCCTTTTTGCTGATAGGTTCCTTGTGGATATTGATAGGTTCCTTACTGAAATTTATAAGTTACTTGTTGTTGATATGAGCCTTGTTGCAAAGGATTACCAACTCCTAAAGGATAAGTTCCGGAAGTAGACTGAAATTGGCTAGACAACCCAAATGAGGGAATACGACCATACCACATTTGGGATCTTGCCTGTTGATTGAGAGATGGGTTTTGAGGTTGTTCTAAACCATAAGAAGGGTATGGTTGTTGGTAAGGTATTTGAGCTGAAAGAGGTCGTTGATGAGGAATTTGACCAGATCTAGATGGAATGGAGGTTCCACTAGGATAAGGAATACTACCAACAATTTGACTTGCTCTTATAACATGAGTTTGGGATTTGACACTCACATAAGTTCCACCAAAGACATGAGGTACATATGGAGGAGTTGGTTTCCCCCTGGGTGGTGGGATAGACAATGTCGAAGATTTCCCACTCAATGGAGGAGGTCTAACCACTTTAGCGGTCGAAAGAGGATCTGAAGAACCTATATGGACATTAACTGCCCAAATCATGACAATAGGTTGGGAAGTAACTGAAGGTTGAACAGGAATTTGGGAAGCCATGTTTGAAAAAAATAGGCTAGTGGTTCACGTAACACCAAATGACCATATCGGATGGTGATAAAGAGAAGATACACTTGGAGTACCTGAAACCAAATGAACAAGAGAGGTATAATTCGTAGGAATTAAGGGTACACTTCTTTCAGGGGGTGGAGTCATCCGACTCCCCATATAAGTAGATGGAACACATGGAAAGCCTTTAGGAAGAAAGGGATATTCAGAACCATCACCAATACTAGGAATATGGGTGGCTGAGACTTCTTGAGGAGTATCTCGAGGAGACATTGGAATAGATGGAATCTCACCTTCTAATTCCATGGGTGGAAATAAGTGATGAGGATGAACCCGCGACGCACTAGGAGAATGTTCCAAAGGTCAATTAGGATTATCAAATAGACTATATGGGCATTGACGATATATCACCAAAGGATCCAATTCATAAAGAGGATTCATGGGAAACAACAAGAAATATTGAGGAACCTCAGGACTTTCTAGTTCAAATTCCTGAGGTGAGGAAAACGACTCTCGAGGTGGAGGACAAGAAGTAAGGGGTTGAGTGATCGGGGCAAGTCCAAGTTCAAAACCTTGATCCTCAAGTGACTTTGGAATCTCAGGATGGACTCCTTGTGATAACACTTCAATATCATATTGTGAAGGGGGAATGTGAGGTGAACTTGGTGGTTCTGCCATGATGACCTTTTCTCAAAATCAAAAGGAGAGGAGGTGATTTATTTGATATTTAATTAAAATTTACCATTAATAAGGCATAATGAGGCCAAGGAGAATTGCATGGGTAGCAGATGTTATCATGGGTAGTAAATTTTAGAATTTTAAAACCAAAAATGATTTTCACATTTACTTTAAAATCAAGTATTTGTGAATCGTTATATACACCTTGGTAGAACCAAGGACTTAACGTATTATGACCAGTCTCCCCGAATGTTGTGTTTGGTGTGTCATGTCTACGAGGTGGCTGACTCAATTACCTGTGGCTAAAGGATATCAACTTGGTGGGGTCTCCCAATATATACACGATGGTACGGGGGGCACTAGTCCGTGTTAGTGCTATCTAATGCATAACCGTTTGATGAGAGCGTTCCCGTATACTTTCCATACGTGGAGCACCTCCGATATACAAGAATGTATTGGAGAACAATCCTATATACTTCTATACATGGAACATGATATCACCCTCGAGATACAATGATGGCAAATAATGACAACTGCTAGGTTTATAGATGCCAGAACATGTCTCTAGCCTAGACCTATAAATGTTTTCGTTAATTTCCACATGCTCCTTAGGTTAATTGTGTAAGTTTTAATGTTTATCTTGAATCATTTTTCAGTCTTGGGGATCAAAATGATGTCATCTGAATGCCTAATATGTAGCTATATGAGAAAAAAGACTTTCCTTTTCAATGAAAGCTAGACTAATCAAGGGAAGAAGTTTCAAACAATAATGCATCAAACAAAATGCCTTCTACTAAATTTCACTTTTGCTTTCCAAATGAAATGCCAAAAAGTAAAAATGATTTTCAGTTTTCACTATCCTAAATGCAACTTTTCAAGAGTAAAATGATTTTCACTTTTACTAAGATGCACTTATATGAATGGTATTTCTATTTTGATTTTAAATGATCTAATGCAACTAATGCATCAACCAAAGAAGAATGAAATTTGATTCAAATGCACCTACATGAAAATATTTTTCACTTTTCCTTTTGAACAAATGATGATGCACTTATTTCAACTTGAGAATCAAACAATGTGATTTCTACTTGATTATAAACCAAAAATAACTTTCCAATGCAAATAACCTAATGCAATTTGAAAAGAAAATTTTGAAAAACAAGCTAAAACAAATGCAAAATGATGTTTTTCAATGATTTACACAAAAAAACAACACTCAATCAATCAACAAAACCAATATCCCAATGACAAAAACAAGCACCAAGCGATGACCAATTGACTAGAAACCCTAGAACTCAATCAGATTTTCACTCTTAGTACTTCAAAGCCAATGAGACAAATTTCACAAATTAATGAGAGAACCAGACAAAACACTGGCAAATCCAAGCACAAAGGACAGGGAAAGACCTCATATGTCAGGACACACTAGACCTTATGAAGAAAACCCTAATTTTTTCAACTTTCAGGGATCAACACGACTGTTACAGTCAAACTTGTGCTAACAGGGGTTTCAACACTACTGTTATTAAGGAAAACATGTTGGTAGCGCGACTGTTCCAGGCAAAAACACGTTGGATTAGAAATATTGGGAAAAATAAAAAGAATTTCAAAGGGAAGTCTAGATTAAGACTATAAAGTACTGATCACTCAAAGTGCAACCCTATACAAAATCCAAATGACTGATAATTCAATGGTTGGCCAGACTGGTTCAAAAGACCAAACACAAGAAATAAGTTGAAAGAGCTATAGGATCCCCAATGGAGTCGCCATTTTATTGTGAAGACAATCGATTCTACAGACATAAGTGATCTCTCTAGTCCTATGAGAGGATTTAACAACAAACAGGACAAACTAGTGTAGGATTTCCTAGTTTATGTTTAAAAATGCAAAGTGAGAGAGAGAAACATACCTCACTCTAATGCCAAGCACTCAACCTTTGATGATGATGTCGATCCCTTACCTTCTAGGCTTGCTCCTCGCTATTCCTTGCATCCGAATACCTACATGAGAGATCAAAAGACAACAAGAGCATACATAGTATAATTAAAACATAAACTACATGACAGATCAAGGAGCATCATGCTAAATGAATAAATATTTATACACTTATGGAAAGTAAACACTAGATGTATTTAATAATGAATAAAAAATGGAAGCATACAACCATTGCCTTGATGTTGGAGACCTCCTTTGTAGTGGATTTCCAAGTTGAAGCCAAGACCATTCAAGCACTCCTTCTTGTTAGTTAGATGGGCAACATTTGGGCATAGTTTCAACATAGGAATGTAGGCAAGCAATGACCAACCATTTGGGGATAGAAGGGGCATGATTTATAGGAAGGGAGAAGGAGTTAGGGATCCACAAAAGAGGGAGGAAGGTCCACATCTCAAGGGGAAGATCCCTAAAGGTAGGATCAAGGACTCAAAATGGGAGAACTATGCCATATCCCTATCCAACAACCTCCATATTGTTGTTATCGAAGGTTCTAATAGGCGAAGCTTCTCCTCCACTTTATGAAAGACCACCAGAAGAGGTTCAACGCAGGTTTTTATATCAAAAGCCGCACTAGAAATGCTAGGTCAACATGCTGCAACAAGCCATTAGTACGGGCCAATAGTAGTGCAAAGAACACCGATCCTAAAAACTAGGGTTTTAGGTAAATGTCTCTAGAATTTTCTTAGGGAAACTCTTCTATTCTTCAAGGAATTTTTTTGTATGTGTTTCATGGTGAGTACACTTTGACAATTTTCGTCATTTTGATGCTTCAGGATATGGGATGGGAAGCGTGGGAAAATACTGTGTAACAGAGTGGATATGGTTGAACAATATTAACAACAGGGGATGGAGAAATCACCCAAATGCAACACTTAAATAAAATACTACAAATGTCTCAATTAGTGATAAATGTGAGTGAAATGTGAGTCTAGTTAGACACTTAAATTGATTTTTGGGCTCTACATTAAAGAGCTTATGAAAAATTGATTATATTTTTTATGATTTTTAATGTTTATTTACATATAATATAATTAATATAAATGGCAAAAAATAAATCTATCTTGATAACGAGAGCAAAATTGATAAACTGTCTTTTTGAATACCAGAGATGAATGTCGATTCTCTTAAAATAAACAGAGATAAATATGAGTTTATTAAAACAATTTGATAATACAATATACTTTACCATTTCAAAAGAAATGACATGAAGAAAATTCCAACATTCAACAAGTATCAATATAAAGAAAAAAAATAGAGGAAAATACTATCAATGTCTTTTAAATAATTAAAATATCATATAGTACTTAGATCACATCGTTCAATAAACATCAATGCTTGATTGGTCTTCAAAAATTGACTGTAAAATATTGATTATCAAACCAGAGTCTTAAAGTGCAATAATTACCAACTCTCTTGGGACTGTGATTTGAGAAGAAAGATCACACAATAATATAAGCTCCTTATGCTTTGGTTCAACCTCCTCTTCTCTCTTCTAAATACCCTCTATTTATAATAAGAGAATTCAATAAAAGTTTGTTTGTTGACAACTACATGAAAATTTGTTTTCTAGTTTCTTGGGATTTTGAATAATCTTTTCTTTCCATCTGAAATTCCAATCTGTAAATCCTTAAGCTCTAAGTGTAACAATATTTTGGAATTTTTGCATAAAACATTCACAAAAATTATCATTAAAATTATATTAAAAAACATTTGTTTTCTTCAAAGAATATGTCCCCTATATGTGAAGGGAAGTTGGGTGGAGTAAAGGTAGAAGATAAGAAAAGCTCCGAGTAAGAAAAGGCGTCGTTTGACCTATCACATCATAGTAAAGAGCTGAGTATTATCCTTACTTTAAGAGCCACAAAGGAAGGGCTCACAGATGAAATTTCTTTAGCATTGAAAGTGCGGTAGTACCCTCTTGGTTATCCTAGCTAGCAATATGACTTGATGTGTCATTTGTCTTATGAAAGGCCTTGTAGTGAGGCAAGGAAAGAAGACAAATTCCGGGGTAGAGGTTTAGGAAATGAATGGATGGTGAGTTAAGTGAGAGGAAGGACTGGAAACAAAAGCACGGGTTGGTGGAACCAAGGGAAGGACGATCGAGACTATTAAGGAAGGTTCAAATGACTCAATAAAAGAAATGTTCTTTCCCTAGGGAGGTGCTTATGTTTGGCCTCTACCACATTATATTTTAGCAGTTTTATTATGCAATCTATTCTATGGCGGGTGGAATGAGCAAGCGTGTAGAATTTGGTGGTGTCTACAAAAGAAGCCAACTTGAACCTGAAATAGGTTGGTCAGTGTATGGTGATTTGGGAATAGGTAGGGGTCAAAGTAGGCAATGCCAAATGCCATTAATCTCATAGGTTGGAGGGGAATCTTAGATACCAAGTTCAAAGGGAAGCAAATGAACAAAGTACCTAGATTGAATTTATTCGCTATGGGAGGGGGGAAAGGCACCCATCCACTCCATACACACATAAACAAAGTGATTCAACCTACCTGTAAATAAGGTCAACCCACCCTTGGAATGAAGACACAACGCTGAACGACATACCTACCTTCCTTTCAGTCGGGGAGAAAACCCAAGTGGAGACCTTTCGATGGACAAGAGAGAGCTCCGTAGACTGCTTAATGATAGAATATAATAGATATGGTTCCCCACCCTGATAAAACAAGGTGAAAACTATTTTCCGTGCTTGGTTAGAGGTCAACAAATAGCTCTTGCTTGTTTTGTTGCTTGTTGTGTTTGTTGTTTGCCTTCCTTATTTGTAGTGTAGCAGAGGGTATTAAGGCAAGACATGAGTAGGGAATTGAACTTTTGGAATTGTCATGAGATATGAAGGTAGGTGGGGTGAATGGGGAATCAAAAGTGAGAGAAGGTAGAGGATGGGTGGTGTTGAGTGCAATATTTAAGGATATTTCAGGCATCCTTGTCCCCAGTTCCGACCATTTTCCTGATTTGAACCTACAATCTCCCTAGTCTAATGTCACTTCCTCTAATAAAGAAGTAATATTTTCTTTGACATGTTATTATGTTGTTTTATGCCAAATATTGAATGAGACAATGCTTTCTTTGGGATGACTAACTAGGGTGCCTTTGGAAGAGTTCTTCAGAATGTTTTTCTTTTAGGTACTTCCATAACTACTGATGGCCATGGATGAAATACTGATGTTATTCCTTGCTGCTACACGGTTCAAGTTGTTGTTACACCCCAAATTGTCATCTTTTATTGCTACACCATGAATTGTTAAGACCGTAGCTGTTACTTTCAAAGGAAGCTGTCAAAAAGCCATATAAAGTAATGAAAATCTAGGCAGCTATAACTGTGTGTCTAAATAGGAGTGGTGTAACCGCAATGATCTTTATTTAAACAACTTGCAACAATTTATATCTTTTTAAATTACTTCTATTAATGTAATCAGCATGAGAATAACAGATTCTCATGACGAATTTGTTTTTCCAATTTCGGGACTCTGTAAAAGGATTTATAAAGAGAGATTAGTCTCATGTAAGGATAGAGACATCTAGCCAGAAAGAGATATCGATATTCTAATTTTTGTACTCTTCAACCATTTGTAATACAAAGTATATATGGTGAAGTTACAAAAATTCTTGTGTTGATTTCTTAATTAAGTTTCCATTTTCTTCCCGCACCCTGCTAGGGAGGAAGGCCCTCCTCTTTAGTAGGGATCATAGTGTTGGTAGAATATTTATTTCTTTTATGTGTTAATTGTGGATTTCTTATTATCGTGTACATGTTCAGTGTGGGATAGATACACTTCTACTTTCAGATTTACTATATGTGCTATTACACAAGTTAATTAATTATATGTTATTTAATTCTTGATAGTGTATGGCACACCAATTTTTATTCCAAAGCTTTTATGAAGTGTGAATTATTTCCTTGACCAGTGTATTTCATTCATGCAGTGTGCTTTTTGAGTTATGCAAGTTGAATTTCCATTCTGCAAGAGGATTTAAATCCTTGCAAGCGTGTTTAGCAACACCTTTTCTTTTTTGTTTCGCCTGACTATTACATGTATCATCATAGATAATGCAGACTCATTTGAAATAAAAAGAATTATGCTGGTTGATAATTAATGGTTGTGGAAGTAGTAAAACTGACCAAACATTTTGGTGCCGTTGCCGGGGAATGTTGTCAATTAATACAGTTAGCCAATGCTTTCTTTTGATTTCTTTTGCTAGAGTGTTTCTAATTTTACAAGCACTGGGTGGTAAGACAAGAGGTAGGAACTTGCACTTTTCTCTAACACACCTGAGTGGGCTCACCACTATAATAGTTAGAACACTTAGGGTGTGTAAATTTTTCTTTGGATCTCCTTTTGATAGAGTGTCCTCATTTTTACAGGCGTTGGGCGGTAAGACAAGAGGTAAGAATCCTCGCATTTCTCTAACACACTTAATTGGGCTCACCACTGCGGTAATTGAGGCACTTGGGGTGTAAAAGTAATTACACATATGGTTCATGTGTAGAATGTATGAGTGAAGAAGAAACAAAACATAGGAATTCTAATAAATCTATAGGTAAAATAGGCATAAAAAGAACAAGAAAAACCTTGATCAAGGGAGAACGACGTTTATCCATGAATTGATCTCAAAAGCAAAGAGAGAGCAGTCAACTCTACATAAGGATGTAAGAAAACCGGTCCCACAGAAAGCTACTACTTCTACATCAAAACCAGGAGTATCTGGTTCCTCTATTTTAGGACCCCATTTTCCCCAAACTAGCCTACAAACTCCCTAATCTGTAGACCCAACTCAAGAACAACAAGGAGAAACTAGTGGCCAGGATTTTGGGTTAGAAGGGCAAGGGGAAACCAGTGGGAAACATTAAGAACCAAAATCAGAAGAACATTCTTTCACTTTCCAATACCCAGACTCAGGGACTGCAGTCAACAAGCCCCTGAACAATCTGAACAATTATCACAGGAAACCTTATCCACAAAGAATTCACCCGAGCAATCTTTAGAAGGGTAGTCACCAAAACAAGAATCGGGAGAATTTTCAATGGGAGACAACAACAATAATAATAACAATGATAGGACATATGCCACTATCACCACTTTTGAATTTCCAATAAGTGATATAAGGGGAGAGGCTCCCATGAAAAATATCCCTCTATCAATCCTTCCATCTTTCCAAGGACTGACTGTAGAAGATCCTGATACTTTCTCATTTGAGTTCGATGTTTTGTGCAGGAGTTATGATTATGCTTCAGATACTTAGAAGCTAAAACTATTCCCTTCCACTCTGAAAGGAGAAAAATTAAGATGGTTTATGGGACTAGGTTCTACCACTATCCAGACATGGGGAGATATGAAGACTACGTTTCTGGAAAAATACTAGGACTATTGTTGGACCAGAGATTTAAGAGAGGATATATTCAAAATGACACAAAAGGAAGAAGAAGATTTGGAAGATTATGTGGAACAATTCCATTATAATCTACAGAGATCCAAACATAGTGATTCTGATTCATAAATTTTGAAGATAATATTTATACAAGACATGAGGGATGACTGCCTCGACATGTTGAACCTATTGGGAAAAGGAGATATGTCTGAGGATCCATTTGATGAGATAGTAAAACTATGCTTAAGGTGTTCACGAGGATCATCACGAGGGAGAAGCATGACACAGGATGCCGCTCTTAGAATACATAAATCTACAAATGGAGGTGTGACTAGAGCTGAGATTACAAATCTGTTTGAAAATATCAAGGCTGATCTTCTCAGTACCTTATCTTCCCAATTGAAAATAGCACAAGTGAAAAAGGCATAGGATGAAGTTGAAAATTCTTTGGATGTGTTCTACCCAAAATGTAAAGAGAGACATTCCTTGAAGCAATGTAGAGTCAACAACACCAGCTTGTGCAATATTTGTGACCTAGATCATTCTACAGGGTACTGTCCAGAGCTTCCTAGACTAAAAGCAACACTTAAGGAATCAAGTGAGGAGGTTCAGTCTTCTTACTTTATTGGGTCCAGGAAGCCTTGGAAACCATGACCACCAGGTATGTTTCAAAACTTTTCTTTTAATCTATGGAATAATGTATATAATGCTCAACAATTTCCGTGGTAGTATTCCACTCCTCCACCAGCTCAATTTCCTTCACCATGGAACCAATGGTCTCCTTCTCCACCTTTTCAATATCCTCCATATTAGCCATATTCTTGGTCTCATAATTGGAGGGGAAACTCATTAGGTCCAGTTCCTCCTACATTAACAGTACAATAATAATTGCAACTTCCACCTCTCTCATCATCTGCTACTACTCCTCCCATATGACCCCAACTACCTGTACAATATAACCCTAACCTAAATAATAAGGCAACCCAGAATATAGAAACCCCCACTTCTTTCTAGACTTACTACATCACTCCTATTGGATGTAATGAGATTCACCTTTGATCAGGAAAAGTAGTAAATCTAAATACCTTCCCTATTATTACTAAAGAGGAATGTGAATCACCAAGGGAAGACACCGTGGATCTCGATGAGATTGTTACACCTATAACAACTAATTCGAAAAATTCTGATACACTTATGATAGTCAATCCAATTATTATGGTAACCTAGGATCCCCCGTATCCACAAAGACTAGATGAAACTGGGATGATTCCACAACTTGAATTTGATTTTATCAAGGAGTTAAAGAATCTGGAAATAAGGATTCCCTTACTGCAAGCCATTAAGGATGCCCCCATCTATGTGAAAACAATATGAAACATATGTGTTAAGAAACCTGGAAGGAAGCAAAAAGACCCTGTTACCATCCATGTGATGGGAAAATTGTTAGAACTGATGTCTGGACAACCTCTTTTGACTAAATATAATGATCTAGGGAATCCTGCAGTCATTGTTTACATTTATGAAAAGCCCATTTTGAATACATTAATTGATTTAGGGGCAACAGTTAATGTAATGACCAATGAGTTCTTCACCACTTTAGGATTACACGGGCTGAGATAAACACCTACAGTATTAGAACTAGCAGATAGGTCACGTGTTAAACCCGAGGGAGTGATAGAGGATGTATTAATCATAATGGATATCCTATAGTTATCCAACAAAATTCTTATGTTGAAAACCAAATCAAACCTGGGGGGGCATCCCTTTGATATTAGGAAGGCCTTGGTTGGCCACTACAGATGCATTCATAGGTTGTAGGTTAGGCTACATGATGATTCTGTATGGACAAGCGACAAAGAACCTCAACCTTTACCCCTTTGCAAAACCAAGTAAGGATTTGGAAAATCCTTATGGGATGAATTTGAACCTGAATCAGATTATTCCCAGCCACTCCTCACTCTTGGAAAAGCCCAATATTTTAAGAATGAAACAGAGAATGATATTATTAATGGATTTACCAATAATTCCCTTGCTGTTGCTTCTATCGATGATTAAGGGGTATAAGATACCATGGAAGACTCGAGTCTAGAGCATATGAAAACCACCCCTAATCTCAAAGGCAACCTAGTTGAAAGAGAGCCAAGAAAAAGTTTAAATATTAATCCTAATCTAACTCTCGAACAGAATAAGATGCTATTACAAAAACATAAAAAGGAATTTGCATGGGATTACATAGGCATGAAATGCATTCACCCTAACCTATGCACCCACCACATCTACTTAAAGGGAGATTGCACTCCAATTAGGCAGCCACAATGACGTATGAACCCAACACTTAAAGAAATAGTAAAAGAAGAATTGCAAAATATTCTAAATGCTAGCTTCATTTATCCCATCTATGACAACCAATCGGTCTCTCCACTTGTCATTGTTCCTAAAAAGAAAAATAAATGGAGGATCTGTGTGGATTACATAAAGCTTAACAAAGCCACTCAAAAGGACCATTTCCCTTTTCCATTTATTGATCAAGTCCTTGAAACCTTATATGGAAAGGAATTCTTTTCATTTCTATATGGGTTTAGTGGTTATAGTCAGTTACAGATTGCTCCAGAGGATCAAGATAAAACCACATTTACTTGCCCTTGGGGGGCTTTTGCATACAAAGTTCTCCCTTTTAGAATTTGTAATGCACCAACAACCTTCCAGAGGGCAGTATTGGGAATATTTGTAGATTTGTTAAATGACTGTTTGGAATTATTCATGGATGACTTTACACCTTATGGTGATGATTTCGAACCAGCATTAGCTAATCGCGAAAAAGTATTAGAGCAATGTGAGCAAACTAATCTTTCTTTAAGCACTGAAAAATGTCACATGATGATGAATGAAGGAATTGTTCTTGGGAATTATATCTCTGTTGAAGGAATAAAGGTAGACCCTACTAAGATAGAAATAATTGTGAAAATTCTAGATCACAAAACATAAAAAGAGGTACGTATTCTTTTCGGACATGCAGGGTATTACAAAAGATTTTTAGATTTTTTTTCAAAGATTGCATCCCCATTATTTTCTCTATTTACTAAAGATGTGGAATTTGTCTCGACAAGGAAATGTGAACAGACCTTTGCAGAATTAAAGCAATGTGTATTAACAACTCCTATTTTGCGAGGACCAAACAGGGATTTGCCATTCCATATAGCAACTGATGCATCTAATATTGCTATAGGAGATGTGCTAGGTCAACTTGAAGACAAAAATCCATATGCCATCGACTACATTAGCAAGAATCTAACTCCAACATAATTAAATTACACAATTACAAAAAAAGATTTTCTTGCAGTAATACATGCTATTAATAATTTTAGGCACTACATCACAGGTTATCAAATATTTGTGCACATTGACCACTCTGCCATTCATTTCTTAATGAATAAACCTGTCACTAATGGAAGGGTTAAACATTGGTTGCTACAGTTACAAGAGTTTGATATAATAATATTAGATAAGACTAGAAAAGATAATGTAGTGGCTGACTTTCTTTCTAGGTTGATTGTTAATAATGATTGCATGCCCGTTGAAGATTCCTTTCCAGATGAATATCTTTTTGCTATTTCAACTCACTCACTGTGGTATGCAGACATTGCTATCTATCTTGCTGCAAGGAGATTTCCACAGCATTTATACTCAAGAGAAAGGAAGAATCTTATTCAATAGAGTGCAAGATATTCTTGGGTAGAGGGACACCTTTATTACATAGGGCTAGATCATCAGATCAGGTGTTGTGTGAGAGAGAATGAGATTTTTGATATCCTTAAAGCCTGCCATGAGGAACCTTGTGGATGACACTTTGCTGACAAAAGGAGAGGGTATAGAGTGCTTTCAACTAGATATTATTGGCCTACCATAT
Organism: Pinus taeda; assembly: GCA_000404065.3. Classification (NCBI taxonomy): domain Eukaryota; kingdom Viridiplantae; phylum Streptophyta; class Pinopsida; order Pinales; family Pinaceae; genus Pinus; species Pinus taeda. The sequence goes on from APFE030509723.1 coordinate 50,462, forward strand.
TCCAGGATGCAAAGAAATTTTTAAAGGGATGTGATAGTTTTAAGAGAATGGTTCAACCACTTCGGTAAGATGAAATTCCATTATAGCCTCAAGTATTTTTGGAACCATTCGAGAAGCGGGTTTTAGACTTTGTAGGATCAATTAATCTTTCATCTTAATAGAAGTCCTACATTCTAGTATATACAAACTATGTCACAAAATGAGTTGAAGCAAAGACACTAACGAGGGCAACTAAACAAGCTGTTTCATACTTTTTATTTGAAGACATTTTTGTTCACTTTAGAGTACCTTGAGAAATAGTGACAAATGGAGGACCGTAGTTCACATCTCATTTGATCCAAAAGTTGGTTGAGAAATTCAAGATCTGCCATAAAATTACTTCACCATATCATCCTAAGGAAAATGGTTAAGTAGAGAGCACTAATAAGGTTATAGAAGGAATTATCACTAAGATTGTAGGAGGAATTGGGCTGATAATCTTCCAGAAGCACTATGGGAATATAGAACTACATCGAGAAATACTACTAGATTTTCACCATACAAATTGGTGTATGGTAAAAACCCATTATTTCCCATTGATTTCGAAGTAAAAACACTTAGAACAACATTGCAGGTGAACCTGGATTTGAATACAGCTTAGAAACATCGATTAAATTAGCTAAATGAACTTGGTGAGAAGAGAATATCTGCCATTCAACAAACATACATCATCCAACAACCTAGGGCTAAGTGGCATGACAAGTTTAACAAAAAGAAGAAGTTTCAGAAAGGTGATTGGGCTATACTATATGATTCACGATTCAAAGACTTCAAAGGGAAGCTCTGCAATAGATGGCTAGGTCCTTATGAAGTAGATATAGTCTTTGACAATGGGACTGTTAGATTAGTTACAATAGACAATGCCAAGGGACCATTGTTTGCCAATGGGCATCATCTTTGGTTATATCATAAACCTACCTTGATGGATTGAGTTGTCAACATTGTCATAGGATCTGATCTCCAAGTTATGGAAGCAGGGGAAAATTATCCTATGTTGTCAAATTCTTGAAATCCAATAAGTGTAGCAGCTGAAAACCAACTTTTTTTGGCAGCTGATACACCAAAAATATATAATAAAAAAAGAAAAAAAATATAAACTAAGAAAATAATAGAAAAAAATAATAATAATAAATAAATAAATAAACCTTCTTGTGAAAACCTCTTATGGGGCACAAGTAGATAATTGTGCCAGTTGAAAACCACTTTGTGGTGGCTGACATACATTTTTCTTTTTATAAGCTCTATAACAACATGATATTTATGATACAAAGGTAACAACATACTTGTTACAAGCTCATTTTTTTCATTTTATTGTATTGAGAATTCTTTGGTAGGCACAAAATTGCAATGCCGCAAAAGAATATGTTATTGTAATAAAGTACTACTGCAAACATTATTCAACCTACATGGAGGAATTCTTTTGCTGTTACATCTGTAACAACTGGTCCGATGAAGATAATTATTGCACGAAACCATTTGTAACTGTCCACATCAGTAATTACTATCACGAGTACTCTGTCATTGGCATCAGTCAAATTGCTCTCTGGTAAGTCATTCAAAAAAGGAATATTGTTTTTTCTTTATTTGGCAATCATAAGCAGTTGATACGGCACTTTGTTTTGGCAACCAAGAACAACCTTTACATTTAATTTGGTGTGGGGGGGTGATAAATCATTTCATGATCCTTGACATAACTCGATTTACAGTGACATTATCTATTAATCATTACCACTCTGCATGATTGATCACCTCATTAATTCAAATCATATCTAAGTCATATTTCTATACCCTTCGAATTAATGACGAATTGATAGCCTGCTTTGTGTAACTTTCCTATTTAATATCCTTTCTTGTTGTCCTGATATCCGCCCTGTAAGGTCAATTTACTAAGTAAACTAACGCATGTGTTTTACTTGTCAATCCGGGCTTGTAGACTTGGAAGCATGTTCAAAGTATATGGATTTCAGGTGAAATCAATTTAGGAAGGCAAGACTACAAGGTTAAAGGAAGTGCATATTAAAAATATATTCTAAGTTTTAAAAGACTAAAAAGTTTTTGGTTCACTATGCAACAAGCAAGAGAATATGCTCCTAACTTAGGAGGTCTTGGTTGTCCTTACTAACAATACTGTCCCCAAGAAGATAAACTAAAGAGTAGTGGTTTGTAATGTGTAGATAGCAAGATAAGAGGTTCCTAACTTAGGAGGTCCCAGTTGTCATTCCTCACAGTTCTACTCCAATAACATTACCATTGCATCAAATAAAAACTGGAATTCAAGAAATAATACAAGAAGTGCAAAAAAGATGATTTTAACTATGGTCCATAACTTGATAGAAAGATAATTTAACTTAAATCCTTGTTTGTCCTTTCATATGCAAAATTGACTTTAAACTAACATTCAAAAATCACACAAAAAGCATCACACATCTAAATAATTGAATCATAAATTTGAAACAAGAAATACTAAAATTAAAATTATGCTAATTTAATCGAAGTGTACTTGGCTTAGTATGGGGGCCCTCCAACCTTGCCTTGTACACCTAAGGAACTCTCAACTACAACTAACTTATGAAAATATCCACAACATGAACAACAACTAGAACAATAGAAAGTATTCTTCAAATTATCAAAAAGTCTCCAATAGTGTAAATACAAATTACATATATGAATGGTTCATAAACTCAGTTTAAATAAGAAAATCATCAACAAACTTTGCTACAATGGCTCTAACAGTCTTATCTATCCTAATCCATCCATTCAAGCCAAACTCATCAATTCTAGTTCACAAAATTAGGAAAAATCCCCCAAAAAAATATTCTGCCCCTTTTTAATAGGGATTTTTGAATGACAAGTCAAGTTTGACCAGCGTTGATCGGGCTCGTGTTTGCTCAATTTGATCGAACCAATATGTGTTCCTTCATCCGTGGTTCCCAAGCTTTCCAAATATGTGCCCAACTGTTTCCTTGGTTTCATGCACATACGACTTTAACAAAGCTATTACGAGTATTAATGCAGTCCAAATTTACTCTTAAAACCCAATTTTAACAAAAAATTCTAAAAATTGAAAAACTTAATTTAGTTACTTGAATATGAAAAATAAGAGTAAAATAAAGCATATGTAAGTGAAATAGGATGGAATATGGTGGTAAATGAATGGGTTTAGGATAGGAAAAAAATGACCAAAATTGCGGGCCAACATCTCCCCCTTGCTGATGTTCAAGCATGTCCTCATGCTTGTTTCCTCTGTTTGGGCCTTCTGATTGATGATGCCCCTGTTGTACCTAAACCTGTAGCCTCTTCATGTGCAACTCGAAGTAGAATATCAATTCCCTCATGTTCCTCTGCTTTGTAGATGACAACTTTTACTTTTTGTTTTTCATATTTATATTGCCATAACTTCTTCTCATTTAGCCATCTGTAGGCTTGTTTGGAAATGAGCATATTTTAAGTTTCAAGATTTTGATTTGCTTGTTCAATTTCCATTTTTCTTTGACTATGTTGTTGTTTTTTTATTTGTACATTTTGTTCTCCCTCTTCAAGTGTATTTTCATGATTTTGCTGTCCTCTAGCTCACTTGTCAACTCTACTATTTTCTTAAGATATTCATCATTGTGCAATTTTCTGGATTCTTCCCTTGTGTCTTTGGCATATGAATGAGATGAGGTGGATCCTACCCAAGCATCCTCAAAATAAGAGCCTTTTTTTGTGGGCTCTTCCTGAACTTCCTCCTCCAATCTCTGTATAATCTCATCAATTTTTTTTGATGTTTGTGGAGGCTCAGTTTCAATAATCTCAATTTTTGTCTCTTTCCCTTGGTTTTTTGGTTCTTCTTGTGATTTTCTCCTTGATCTCCTAGGAATGGACAAAAATGATTTCTCTTTCTCAATCATAACACCATCTTGCTTCTTTTTCAATCTTGTCCTAGGATACAAAGGGGAATTCATGATACTTTTTGTGACATGTAATTGCTCAAACCTCTCCTCATTCCCTGTTATTTGTTCTTCAAACTGATGTTTGGCCAAAAAATAAATCCAAAGTATTCCTTTGTTCCTTGTCTGATACTCAACAAGTATCTTGATTAACCCCCAATGATATATATTAGCTTTTTTAGCTTCTATTTTGTTTTTGACATTTTCTATCATTTTAGTTAAGCTCTTTGAAAAGAAGTAAGGAATATTGATTTTACAGTCTCCCTTGATATGTTGAAGCAATTTTATATGGTAAAGGTAGACTATACTATGCCTATTGTCACAAGTAAAATATTTTTTGGATGATCAAAACCGATTCTAACCATGGCTCTTTGAACTAATATCTCGAAATTCTTTTTGTCATATCAAAGGTCCCCTTCCTTTTTTTTTTTTTTTTCCAGGAAAAAGGTCCATCCTTTCTCCTTAAAGTGTAAACCTTTGTGATATTCTTCTCCTATTAAAGGAAGTTCCAATGCTTGAGATAGGAAAGTTGGGTTCGCTGGTATAGGAAGTTCACACACTTTGGTTTGCCCATTTTCAAAATTTTCTATGGATTCTTGTGTGATTTTGTCATTGTGGCGATTAAACTTCCTAAGGAACTCTAATAGTCCTGCTTGGAATAATTTCACCGCTGCATCCTTCAATTTTATACTTCGAAGTATTTGGGTTCCATTTTTGTTTCCATTTGCATATGCTTTGTATACCAATTGATAGCCTTTCCCAGTAAATAATCTCAGTATGAATATAACAAGCAAAATATTTCTTATTCATGCAATAATAATCATGTTAAATGCACTTACCAGATCTCCCTAGCTTTGAAAATAAATGAGATTACTTCCTTTGCCTATAAATCTTCAATTTACTTGACTTCTGCTGTAAATAATATCAACACAAGGTCCTCTATTTGTAAATCCGTGTGAAGAAAAATTCTGGCTATGTGAAAGATTATAAAAACATCTCCACCGTAAGTGAAATCTCTCACTGTTTTGAAAATTGTATTTAAATCTCTCTCCTTTTACAAAATTTCTTCATAAAAATTTATGAAAATCCTTCATTGTTTCAAACACTGCATACTGTGTATTTGAAATAATGCTCACTGTGCAAAGTTTTTGTCAAAAATTGCATGAGGAAATCATGTTTTTTTAATTCCTGAACTGCATGAAGAGTTGTAAAACACTTGTTGAAAATTCTTGTTAATGATTTGTCCTTCCTATGTAAACATATAGTTTCAATTAAAATCAGCCTCTAGCATCTTGAAAATCATGGATTTTACAGGTGGCAGAGGATTTGAAGATGACAAAGCATTGAAAATATGGAACTGAAGTCGTATTTTTCTCTCATTATGACACATCTTAAACAAAATCTGAAGTTAACCTTTTTCGAAATCGTTTTAGCTGCTGAGGAGTCTATGGAATTGACGCTTACCTTATCACTAGAAATCACTACATTTGAGGAATTCTCTGCATAATTTGTGGAATTTGTTGGAGCTTGGCGCAGGGGAAATCTAGGTCGCTTTCTCCTTCCTTGAACAAAAAAAATAAAATTTCTTTTAATTCTCCATGTAGCACATGGTTCTTCACTCCTTATTTCTCCATGCAACTCTTTCAATTTCTCCACGCTGCTCTTTCACACAATCTCTCCACTGCACAAGGTGTTATGAAAACAGCTCACAAAAAGATAGAAAAGATAATCAACGCCTTAAAACTCAGCCTCTTCGAGGGGGCAACCTCCTTTCCATTACACAAATGAACAATTCTTAGATGATACAAATGACAAGACTTCCTTTATATATATAGGAGTCTAAGGGGTCATAATATAATCAGAGCCAACATAACAATAATAATGTAAGGGCACAATAATAACAATAGTGGGCTTCTGTGGGGCACAATAATAAGAATATGGGGAATACATGGGCACAACAATATAATAAGGGAGTTGTACTAATAATAATAAGGGTTTTCACTAGTAGTATAGGGATATAACGTGCCATTCTCCTTCAAAAAGTGTTGTCCTCGATGCTTGAGTAGTTGTTGATGCTTCTGTGTAAAATTCTTTTCCTCCCACGCGGAATCTTTAGCAGGTAAGTTCTTCCACTTCATGAGATACTCTTAAATTGATCGATTTCGTAGCTGTCCCTTGTCTTATATACATATTTGGGCACATCAAGCCCAAAATTATATATCGATGTATTAGGGCTCATCAACCTCTAAAAGAGTTGTTTCATACCTAAAGGAACATAGTCATCTGAATACATCATTCCCCAAAAGTTCCATCTGAGAAACCATCCAGAAATTACCTAAATTGAACCATACTGATTGCTCCACTGGCAAAGTGCGATGCATACTGAGTGGTACACTACCAGGGTGCGATGCATACTATTTAGGCCTTCTATAGGATGTGATGGGCGAGGATGGACAAATGTCTAGGACAGTTTGTTAGTTGGTTACTCATGGAATCTTCTAGAAACTTCTCCTGTGCCACTTGCCTCTCTGAATTCGCCCAAAGATGAATAAGGGATTTAGGAAATCTCCAATCCCTTCTCTTGTGGAACCAATTGGAACAAGTGGAATGACACTAATCAAACCCCATGGATGACTCACACCCTTGCAAACATCTATAAATGGATCTCCAATCCAAGAGATCAGAAGGCTGGAATGTTGTGAATTGCAAGGAAGTGCTGATAGTTTGTCATTGAGGAGATAGCATTGTATTCTTGTTGGAGTGATCTTGCTACTTCATGAGGTGAAGAAGGATTGAAGCTAGGAGGATGGCACTGGATCAGATAACTGGGTTGTAATTCTCCTTTCTATTAATAAGGCTCTTCAAGTTTTCTCCCATATGATTGTGCAATTGTAAATGCTATCATTTGTTCATTATATATACGATTCTGTAATGTTTATGTTGTAATAGATCACGATGCTTCGACGGTTCTTTGTTGTTGTACTTGTGCAGGTACTCTCCAAGCGTGTTAAGTATGGGGAGGAGTTGCAAGATCTGCCAAAGGAGAGAGAGCAAGCAAGGGATTAAGCGAAAGTTCTAGGTTGGTTCCATCATCTTTCTCTTGTTTGTTACACATAGGAAAAATCATTGAATTGCTTTAAACTGTTGTTTCTAGGGTAGCTGCCAAACCTAGAGGGCTAGCATTATTTAGGAATACTAGTTTTGCCAGAAGCAAATTGGCGAATCCATTTGGGAATGAAAAAATGTTTGTTTGTTGCTATGGTTTATTCTATGTTCAATTTGATAAACTATAGACAAATTCTGAAGTCAGCAAAGTAGCCTTCGAACTGCTCTTGCTTTGCAATTGCATAGTAGATGAATTCTGCTTTAGTCAATCTCTAGTTTAGTTTATGAATTAAACATTTGACTTGCAAGCACATCTAGATGCCCTTTTGGTAGCTCAGTAACCTCTCAAGACATTCCATCATACTTTGCTCATCATTGTTCATCAAAACCCAGCTTAATTCATTGAAAACAGCTCCACATTTGAGCGAAAACCCATTTCAGTTGTGCTCCCTGGACCATCGCATTGTCTTCGATTGTGACTCAGTATGCATAGCACTTCCCGAGTGAAGTAAGTGTGATGCATCTCAATTTCTGTGAAGCCTGGGTGCGATGATTGACTGAACTCTTTTTCCATCTAGAAATTGAGGGTTTTTGAGCTGTTTTCAGTTTTGTTTGGTTGTTTTGCTGCAAATGAACAGTGCCTCTTTACTGAAGCTTACTTGCATCACTTAGATAAGCCTCAATTACATTAGGATTAGTGAATGTTTTTGTGTATTTTTTCCTCATTTACAATCCCTTGTCGAAAAGTTGTTTTAGTCGATTTGCCATTTTTTGTCAAAAAGAGAAGTGTCATAAATTCTTCCTTCCCTTTATAATTGATTGAACTTTTCTTGATGCATTTGATTTGATTTGTTTACATTCAAAGTGTCAAAAGCATTTTTTTTCAAAATTGAAAGTGTCGTTTTTGAGTCTTCCTTTCTCTTTTGAAGAAGAAATTGTCGAAAATCTCATTTTGAGTGAAATATTTCAGATCTTTGCTGCATTTAGTTTTCCTTTTGGCATCTTTCACATTAAGGAGAGCGAAAAAAAATACATGCATTTGCATTTAGCTTTTGTTGATTTGTGTGTGGAAATATGATTTAGGGAAATGCCCTAGTGTGTGCTCTTTTCTCTTTGCTTAAAAGCACTTTTATCTTCTTTCCCTAGTAGATAGGATTTTCATTGCTCAAATAAATAAAGATTGTTTATCATTGTAGATTGCATCTTAGGAATTTCAGATCATCATCACGCGGTGAACCATTGAAAGGAAAACTCTAAACAAGATAAAATTTAAAATAAATTTCAATGAACCTAACAACGCTTTGGAACTTAACGCAACATATCTAGAGGTCTAGGCTAGTGACGTGTTCCGACGTCGTTAAAACTAGTGGCTATCGTTTTCATTGAAGGTTGGGTGATTCCTGCTCCTTGATACGACAAGTGCTAGCAAAGACTTGTGCTCCCTGTACCGTCACATATGTATTGGGAGACCACAATAGGCTTAAATCCTTTATCCATAGGAAGCTGAGTCTGCTGCCTTATTGATCGCAATGCACTGAACACAACATTTGGGAAGATTGATTGCCGTACATAAGTCCTGGGTAATTTCTCTTTACTTTATCACCAAGGTGTATATTGCAGTTTTGCGATTGGTTTGGTAATCCATTTCTCTAGATTTTCCAGAGTAGTCACTTTCGTTCCTTTTCGACTCTCTAAAAGAAAACGTCCTTCGGAGCACTTATCCTTTCAGGCTCATTAAAAATTGAAGGAGACTAGAGTCATCTTTAGCTTTTTCTCGACTCTTTAAAACTGAAAAAGCAAAATTGTGTCCAAGTATCGTTAAAATTAATTGACCGCGAATAACACCCCTATTCCTTAGTTGATCTTAGGTTGAGACATATGGCGACAAATCCGGAGTCCATTGATCAATGAATCCCTTTTGATGGGAATCCTACTCCTTTTCCTTCTTTTGGAAATATTGGTGCTCCTTATATGGCTACATTGTCCCTTTCAGGATTTACCATTGGCTTACCGGTATGGTTGTTTACAACTTCTTGTTTCAAAATTCATGATTTATCCGCAATCAAGTACACCTCCAACTGGACAAAATCAACCTCCAGTTGATCTTGAAGTTTACCCTTTGCCTTCTTCCTCATTTGTTTCTTCCTCTTCGCTTGGTGAAAGTATTGGTACTAGTAACCAGGTGGCTAAGAAGAAGAAGAAAGGGAAGCAGAAGAAGAAGAAGAAGAAGAAGCCAATTCAACAAGGGGGCAACCAAGAAACAATTGCTCTGAATGCAACATCTGATGAAAATCTGTCCATAAAGCATCACAAAGTCAAATATCCATGCATAATTTGTGTGGGAGACCATCTTCATCGAAATTGTCCTTACATTCCTCAGATCTTGAAAGAATGGTCTTCCCATTGACACCATCCCATGTCATCATCCTCCAGAGATCATGTTGGTAACACACCATCAACTAGTGATAGTAAAGTTCATGGATAGAAGGGAAATGTCAAGCTTCCATGTAGGTTATGTGAAGGCTATCACCCCTTTCACCTTTGTCCCTATTTGGATGAAGCCAAAAGAGTGTTGGATAACCGTCCTACTTCACCGCAATGATTTCCATCTAGTCACAGGAAACTCTCCCTTAATCCTCCATTAGTTGATAAACTGACTGACCAAAATCAACCGTCGGTTGAAACCACTCTCTCTGAAAGTGTATTCTATGAGTCTCTACCCGATCCAAATCAACAGGTCGAGGTAACGGTTGACCCGATTTCACCTTCAGCTAATCATACCTTTCCCGAAGAGAGTGAAAATGATACCACTCAAGTTCTCTTTGTTACTTCGGATGCTAACGAGCTTGGGGGAAATCTACCTGTTCCACCAAGACAAGAGGAAAATCCTCCAGTTCTCGTAACTCAAGGGGTTAATTCTCCCGTTTCTATGGTACCCCATCCAATTAGTCTAGTCACTTCCTTTGATTGGAATTTACTGGCATGACCCCGCCTTCCTTCTTATGCGCCTTTCCAGATCATAGTATAAGTTTGTAAAATGATTGTATCTGGCACTATTATAGATGAAGGTGCATCAGTGAGTATCCTTTCCTCAACTGCTTGGAAAGCGCTTGGTTCGCCACCATTTATGCTTGTTACACAGAATCTGTTGGGTTTTAACAAAGCAACCAGTTGACCGTTAGGGATCCTTCCTTAGTTACCTATCACTTTGGGAGGAAAAATCATTTATCTGAACGTGATGGTAGTCCCAGGACCTTTAGATTACAATTTACTTCTTGGGCGTGACTATGTTTATCACATGGGAGCTATTGTTTCAACACTCTTTTGACTGACTTGTTTCCCGCATGAAGGCAGGATTGTCACCATTGACCAGCTTTCATTTCCCAGTCCAATATAGCTCCTAGTCAACCATCATCCCTAAATGGTCCATTTATACCAATGGTATCATCCCCACCATGAGTTAATTATGTGTCAACTTGTTCCACACCTACATTGACTGACGATCAATTCAGTGACATTGTACATTATGTACTGGGGGCATTGGAACTAGATCTCTCCTTCATGACCACTTATGAGTTGTGACCAAATGAATCCAAGGATAGTTCTTTGTCTTGTGTCAACCTCATTAAAAAATGAAACCAAGGTTCCTCGAGGATGGTTTGTTGTCTTGTGCCAACCACGTTAAAAAATGAACCAAGGAATTTGAGGATAGTTCGTTGTCTTGTGTCAACCTCGTTAAAAAATGAAACAAAGGGTCTTCGAGGATAGTTCTTTTACTGTGTCAACCTCATTAAAAAATGAAACAATAGAGGTAGAGATAATTTTCCCTGTAGGTTATGTGATTGGTCTATCACACCATTCACCTTTGTCTATCTGGACGAAGCCAAAGAGGTGTTGGATAATCATTCTGCTTCATTGCAGTGACTTCCATCTAGTTACAGGAGACTCTCCCTTTCATCAAGTTGAGGACATGCAAACCAACTCAAGCATAATTTTTTGTTTCAAGCTTGTGTGAACATGAAATTGAATCCAAGCATAGTTCCCTATGGTTCAAGCTTGTCTAAAAATGAACCCATTTTCAATTTTTAACCCTTGTAATTGCCATTCTATAAGCCTTTTGAGCCTTGGTTGTGTTCATGCCATCGCCACCATCCCTTTGGCCAATCATACACTTTCACTTGGTTGTTTTACCATTTTTAAGGAACAATTGCAATGAGTGGTCTTATTAGCCAACCTCTTCACATAAATCAACATGTTTTGAGAAGTTCCAACATCACCGGAGCCAGTTGCTACCATAGATACCACTTGTTCCTCAAAATAGAGTCCTCTTTAAACCCTTTTCAGACTCGTTAAACATGAAACGATTGTCGAGCGCTTGTCCTTTCCATCTCGTTAAAGTATTGGAAATGTCATCCCTCCTGTATTATTTTATCCTTTTTCGGACCTGAGGGATTACTTTACGAAAAAGAACTTATGGAGTTTTCTTTTCATCCCTTTTCAAACTCTCTAAACATGAAAAGGACCGAGTTATCCTTGTTGTTAAACTTGTTAGAATAATAGCGACAAACTTGTCCATCTAGATGAGACTGAGTCTTGCTGTCACTAGACTCATTAAAACATTAAATAGTGACAGGTTTGCCCGAAGGGCGAATTATAGAACAAGCATATGTTATCCTCTTCAAGCTTGATAAAAATAAAGAGGTACGGGTCAGCAGTGACTGGGGAAAAAGGGAAAAAACTTGAAGAATTTATGGTAGCAAGTCACTCTTGAACATGACACTTTCACTTCATCTCCATTATTGAGTTGAGTTGGGTTATTCCATTCACCGGTCATCACACCATTGGTCTTTCATACCATCCATATTTTGGGGTTAATGCTACCAATTCATCTTAGTGTCACCGACATGTTCAAGAGAAGTCATTAAGTTGATAAATCACCATCCAGTTAATGCTTCATACACTGCAATACCTCCTACCTTCATTTTTTCATGACCACCATTCCCAAACCTTGTGTCGTCAGTTCGTTTTCACCTCCAAAAAATCATTTGCTTCGTTTCGTGTCGTAGATGTGGGATACATCAAGGCCCTCCTACGAGGAGTCGCTTCTTGTCGACATCAGCTCATTATCCAAGAAGTTGACTTAGAAACAACCCTTTCAGTGCTTTGAAGCTTGCATACATCAATGGCAAGTTTCTCACTTCTGGTGAACGGTTGACATCAATGGCCTTCGACCGAAATATTTTGCATGGTGTTCGACATCAGATCATGTATTCACACCATGTGAATTGTACTGTAGTACCTTGAGGATCATTATCATTATCAGTGATCCCTCTTGCGTCTGTCAAGAACTCACATCATTGGCTGGTAATCAGGCGATGTCTTTCCATGTTCGACTTCAGAACATCTCTTTACATGGTTTGAATTGTACATCAGGCGAAGATTGAATGAGTTTGAAGACCCCAAATCTAATTTCATCCATCCGAGCTGCGATATATTTAGGGATATAAAAACATCAAATGTACAAAGGCTCTACACAGATGGTCATCCTAATCATAGATTGCGACTCTATATCTGTAGAATCACGAGTCTGTAAATGCAGACGACTATCTGATCTATGTACATGAAATGAAATTTATAAAGATGAGCATGGGAATGCCTCCATCAGCTGGATCATGAAAAACATATTATGATGATGTATTGTATTGCAACTTATGCAAGTCACTTGCAGTTTGAAACTTCGGATCCTCATGATAAAGCATTTCACCCGACATGAATATTTACGAACTCATGCTTTAGGGGGAAAATGTTATAGATATATTTGGGCACATCAAATCAAAACTTATATGTAAATGTATTAGGGCTCATAAACCCCTAAAAGAGTTGTTTCATACCCTAAAGGAACATAGTCATCTGAATACATCATTCCCCAAAAGTTCCATATGAGAAACCATCTAGAAATTGCCTAAATCGAACTATATTGACTGCTCCACTCGCAAAGTGCGATGCATACTGAGTGGTACACTACTAGGGTGTGATGCATACTATTTAGGCCTTCTATAGGGTGTGATGTACAACGATGGACAAATGTTTGAGACAGTTTGTTAGTTGGTTACTCATGGAATCTTCTAGAAACTTCTCCTATGCCACTTGCCTCTCTGAATTCGCCCAAGGATGAATAAGGGATTTAGGAAATCTCCAATCCCTTCTCTTGTGGAACCAATTGTAACAAGTGGAATGACACTAATCAAACCCCATGGATGAATCACACCCTTGCAAACATCTATAAATGGATCTCCAATCCAAGAGATCAGAAGGCTGGAATGTTGTGAATTGCAAGGAAGTGCTGATAGTTTGTCATTGAGGAGAGAGCATTGTATTCTTGTTGTAGTGATCTTGCTATTTCAAGAGGTGAAGAAGGATTGAAGCTGGGAGGATGGCGCTGGATCAGAAAACTGGGTTGTAATTCTCCTTTCTATTAATAAAGCTCTTCAAGTTTTCTCCCATATGATTGTGCAATTGTGAATGCTATCATTTGTTCATTATATATCTGATTCTGTAATGTTTATGTTGTAATAGATTACGATGCTTTGACGGTTCTTTGTTGCTGTACTTGTGCAGGTACTCTCCAAGTATGTTAAGTATGGGGAGGAGTTGTAGGATTTGCCAAAGGAGAGAGAGAGCAAGCAAGGGATTAAGCGGAAGTTCCAGGTTGGTTCCATTAACTTTCTCTTATCTGTTACACATAGGAAAAATCATTGAATTGCTTTAAACTGTTGTTTCTAGGGTAGCTGCCAAACCTAGAGGGCTAGCATTCTTTAGGAATACTAGTTTTCCCAGAAACACCTTGCTTCATTTATCCAATCTTGTTGGATAATAGAAATGGCACACAACAATGCTTCCACATCCTCATCCTTTCTTGAGAGTGCATCTGCCACAACATTTGCTTTCCTTTTTTGTAGATGATTTCAAAGTCATAACCCAACATCTTTGTGACCCATTTTTGTTGCTCTTCAGAGGATAATATTTGTTCTAAAAAGTATTTAAGACTATCATGATCCTCTTTCTGAAAACTACATGCTGTCCTCTTTCTAAAACTTACGAAATTTCAATCTGATGTTCAAAACAAAAGTTATGATGATTTTCCCAGGTCACTTGTTTGGAATGTAATTCGGGAGTCTATACAAACCCTAACTTCCTCAAATCATGTATCCACAAATATAGCAAGACAAGCTCTAAAATTTGGACCTGAAGTTTAGAACAATTCCAGCTCAAATGGTTTTTTTTTTAGCTTCTGAAACATCGCATAAAAGAAGTTATAGCGAAAATGCCACGATGACCTGTTTGGAGCAGCGAAACCCTAGAATCCAAAGCTATGATACCAAATGTTATGAAACGAACTCACAAAAATATAGAAAAGATAGATCAATGCCTTAAAACTCAACCCCTTTGAGGGGGAAACCTCCTTTACATTACACAAATGAACAATTCTTGCATGATACAAATGACAAGACCTCCTTTCTATATATAGGAGTCTAAGGGGTCATAATATAATTAGAGCCGACATAACAATAATAATCTATAGGCACAATAATAACAATATTGGGCTTTTATGGGGCACAATAACAACAATATGGGGACTTCATGGGCACAACAATATAATAAGGGGGTTATACTAATAACAATAATGGGTTACACTAGTAGTATAGGGACCTAACACAAGGTTTCTCTCCTACACAATTACCTCTACTGTCTGTGTCTTTTTCCTTTGATCATGGCTTCCTTATGCTATGGGTGAATGTGCAGTATTGCTCTCTGACTCTAAGTTGAGTTTGGCTATGATGATGAAGGAGAATATGTAGAGCAAACCTTTGAAATGTTTTTGATCATTTCACTGCTTAACTGTCTTTTCCATTTTCGATTTTGGCTGCCACTTGTGTTAATGCATCATGGTTCATTTACTTATGACCATGCTATCCTTTGTACACTCCTTCGACACTTGTTTTATGTCCTCTAAGGTTGCATCATAGTTTGTATATTAGAGTTTTTAATACTCATGACCATTAGGACCTTAGCTTATGATTTCATATTGCATGCACTATGTTTGCTTACCCATGATACTTATGTGCATGTTGCATATTCATGTTTTTATCATTGCAACTTTGTCCTTTTTCATCATATACTTGTGTATTTGATTTTGAAATGACCATAATCTTAGGTCATTTCAAATCAAATTTTCTTTATATTTTTACAAAGATACTAACTTCTTGTTCTTGTTTTGTAGATACATAAACTAGCATTTGCACCAGATGTTGCAAAGGAAACATCGTAAGTCGTGCATATGGAAGAAGAGCATAAATGAAAAAAGATGTGATATGTTACATGATCTAACTATAGCCCAATTTGAGTGAAAAAAAATGTTAATGTTAAATGTAATACAATCAAACAATCTACTCTTAAAAGAGCCATTTGCAACTTCCTTCCCAAATGCTCAATCTAAGAGTTTATTTTCATTGACAATTCGAAGAGTTTATTTTCATTGATAATTGCATCCTAGATCAGAACTCCTTTCGCTTCCATTTTTCTTTCATAGTCTCAGCTAGACTGAACCCTCGACCATCATATGTTACCTTTGTTTCATCACCTCAACCAAACTGAACCCTTCCCCCTCATATGGTAATTGTTCCAGACCAAATTTCTTTGTGAGTAATATCCCTCATAAGGTAATCACCCTCATATGGTAATTGTTCCAGACCAAATTTCTTTGTGAGTAATATCTAAAAGCATTTCCATTTATACACAGTGTGCCTAAAACATTCACCAATATCCAAGCATAGAAGCCAGACTAAACCCTCCACCATCATATGGTACCTTTGTCTTTCATCGCCATAGTATGGTACCTTTGTCTTTCATCGCCTAAACTGAACCCTTCACCCTCCCACATATGGTAATTGTTCCAAACCAAATTTCATTGTGAGTAACCTCTAAAGGCGTTTCCATTTATACAATGTGCCTAAAACATTCACCAGTCTTCATATAAATTTTCCAATGTTTTTTTTATATAAATTCAAATTCTCAAAAGTTTTATTTTAGAATTCAATATAAATAAAAACAACTTAAAACCTAAAGAAAATGAAATCTTAGATTCAAACATTAAACATGCATTAAATTCTTAAAAAAATTCCACTTCATAAAAAAAATTCTCAAGCTTCTTTATCTAAATTAATATTCTTTATTTTACAATTCAATATAAAAAAAAACAACTTAAAACTTGAAAAAAATGTGATTATACATTATAGATTCAAACACTAAACTTATAATTAATCCTTGAAAAAAATTATATTCACACAAAATTTCCAAAATTACATAAACTCATATTTTAACAAAATTTATTATAAAATTCAATATATATAACATAATTATTAAAATTAAAATTAAAATATTCATCCAATTATAACTTTTTTAATAGACAAATTTACAAATACAAATTTACAGATACAAATTTACAGATAAGTAAAATATTAAAAATATGAATAAAAAATTAATTATATTTTTTAAAAAATTATTTCTTGATGAAAAATAAAAATTAAAAAAAATAATTTTAATTTAATTTTTAAACAAAAATAATAATAATTTTATTATTATATTATTAGTTAAAAATATAATAATATTTTTTTTTATCCATCTTTATAAGATGATATGGTCTTCCATCAAGCCCCTGGCTTTGAGAGCGACAATGTTGCTCAACATTCCTGACATTATCGCCACACAAGGCAACGGAGGTGCCCTTTCGGTTGAGCATATTGCATTTCACATTGTTGCTGCTGATTCCTCATCGACTAGTAATTCACATTCACACGTGGATGTCGGATACCTTTACATAATTCTGAGGCTCCTTGCCTCCTTGGCGTTTTTACTGAACAAGAAGAAGCTGATCAGTTAGACCATGCAGATACCATGAAAATAAAGTACCGTTTGATGGGCATTCCGAAGCTATTGGTGCAAGGTGAAAATCGGAAACCTTGTGGGCCTTTCCTGCTCCTGATAGCAGACAAGGTCTACTTGGAAGCTTATCAACATTTCCACGAATCTGCCTTGGAGGGCTGCTAAACATTTAACAAAACTTATGGTACAAGCCCCTAGGAATATCTGGGTCACAATATTTTCAATGAGGCCATGGCCACAAACACTAGAACTGGTAGCCAATAGATCCTACTGGAATCATACCAATTCAATAAAACTCCAATTTTATATTCCTTCGGCGATGCAGAATAATCTTGTATTGCAAATAACATAAGATTTATGCATCTGTAATGAAGTTACAATGTTCTTTAGATTTTGGTAGATATAATTCATTTCGAATTTACATGTAAACACACAACACGCTCTTAAACAATTTGAAATATCTAGGGAAACTTATCTCCATTAAAAGAATGCTCATACTTTTTTCTTTTCCTAATGAATTGGGCCAAAGTTCTGCATTCTCACACATGAATTGTTGCCAACAGAACCAAATGTGACACTCACACTCAAAAATAATTTGCACAGAGAATGATATGCCCAAGGGTATGCCATCCTGGACATACTTATTGGGTTCTAAATGCCTTGCATAAAAATTGGGGATACCTTGAATCTCCCTCTACTAAGGAAGTCTTCTCCTATATATCAGAAACATCCTTTTCACCCTGAATGTCTATATAGATTATAATATCTTTGTTTTGAAATTGCATTTCGAATAGTAAAAGGAATCTCTAAGATACATATACCCACATGGAGTCTAACATTTTTGTCAGTTGATAAACATCAAAGTTTCCCTTTGCTCTTCCATTCTACCAAATAGATTCAACTTTTCAAAAAATACAGACATGTTGTAATTTTTGCATGTTTTTCAGACATCCATGTGTGACCATTATAGTGGTATACCATAGTGATTTCACAAGTTTACATTTATGAACAAACATGGATCAAGTATAAAAATCCTTTCCCTGTAATAAAATGCCAGAACCCTTCTGCAAGCAAAGGACTTGTACAGTTTCAGTGGGTAACCCTTCAAAGTGTTTTATATCTTCAGGTATGAAAATGATGATGACTTGTACAGTTTCAGTGGATAACTCTTTAAAGTCTTTTGTTATCTTTTGGCATGAAAAAGATTATTATATCTGTAGACATTAATTATTTCACCCGTGCGTATTTGTCAATGAAGACAAGTTGAAGATAAATACATTTTCGACATAGATGGATTCAAAAAGAAAGTACGAGAAGAACTCTCTGTGACAATGGGCATTTCAGATTCAGAGACATGGATGGCCTCCAAAACGAAGTATTGGCAAAATCTCTCTGTGAAAATCGACATTTATATTTTCAGCAGAGATGATAATAAGAAGACAACCTCATGCATTTTATCAACCCTTGGACTAAATTCACAATTCATGTCCAAGAAATGTCCAAGAACACTTAACTTTCACTAAATACACATTTCTTGTCAAAGAATACTTTAAAAACATTCACTGATGGCCGAATCAAATAAAAAAAATGTAATTTTACAAGTCATATAATGTCAAGCCTGCCAATGTAGCCATGATTTTTCCTTTCTAAGTTTGACCTACTGGTTAAAATGGAAACCTTTCTAAACTTGCAATATCATGTACACAAAAATGGAGAGTTCTATAGCATTAATTTTTCCAGCAAAAGAGCCAAAAGTAATTAAATACTCCATGATCATAATGATAACATCCAATGCCATCTACTTAATATAATGTAATATGCCAAGTGCAAATGCATCCAATATTATTCATGCCACCAGATTCTTGTTTGGAAATTATCAATGGGCTCTTATTTTGGGAAACATTGCAAGGATTTTTAGGTGCATCATGCTTACTGTCAATTGCCTGCAAATTAGGCATCAAGTCCATTTGAATATTATTATTTCTTCTGTGTAAAGATGTCAATGTTTCAATTATTTGTGGATTACTGAGTATTTTTAGCATCATATCATGATCAATCATGTTTCCCTTCTCATTTGATTTTGCTATTGCAACAAATGCAGCAACATCTACTGCAACTGCAGTTATGTCAGGTTTTGCTGCAGGTTTAGATATGGATAAGGACTCATGTTTTTGCTGATCAACACTAGGGGGCACCATAGAGATAGAGTCACCACCTTGGGATGATATTCCTATAGAATTTGGTTGCATTGCTCTCATATTGTGCATAATCCTGATAGAATCATATAAATATATTCATGTTAAGGTTACCAATCAATTATTCGTTAGCTACCCAGTGATTTTATAAGTAAAATAAAAAATTTCAATAAGAAAAAGGTAGCATTTTCATAACAGCTTGATCATCTCAGGCAAGAATTAGGTCTACGACAATTATAATCCCTGGAGCAATAATCAAATAGAAGTGAGATGACTACCATCACCTATCCAACTCTTGAAAATCTTGCAAAGGAGGCACTTCATTCAACTCTCAAGTTTCGTCTTCTTCTATGGGATTCAATGGAATTATAGGTGTATCAGAATCGCACCAGTCCTCCTGTGGCTCTAATGGCTCTATGGGGCTGCAAGTAATTCATTGCAAGTCTCATAGAACATTTCATTCATAGCTATCCAACCCAAAAACATAAAAGGCCTAAAACATCAAAAAATGCAGCTACCTTGGTGGAATAGAAGATGGGAGTGGGTATATGGCCTCCAAATTCCTGAATTATCGTTCACACTGTACTTTAACTTCTAAACTTTCATCTCCAACAACTACTCACCATGAAGGACTAATGACAAACTACACAAACATTTAAAAAAAGGCTAGTGATAAGATCTCTAATGGAAAGACCTTATTAAGAACAAACATTCACATGACTGTATAAAATGTACTTGATATACATCCAAAAATCTTCATAATTGTCATTGTTTTAATATGCTTTATGCATTTTGAATGTTTTAAAATTTGTTCCACACATATGATTAACCATTTATTGCTGCATAACAGAACATATGGTTGATAGTTCCAGATCTCATATAAGAGAAAGAAATTATGTTTGCATACCCTAGGGGGGTAGCACCAGGTGGTCACAAGTACAATGGAATATTCCTGCATATTCTTCTTTGTATAATTGTTTCTAACACCCTGCAACTGATTACATTCAAATCAAAAGCCATATTCATGCCACAACCGAGATTGTTTTGCCTGTAGATAGTCTTGGTCAGCCATGTCAGACTGCAATGGCGCATCTTCAACAAGAAACAGTCTCACCTGAAAATGAAAACTTGACATCAATATCTATCTTATTGGTTTGTAAGAAAAATAGAGAATTGATACCACAAAGAAACATGAATCATCTTGCAGTAGAAAACTAGTACCTAAACTTAAAAAGAAAAAAAACAGTCCAAAAAATGACATATTTAATCCAAAAGTAATGACATCCAGACCTAACTAGATAAAATAAGTGAGAGATAGGGATAAAATAAGTGAGAAACCAACTGAAAATAATGTATTGTTATGGGGTATGCATAGTTTCATTGCCGTAAGTTTGTCCTAAAAATTGGAATCAATTTAAAATGTACTTTACTAGAATCACATAACCACAAAATAAAAAATCACTAAGTTTTTAGTTTTGTCACAATAAGTTAGGGCCAATATGTCAAGACTGTATGCCATCCTAGACATACTTGTTTGGTTCTAAATGCCTTGCATAAAAATTGGGGATACATTGAATCTCCCTCTACTAAGGTGGTCTTCTCCTATATATCAGAAACGTCCTTTTCACCCTCAATGTCTATATAGATTATAAGCTCTTTGTTTTGAAATTGCATTTCGAATAGTAAAAGGAATATCTAAGATACATATACCCACATGGAGTTTGACATTTTTGTCAGTTGATAAATATCAATATTTCCCTTTTCTTTTCCATTCTACCAAATAGATTCAACTTTTCAAAAAATACAGACATCTTGTAATTTTTGCACGTTTTTCAGACTTCCATGTGTGACCATTATAATGGTATACCATAGTGATTTCACAGGTTTACATTTATGAACAAACATGGATCAAGTATAAAAATCATTTTCCAGTGATAAAATGCCAGAACCCCTCTGGAAGCAAAGGACTTATACAGTTTCAGTGGGTAACCCTTCAAAGTGTTTTATATCTTCAGGTATGAAAAGGATGATGACTTGTACAATTTTAGTGGATAACACTTTAAATTCTCTTGATATCTTCTCGCATGAAAACCATTATTATATTTGTAGACATTAATGATTTCACCCGTGTGTATTTATCAACGAAGACAAGTTAAAGATAAATACCTATTCGACATAAGATTGGTTCAAAAAGAAAGTATGCGTAGAACTCTCTATGACAATGGGCATTTCAGATTCAGAGACATGGATGGCTTCCAAAACAAAGTATTGGCAAAACCTCTCTATGAAAAATCGAAATTTATATTTTCAGCAAAGATGATAATAAGAAGAAAAAGTCTCATGTAGTTTATCAACCCTTGGACTAAATTCAGAATTCATGTCCAATAACACTTAACTTTCACTAAATACATATTTCTTGTCTACAAATACTTTAAACACATTCACTGATGGTAGAACAAATCAAAAAATGTAATTTTACAAGTCATATAATGTCAAGCCTACCAATCTAGCCATGATTTTACATTTCTAAGTTTGACCCACTGGTTAAAATAGAAACATTTCTAAACTTATATCATGTACACAAAAATGGAGAGTTCTATAGCATTAATTTTTCCAGCAAAAGACCCAAAAGTAATCAAATACTCCATGATCATAATGATAACATCCAGTGCCATCTACTTAATAAAATGTAATACCCCAAGTGTAAATTCATCCAATATTATTAGTGCCAACATATTCCTATCTGGAAATTATTAATGGGCTCTGATCTTGGGAACATTGCAAGGATTTTTAGGTGCCTGGTGCTTACTGTCAATTGCCTGCAAATTAGGCATCAAGTCCATTTGAATATTATTATTTCTTCTGTGTAAAGATGTCAATGTTTCAATTATTTGTGGATTAATGAGTATTTTTAGCACCATATCATGATCAATCATGTTTCCCTTTTCATTTGATTTTGCTATTGCAACAAAAGCAGCAGCATCTGCTGCAGCTGCAGTTATGTAAGGTTCTGCTACAGGTTTAGATATGGATAAGCACTGCTATTTTTTCTGATCAACACTAGGAGGGACCATACAGACAGAGTGGCCACCTTGGGATGATATTCCTGTAGAATTTGGTTGCATTGCTCTTATATTGTGCATAATCCCGATAGAATCATATAAATCTATTCCTGTTAAGGTTGTCAATCAATTCTTCGTTAGCTGCCCTGTGATTTTATAATAAAATAAAGAATTTAAATTAGAAAAAGGCAGCATTTTTATAACAGCTTAATCATCTTACGCAAGAATTAGATCTACAACAACTATAATCCCTAGAGCAATAATGAAATAGAAGTGAGATGACAATGGAATATTCCTGTATATTCTACTTTGTATAATTGTTTATAACGCCCTGCAACTGATTACATTCAAATCCAAAGCCATATTCATGCTACAACCGAGATTGTTTTTCCTGTAGATGGTCTTGGTTAGCCAGGCCAGACTGCAATGGGGCATCTTCAGCAAGAAACAATCTCACCTGAAAATGAAAACTTGACATCAATATCTATCTTATTGGTCTGTAAGAAAAATAGAGAGCTAATTCCATAAAGGAACCTAAATCATTCTGCAACAGACAATAGTACGAAAACTTAAAAAAAAAACAACATATTTAATCCAAAAGTAATGACATCCAGACCTAACTGGATAAAATAAGTGAGAGATATGGATAAAATAAGTGATAAACCAACTGAAAATAGTGTATTGTTATGGGGTGTGCATAGTTTCAATGCCGTAAGGTTGTCCTAAAAATTGGAATCAATCTAAAATGTACTTTACTAGAATCGCATAACCACAAAATAAGAAAGCACTAAGTTTTTAGTTTTGTCACAATAAGTCAGGGCCAATAGTGTCCAGACTGTATGCCATCTTAGACATACTTGTTTGGTTCTAAAAGCCTTACATAAAAATTGGGGATACCTCGAATCTCCCTCTACTAAGGAGGTCTAATGGAAAGAAAATATTTGAGAAAACCAATCCTAATCGAATGACCTTATTAAGAAGAAACATTCACATGACTGTATAAAATGTACTTGATATACATCTAGGAATCTCCATAATTGACATTGTTTTAATCTGCTTTATGCATTTTGAATGTCTTGAAATTTATTCCACACATATGATTAACCATTTATTGCTGCATAATATAACATATGAGTGATAGTTCCAAATCCCATATAAGAGCAAGAAATTATGTTTGTATACCCTGGGGGGCAGCACCAGGTGGTCACAAGTACAATGGAATATTCCTGTATATTCTACTTTGCATAATTGTTTCCAATGCCCTGCAACTGATTACCTTCAAATCTAGAGCCATATGCATGCCACGACCGAGATTGTTTTGCCTGTAGATCGTCTTGGTTAGCTAGGCCAGACTGCAATAGAGCATCTTTAGGAAGAAACAGTCTCACCTGAAAATGAAAACTTGACATCAATATCTATCTTATTGGTCTGTAAGAAAAATAGAAACAGGGTGCCATAAAGGAACTCGAATCATTCTGCAACAGACAACTAGTACCAAAAAGTAATCAAATACTTCATGATCATAATGATAACATCCAGTGCCATCTACTTAATAAAATGTAATACCCTAAGTGTAAATTCATCTAATATTATTAGTGCCAGCATATTCCTGTCTGGAAATTATTAATGGGCTCCAGACATTATTAATGGGCTCTGATCTTGGGCAACATTGCAAGGATTTTTAGGTGCGTGATGCTTACTGTCAATTGCCTACAAATTAGGCATCAAGTCCATTTGAATATTATTATTTCTTCTATGTAAAGATGTCAATGTTTCAATTATTTGTGGATTAATGAGTATTTTTAGCACCATATCATGATCAATCATGTTTCCCTTTTCATTTGATTTTTCTATTGCAACAAAAGCAGCAACATCTGTTGTAGCTGCAGTTATGTCAGGTTCTGCTACAGGTTTAGATATGGATAAGCACTGCTATTTTTTCTGATCAACACTAGGAGGGACCATAGAGACATAGTGGCCACCTTGGGATGATATTCCTATAGAATTTGGTTGCATTGCTCTTATATTGTGCATAATCCTGATAGAATCATATAAATCTATTCCTGATAAGGTTGTTAATCAATTCTTCGTTAGCTGCCTTGTGATTTTATAATAAAATAAAGAATTTAAATTAGAAAAAGGCAACATTTTTATAACAACTTAATCATCTTACGCAAGAATTAGATCTACAACAACTATAATCCCTAGAGCAATAATGAAATAGAAGTGAGATGACAATGGAATATTCCTGTATATTTTGCTTTGTATAATTGTTTATAACGCCCTGCAATTGATTACATTCAAATCCAGAGCCATATTCATGCTACAACCAAGAATTTTTTGCCTGTAGATGGCTTGGTAACTGTAATTCTGGCATACATGTTCCTCACCAATCCAGCCCTTGAACACCGACCCAAATCCACCCTCACCCAAAAGGTTTTCTGGACGAAAATTTCTGGTTGCACTTTTGAGCTCATTGAAAGTAAAAACCTTCAAATATGATGAAGAAAGGATCTCCCTTTCAGACTTGGGGGTAGATGGTAAACTCTCATAATTCAAGAATCTCAAGAATCTTAGAGCTTCATTGTTAATTCTACAATAGCGAAAAATTGAATGAGTTTAGACAACTACCTGTGAATCGACCCTGGCCTTTTTTCCAATAGTGCTATTTGGGTTTGCGCTCCAGATTGAGGTGCCTTTGCGCGAAGAGAAAAATCGATGGAAGGAGTAAATTTGCAAATTTGCAGGGTTACCGTGATGGCATGTCAAACATATGAACCCTTTCGATTCTGGAGATCAGTTATCAGATAATAGCTTCCACCTAACATCATCGGAAGGCTGAAAATGTTCTAATCGTCTAACATATAGAATGGATGGTTTACTAATTGACACGGCAATAGTTAGGGAGTTGTTTTCATAGGGAAACGCCTTACGGCGTAACTAATCCTTTTGGTTGTATAGGCAATTTTCCCATGATGCAATTTTTCCTTTTCAAAAGGAGGTGTGGCCAACAATATTGGTCAAAAATTGCAAATGATATGGTTGAATAATGAGATGGGAATGTATGGTTAAGTGATGAAATGAATGAATATGTAGGGTGATGTAGGATAATGTAAAATGATATAATGTACATGGCTAGGAGTATTACATATTCAAGTTTTAATCTATGTTATAAATCTTAGCTTTTTTTTCAAAATCAAAGGCTTTAAGAATGCTTTAAACTTACAATAATTTCCTTTTACTTGATAGCTTATTATCAATGCTTTTCTTCTGTTGATGACTTTAATTCTTTTGTCAATGCTTGACCTTTTCAAAATGAATTCTTGTCAATATTGGACTGTAGATGCTTGTAGCTTCTTTTTAGGTCCCTTTGATGTTGACTTGAAAATGAATAATCAGGTCCCTTTTATATATGATATTGATCTTGTTCAAGTCCCTTATTGATAAATTTTGATTATGATGTCTCAGGTCCCTTCTGTAGGTCAACGACTTGATATTAAACCATTGCATGGTTTTTTGATTTATTATGAATCTTCCCCCTTGCTAATCTTAAGACTTGTCCTCGAGTCTTTAAATTTTGGAGGATGATCCTGCAAAAATAAAAATAAAAAACATAAAAGAAAATTCATATTGGCCAAACAAGTTGGTTTTCTGATATGAATTTGAGTTGGTATTGTGCCAGTATCTTGGATTTTCACAACCAAATTCCTTTATTATTTTTTAACAATTTATTTTTATTTTTATTCTTTTGGAAATAGGGAAGGCATATTACTATGTTGTTCCAATACTTCCATATTGTTTTCTGCTGAGACTCTATTCATAAAGTCTTCTTTATTGATAGGTTTGTTATAAATTTTGAGTCTATGACCATTAACTCGAAATGAAATTGCTACTTCATCAATTGTTTAATCTTGACTGCTCCATTGTCAAAGATTTTTTCTATTTTATATGGCCTAAGTCAATGAGTAGTGAACATAGATTTGAAGTATTTGTACTTGGAGTTGAAAAGAAGTGCCTAGTCTCCCTTATGAAAAAAATTGTTTTTGATAAATCTATCTTGCCATTTGATTCTTTGTTGTTGTACTAGTGATGTATGCTGAACTGCTTGTTGTCTTATCTCATCTAGTTCATTCAATTGCATAAGTCTTTGATGTTGAGCTTCTGAAAGGTCCAATCCCAATTCTGCTGTAAGTTTGAATGTATGAATTTGAAATTCAATTGGTAACAAAACTTCTTTAACATATACCAATTGACATGGAATGAATCTAGTAGTATTTTTCCATGTAATTCTTTATGCACATAATGCATATTTTAATTTATTTGACAAATCTTTGCTGTTCATTTGTATTGTCTTTGTCATGATATTTTGTAGAACCTTATTAGTAGATTCCACTTTTTAATTTTCTTGTGGATGATACAGAGAAGACTTTCTATTCTTGATTTTGTATTTTTCTGTAAGGTCTCAGACAAGTTTAGAAGTGAACTGTGTTCCTTGGTCTATAACAATCTGTCTTGGAACTCCAAATCTTACAAGGATTTCTTCAAAGAGGAAAGAAACCATTGTTTCTTTATTTGCTCATGCCATTGCTTTTTCTTCTACTCATTTGTAACATAGTGTGTACAGACTAAGATGTACTTCTTTCCATTTGAAGGTGGGTTAATAGATCCCACAAAGTCTAGATCCCATTGTTCAAATGGTTCTATAAGTACTTGTGGTTTTAATAAAATTTCCTCTGATAATACAGGTCTTCCAGTTCTTGGCAACTATCGCATCTTTTGTATAGGTCTTTGAGTCTTTGAAAATTGTTGGCCAGTAGTAGCCAGGTTTGAGCACCTTGTATGATGTCTGTTTATCTGCAAAATGGCCACCACATGGTTCATCATGACATGCTTTTAGAATATCAAGAATTTCGTCTTCTCTTACACATTTTATTATCAAAAGATCAGGACTAGTATAAAAGAGGTCACCACTGACCCAAGTATATCTAGCACTTTGTTTAATTATTTTTCTTTTCTGCTTGCTAAAATGGGATGGTAATATTCTAGATGATAAATAATTTGCCATATCTGCAAACCATGGGGTTTTAGCTATTACAACAAATAGATGTTCATAAGGAAAGTTGTCTGAAACATGAATAAGATCATCAGGAGAATTAAGTCCTGAGAGAAAATCTGCCACTTGTTTATCTTTTCCTGGTTGATCTAGAACAGTGATATTGAATTCTTGCATTAGTAACAACCATCTAGTAATTTTGCCATTAGCAATTGTTTTGTTCCTTAAATAATGGCTGAATGATCTGTATGAATAAATACTTTCTAGCCTGTTATATAATGCCTAAATTTATTGACTGCATGCACAACAACTAGCATTTCTTTTTCAGTTACTGTATAGTTTAATTCTGTCGGAGTTAAATTTTTGCTTATGAAATAAATGACATAGTCAAACTGATTTTCTTTTTGTTCTAGAGATGCTCCTATAGTTGTATCTGCTGCATCAATGGATATGTGTTATGGTAATGACCAATTTGGTCCTCTGAGAATGGGTGCTATAGATAATTTCTCTTTTAGTTTTTCAAATGCATTTTGACAATTTGTAGTCCATTGAAATTCAATGTCTTTTGCAAGTAATTTGAATAAGGGTAAAGCTATTGCTGAAGTTTTCAATGAATCTTCTGTAGTAGCCTACATATCTCAAGAAACTTCTTACTTTATGTGTTTTTGGTGGCATTAAGTTTACAATGAATTGTATCTTTGCTGGGTCTACCTTAGGTGTCCCAAGACTATCCCTTTAGTTAATATCATAAAACATTTTTCATTGCTGAGGGATAAGTTTGTTTCTATGCATATTTTTAGAAAATTTTCAAGATTGTTTAAACAATCATCAAATGTACTTCCATAAATAGTAAAATCATCCATGTAGACTTCAACACATTCATGTATAAGATCTGCAAAGATGGCTAAGACTACTCTATGAAATGTAGGAAATGCATTACATAGTCTGAAAGGTAACACATTATAAGAATATGTTCCCCATGGACAGGTAAATGTAGCTTTATCTTGATTTCATTGTATCCACTAAATCCATAAAGAAAGGAAAATAACTTTTTCCCTACTAATGAGTCTAGTACTTGATCAATGAATGGTATTTGGAAATGATCTTTCAATGTTGCTTTGTTCAGTTCCCTATAGTATACACATATTCTCCATTTTCCATTTTTCTTTGGCACCACAACTAAGGGAGAAACCCATTGACTATCAGAGATAGGGTAGATAAATCCTACCTGTAATAGTTTCTGCAACTCCTCTTTCATTTTCTCCTTCATTGCTTCTTTCTTCTTTGTGGTTGTCTTACTGGTTTGATTATTTCATCTGTGTAAATGTGATGGGTACATGTTTTTGGATGGATTCCTTGCATGTCTGTATAGTCTCAGGCAAAAGATTTTGAATATTTCTGTAGTAATACAATTACCTGTTGTTCTTGTGACGATTGTATATTATTACCAATTTTTAAATTCTTTCCAGGATTGATTTCAATGATTTTTCTTTGAGAATTGGTGATTGAGTTGATAGGAAAAATGCTTTCAAATGAATTTTGTAATGATTGAATAGTACAAATTTTCTGAAAACATTGATTTAGAAGATGATTTGTAGCTTCATATTGTGTTATTCGTAGTTGCTCAAAAATATCAGGATCTAAAATAAAAAGGTCTATTAAATCCTCATTTTCTTCTTCTTCTCTAAAATTAAAGGATTGATTAATGCTTAGAATAGGTAGAGAGGATAGAGTGTGACATGTTTCCTTTCATCTCCATGTGCTATAATCATGCTTCCTGATCTGCATCCAATGAAGGCATCTGCTGTGGCTAACCACGGTCTGCCAAGAATTAACGGATGGCCTCCTAGATTAGTTTTTAGTTGCAAGATTAGAAAGTCTATAGGATATTCCCATGAATCCAAAGAAACAATTATGTCTTCAAGTATTCATTCCGGTACAAATTTAGATCTATCTGCTAGTTCTAAAATTATAGTAGTAGGTCAGATATTTGGTAGTTTTAAATACTTCATAGTTTCTAGTGTCATGACATTTATAACAGCTCCTAGATCAATTAAAGTTTTAGGAACTGAAAAATTATTGATTGAAATGGTAACCATATGTATCCCTAGATCAATATATTTTTCATTTTTTGTTTTTGCAGACATCAAACTAGCTAATTTGCCAATGACTTGGATTGTGGGTGGATCTCTTTTCTTTCTGCCAGTTTTCTTAATACATAATCCTTTATTGTTTTTGTATAAATTAGAATATCTTTGATAGCTTGCAACAAAGGAATTTTGACATAAGAATTATTTAATTCATCCATGATATCAAATTCAGGAAGAGAAATTGAATTTTATGATCGACTAACCTTTCTGGGAAAGGTGGTGTTTGAGTCATAATAGTTTTGCTTTTCTGAATTTGATTCCTTGGCTTAGACATTTTAGACTATTCTCCTTCTTCAATTTTTTCTTCTATGATTGGTGGAGAATCCTTTTGTATAACTTTTCTTGACTTCAAGTGGATGTCTTGAATAGGAAGAATAGAATATGTAGGAAATAATGTTGTTTCTTCCACATTATAAGCTCGCCTCTCCATTCCGTTACTCAGATTTGCTACTGGTTGAGCTGGTAATTGAGTTGGTTTGTGTGGTTGTTGGTTAGAAGGCAGCTGAAGCTGTTGAGGTTGAGTTAGTGCATGCAATTATTATTGTGTGAATGGATTTTATTGAGGGGATTGCTGGAATTGCTAATATGGAAATGATTGTTGAGGATATAGTTGTTGATATGGCTGTTGAGGATAAGATTGATATTGTTGAGGGTAAATTTGTTGGGGAGGTTGGGTTCCATTAGAATATTCTTGCCAACTTTGTGAGGGTTGGTTTTGGTATTGTTGAGGAGGCCAAACCTATCATGGCAGAGGAGTATTCCATGAATTTTGATACTGAAAATTCTAGGGAATTTGTTGAGGAAACTGTTGAGATGTACCTGCAAAATGTGGTTGCCAAGCTCTTCTTGGTGCCATTCAATAAAATCCTTGAGTTTCTTCTAATTGGTCTACTTGCAACTCTTTTAATGTTGGACAATCATCTGTAACATGATTTTCTGTACAAAGTCCACAAACCTGTATATTATCCAAATGACATTCTTGTAAAATATGCTACTTCCTACACTTAGAACAAAAGACTGACATTGTTTGTTCTTCTTCTTGTTGTTTCTTCTTTGTTGCTAATACATAACCTTGTGTTCCTAAGGTGCTCAAAAAACCTATTTTAAAGTTTTCTAACAAACTCCCTATTTCTGCTCTTGTCACTCCTCCTATTGCTGATTTAGAAGCTCTAGAAGTTATATCTCTTTTTCTTGTTTTGGCTCTACCTCTAGGGTACTTTTGACGTAATGCAACAATTTCATCAAATGGTAAGTATGAAATGTCTCCTTTACCCATTACATTGAAAATATAAAGACACTCATCTCGTATTCCTTTGAGAAAAAATGTTCTAATGGTATCAAGATTTAGAGAATGTTGTTTGGATTTTTGCAAGTTGTAAAGAAATCGTTCTAAATATTCTTCCAAACTCTCATCTTCTTATTGAGACATTCTAAAAATATCTTCTTTTGAATCTCTAGGCCTACAATAGGCTTGATATTTTTTAAGGAAAAATTTCTCCATTTCTTCCCAAGAAGTAATAGAGTGTTCTCGTAATCCCATGAACCGTTTTAATGCAACTACTTTAAGAGTAGCAGGAAAAAGACAAAGCTTATGTGTATCATCAGTATAACCATAAGTTTTACATAAGATATCAAATTCAAACATGAATGAATTAGGACCTTCAAAAGGCATTCCATAGAAATTTGGTAAAACTGAAGATAGAATATTCTTCATTTTTACTTCTTCTCCTAGAATTGCTCTAGTATATAAAATTGGAAATCCAAAAGTAGCTTCTTCATCATTTTCTATTTATGCATCTTGTCTTCTCTTATAATCATATTCTCTTTTGGAATCTTCTTCTCTTTTCCTTTATGCTTCTCTTCTTGCCTCTTCTTCTCTTCTTCTTTTACATTCTTTTTGTTGCTTTCATATTGTAACCTTTGTTCCGGAGTGAGGATGTTAGATCCTTGCCTTTCTTATGCCATATCTTTTTCAGCAGTTTCAAATGTTTCAATAACAACTTGAGATTCAATTTTATTTTTTATTTTTTATTTTTTTATTTTTTTATTTTTTTTAAATAGGCCGATCTATTTGTTCAAGAATAGGTTGATCAATTGGTTTTCTTATATCTCTTTGTTTTCCTATGGATGATGTTCCTATGTGTTTTTGTTTTCTCTTCACTTCATAAGCTAACAAAGTTTGTCTTTCAATAAAAGTTAACCTTTGTCCTGAACATTGTTTTTCCTCTAACTCTTCCAAAGTTGGTTTTCAAGTAATTGGTGTAGTTAATTAAAATGGAGGTAGTCCTGCTTCTACCAATGGTTTAGTAGTTGGGGGATTTGGTTTTGTGTATCTACCATTTTCATCTCTTTGTCTAGGCATAAATGACCATAATGAAAAATCCTATTTACTTTTTATGTTTTTGTTTTTGTTTGTTTGTTTGTTTTTTTTAAAGATTCCTGTTTTGATTAAATTTGAATATGCTTTCCTGGAAACAACGGCAAAATTGTAAGGTCAATTTACTAAGTAAATTAATGCATGTGTTTTACTTGTCAATCCGAGCTTGTAGACTTGGAAGCATGTCCAAAGTATATGGATTTCATGTGAAGTCAATTTAGTAAGGCAATACTACAAGGTTAAAGGAAGTGAATATTACAAATATATTCTGAGTTTTAAAAGGCTAAAAGGTTTCTGGTTCAAGATGCAGTAAGCAAGAGAAGAAGTTCTTAACTTAGGAGGTCCTGGTTGTCCTTCCTCACAGTACTGTCTCCAAGAAGAGAAACTAAAGAGAAATGGTTTGAAATGTGTAGATAGCAAGAGAAGAGGCTCCTAACTTGAGAGGTCTTGGTTTTCCTTCCTCATAGTTATACTCTAATAACATTACCATTGCATCAAATAAAAACTAGAATTCAAGAAATAATGCAGGAAATGCAAAAAGGATGATTTTAGCTATGATTCGTAACTTGATAGAAAAATAATTTAACTGAAATCTTTGTTTGTCATTTCATATGAAAATTTGACTTTAAACTAAAATCATCCAAAAATCACATAAAAAGCATCACACATCTAAATAACTGAATCATAAATCTGAAACAAGAAATACTGAAATTAAAATTATGCTAATTTAATCAAAGTGTACTTAGCTTGGTATGGGGGCCCTCCAACTTTGCCTTGTACACCTAAGGAACTCTCAGTTACAACCGACTTATGAAAATATCCACAGCATGAACAACAACTATAACAGTAGAAAGTATTTTTCAAATTGTAAAAAAGTATCCAATAGTGTGAATACAAATTACATATATGAATGGTTCATAAACTCAATTTAAATACACAAATCATCAAAAAACTTTGCTACAATGGATCTAACAGTATTATCTATCCTAATCCATGTATTCAGGCCAAACTCATCAAGTCTTGTTCACAAAATTAGGAAAAATCCCGAAAAATAATCTTCTGCCCCTTTTTAATACGGATTTCTGAATGATAGGTCAAGTTTGACTAGCATTGATGGGGCCTGTGTTTGCTCAGTTTGACCGAACCAATAGGTGTTACTTCATCTGTGGTTCCCAAGCTTTCCAAATATGCCCTCAGCTCTTTTCTAGGTGTCCTGCACATATGACTTTAATGGAGCTATTACGAGAATTTTTAATGCAATCCAAATTTACTCTTAAAACCCAATTTTTACAAAAATTCTAAAAATTGAAAAACTTAATTTAGTTACCTGAATATGCAAAATAAGGGTAAAATGAAGCATATGTAAGTGAAGTAGGATGGAATATGGTCGTAATTGAATGAGTTTAGGATAGGAAAAAATGACCAAATTTGAGGGCCAACATGTGCCGACGTAAGTTTTGCACCCTCACTGCACATTCTTTAGGAATTGTGACGATAAGGAGGAAAAAATTCACAAGTGATTGGTTGCAGAAATTAATGTGAGGTTGGCAACAATGAATGATGGGGAGAGCAACAACAAGAAATGAACCAAATTCCATTGAAGCTTTGGATAAATGTCCTGAAGCACATCAAATATTTAGGGAAGTAGGATGGATTGAATTTTTCAAGCAACTCAGGGGTCAGATTAAAATTTTGCCCTAGAATTTGCTCAAAATTTAAACAAGAATCAAACGAAGGTTAAAAGCCTATGACTAGAGGTCACAGAAGAAGTAATTTCCAGAGTAACAACACTTTGACCCGAGGGGAAGAGGTGGTTCAATCAGAAAGTTAATGACCCCAGTCTTAAAGTTGAATTTTTCCAGGGAGAAGAAAAATTGGTTAAGGAAGGAAGAGGAATTGACCGCCTTTCCCTTCCTCATCCATGGAATGATGTTGCCCTGTTTATAATTAAGTACATTACATTGCATGGGCACTTGACGATAATTTTCCACTATCATTTTCTGTTACTGAGCCATCTTCAACATGGGTAATTGGTCAATCTCCCCTATTTCCTGTTGGAAAATTTGAGATTTATGGCTTCAGCGGTAAAGGTAGCCTCTCATCCAGAGAGCTACATTACCAACCACACATTTATAAACCTAATCATGATGGAAAATTTAGAGCATTAAGGAAGAAGTTGGGAAAATTTTACTGGTGAAAGCACAAAAGTCCCTTGAGAAGAACAAGATGAAAGTCCCACAGATCCTTTGGGGGAAGATGACACAACTAAGGGGCTAGGACAATCTTCAAGAGTTAGAATCAAGAAAAGGTCACTTGAGAGATCGATGGGTGGCAGAAGAATAAAGAGAAGGGTTAAGGTTGTCGCTCAACCAACAACCTCGCCACCAAAGAAGAAACCAGCATTGTCGCCACCAAAGAAGAATCCAGTGCCCTCGCCACCAAAGAAGAAATCAGAACCCTCGTCACCAAGGAAGAAATCAAAACCCTCACCGTGAAGGGAGAAGCCGGAATCCTCACCTTCATCCAGGAAGAGGTCAGGAAAGTAATAAGAGAAAAAGGAGAAGCACAAGAAGAGGAGGTAGACTAAATTGGAAGACGTATCTTCACCTGGTAAGTATGAAACCCAAACCTTGCTGCTCAAAATTGAGAAATTAGAAGTAGAAAATAAGAAATTAAAGCAATAATTAGGGTGAAGAAAATTGAAAATTAAGGTTCCGGGTCTCGAGACATTAGCCGAGGTAGTTGATAAGTTAGGATCAAAAACCACCCAAGGATCTATATGTATAGCATGTGCAGAAGGTTTGGCAACAACAGGGTATAAGATCTGCGTTGTAGACACTATTTTTGAAGGAACCCAAACAAAAAAATGGGAGGTTGACACACAAGAACCCATTGATGACTCTGTTGTTCCACAAGAACCAATCGTTGAAACAAAGCACCCCATGAGTTTCAACCCAGAAACTAACACATAAGAAACTGTTAATGATGTTGATGTCACACAAGAACCAATAGTTGAGGGAGAGGTTTTTGGGGAAGTAGAATTGAGAGTTTCTCCACAAGAACCTGTGAATGAAGCTACTATTACATAAGAACCGACAACTAAGGTAAAACAACTAAAAACACAGGATTTTGTTACACACTCCACTGCTATCAAACATGAAATTGCACAAGACCCTTATGCAGGATGGCGGTCATAAAAAATTTTGTTGATACCAAAAATATAAAATTGGAAACAAATGGCACTTTCCCTAAAAAAGGAGTGATCTCTTTAGAAGAACACCAAAAGATTATTCATAACCTTAAAGACAAATGGGCTGCATAATTATTGACAAAAGAATGGGCAAAGTGGGAAATAAGGAAGGCTGAAATGGAGAAAGAAAAACAAAGACAAAAACTTCAATAAGAGGTTACGAGGCTCACTAAGGAGAAAGTTAAAATGTATGAGTTAGCCCTGAACCTTTTAGGTTGCAAGTCACCATCTCCATCCTAATCGATCTTGTGGGAAATTTTTTATTTTTTCCAATTGAAAGTTATTTATGAGAGCAAACCCTACGAGAGTAATTCCACTAAAAAATTTCTGGAGGTATTTCATTCATGTGATTTTGATGAGAAAAGTTTGCTATGTGAACTCTTTTTACATAATATATTTGTTGAGAATTCTAGTTTACAGATGGTTGTAAATATCACTCCTTATGATGGAGATTTTCATCTTTGGGCCTTCATATCTTTTATGAGGAATCAAATTGACTGGCACCTTGCCACACAATGATCTACTGTTAATGAAAAGAAGGAAATTTTGATGGTAAGATTAGAACTAGGCAGGGACACTACTATGAGGCATGAATTTAAGAAATTTCTTAGTAACCCTGGCACGATAGAACAAATATCCCCCTATAAGAGAAGTATTGTGGGATTTTATTTTAATACTCATGAACAACTGAAAAGTCGAGCATTAGTTGGGAGCCTGAAATGGTGGGAAGCTTGCAGTGAGACATTACAAGCAAGGGATCCCTTTGGATACCCCAATTTCATAATTGTTGTTGCTCGAGTCTTGAATATGTGCGAATTGTTAAAATGATGGGAGCTTTCTGGATGGGGCTCAGATTCAAGTTTCCTTTGATTTGGCTTCCAGTTGAAAAATATTAGCCACACTTTCACCTGAACGGACATGATGAATGTTCATGGACACACCAACTTGTGTCTACTTAGGGGTACAAGAAAAACGATGAAGACACTGTTGGTGCTTATGATTTCACAACACTGCATCAACAATATGCTAGTGTCACAATAGTCGAGGGCCCTGAAGATTATGAAGAATCTGCATGAGGACATGTAGTGGCTTCAGTTGGGGGGAGATGTTGGGTGCAATATTTAAGGATATTTTAGGCATCCTTTTCCCCATTTTTGGCCATTTTTCCCGATTTGAACCTGCAATCTCCCTAGTCTAATGTCACTCCCTCTGATAAAGAAGCAATCTTTTCTTTGAAGTATTATTATATTGTTTTCTGCCAAATATTGAATGAAACGATGCTTTCTTTGGGATGACTAACTAGGGTGTCTTTGGAAGAGTTCTTTGGAATGTTTTTATTTCAAGTACTTCCATAGCTACTGATGACCATGGATGAATGACTGCTGTTATTCCTTGCTACTACATAGTTCAAGTTGTTGTTAACCCCAAATTGCCTTTTTTTATCGTTACACTATGACAATATTGTTACAATGTGCATTGTCGAGACCATAGATATTACTTTCAAAGACAACTGTCAAGAAGCCATATAAAGTAATGAAAATCTGGGTGGTTATAACTGTGTGTCTAGACAGGAGTGGTGTAACCATAATGATATTTATTTAAACAACTTGTAACAATTTATATCTTTTTAAATTACTTCTGTTAATGTAATCAACATGAGAATAGTAGATTCTCATGATTGATTTGTTTTTCCAATTTCGGGGCTCTGTAAAAGGATTTATAAAGAGAGCTTAGTCTCATGTAAGGATAGAGACATCCAACAAGACAGAGATATCGATATTCTGATTTTAGTTCTCTTCAACCATTCTTAATACAAAGTATATCTGGTGATGTTACAAAAATTCTTGTGTTGAGTTTTTAACTAAGTTTCCATTTTCTCCCTGCACCCTGCTAGGGAGGAAGGGCCCTCCTCTTTAGTAGGGATTGTAGTGTTGGTAAGATAGTTATTTATTTTATGTGTTAAGTGTGGATTTCTTATTATCATTGTACATGTTCAGTGTGGGATAAATATGCATCTACTTCTAGATTTACTGTATGTGCTATTACACAAGTTAATTAATTCTATGTTATTTAATTCTTGATAGTGTATGGCATGCCAATTTTTATTCTGAAGATTTTATGAAGTGTGGATTATTTCCTTGATGAGTGTATTTCATTCCTGCAGTGTGGTTTTTGATTTCTACAAGTTGAATTTCCATTCTACAAGAGTATTTTAATACCTGCAAGCGTGTTCAACAACATCTTTTCTTTTTTGTTTCGCCTGGCTATTACATGTATCAACACAGATAGTGCAGACACCTTTGAAATAAAAAGACTTACCCTGGTTGATAATTAATGGTTGTGGAAGTAGTAAAACTGACCAAACAGGGGGGTAGAGTGGTGGAAGCTCCAGGTGGAGTTGAGAATGCAAGTAGAAATTAGAGAGGGAGGATGGGCTTGAGGCATTGGACCTAAGGGGCCATAGTATAGGAGAATATTTGTTGTACCATGTAAGAGGAGGAATCATTGTTGAGAACAAATAGAATGAGGAAAAGGAAGGTATGGTAGTGGTTGATAAATCAAGGTGTCTAATAGTGTATCAGAAATCAAGGCATCTAATAGTGTATCAAAAACAGATTCTATGTGCATGTTTTAGGCATTCGAAAATCCCTTTTTCCCTATCAGGTATCATGTAGTCATCAATCTAGTCAAAGTTCCATTGTGTCTAAATCAATCAATGGCTAATTCAGGTCTCCTTTGAGTGCAACCTTCTAG
Source organism: Pinus taeda (assembly GCA_000404065.3). Classification (NCBI taxonomy): domain Eukaryota; kingdom Viridiplantae; phylum Streptophyta; class Pinopsida; order Pinales; family Pinaceae; genus Pinus; species Pinus taeda. Next base: position 88,318 of record APFE030509723.1, read on the forward strand.
CGAGCATAAAAATGTAATAAATTGATTCCATAAACTAGCAAGCAATAAATGAAACAAGTTCCTCCCCCAGCCATCCCAGTTCTAAAGTCGTGATCCCACTAAAGAAAACTTCGTTGTATCTGCGGTTTCTCCCACAAAAATAAGATGGTTACAAAATTAATAAAAAGTGACATTTGGCCTAAATAATATAATGGCTAATTAAGCCTTTCAATAAAGGTGAGCAAATGGGTGAGTGATCCGGGCATTGGGGTTGAAATAACCTCTTCTGGCGAAAGATTTAATCCTAATTAAATGTGTTATGGGGATGTCGGAGCATTTTGAGACTACCAAGTGAGCTATGGGCCCAACCTGCCATCTAGCCATAACAAGCAGCAAGCCCATTGCTGTCAAGTTGATTGATTATCTCCAGTTCGCGAGAAAATTGAAATGGGTATCAAGATAGATCTGGGTATCTTGAATCTCTAAGGTTGATAGATTGCGATAAGATAGATCCTATAATCAATTGATATCTAGGTAAGATTGATTTGGGTTGTATAAATTGATATCTGTGTCTAACTCAAGGTCATTTAAATTAGTTCTCTGATTTTGTCTTGAGTTGATGACGATAACATGGTCTTCTGTCACAGGGGGAAGGTGGAAAGTTCTTGGAGGTGTAGATCGACTAGATCGTGGATAAAAGCAATTGGGCATGGATCAATTGATATGTTCATATGTCAAAAAGCATGGCTCACTATCTTTTGTTTGGTGGGGTCAATGAGAAAGCAAGAAAACAGTGCTAGTTTCTTCATCTCCAAGTAGATCAATGATCCAAGTGGATATTGGTGCCCACCCGCCTATTTCACCTAGACCTCCAGTTGGTTTCATTTATTTCCTTATTTACTTTATCATCTACTATTTTTAGTAGTTTTCTGGGTCCTGAAATTCCGGAGCAGTTTTGACCCCCTAAATGATGTTTTTTTGAGGTCCATTGCAGGCCCATAATTGTAGGTCGCAAAACCTATAGTACTCGGAGAGACCCTTCCAACAAGGTATCGCACACGCCAAACAAAGATAATATGACTGCCCAAATAACTCCAACGGAGCCCACAAACCCTTGCGTTACATCTCCTGAGGTGAGGGTTTTGATTGTTTAGGGTTCTCTCTTGTTGTTCAATAATAAATAGGCCCTTGAGCCTCATTATAACACAATTAAGAGGATGTAGCCGCCACATCTCTTCTCAAAGATAAGCTACCATCGCTCGAGCTAATTTATTTCCATTCTTTTTGTGAGAATATTTCAGTATTTTTATATTAATGAAATGAAGTGTCATCTCAGTTGCATCTCTATATTTATGCTTATATCTCTAATTTGTTGCATTTATTTTTAAGTTCAGACCAGTGGTATTAGAGCGGTCTGCTCTTTCTCTATTTTTCTTTGCATGTCCCCAATGAGGTCAGGGTATAAGGAGTTAGGGCTCGAATTGGTGAACCTTTGCAAGACCAACCTCGCAAACCCCGACGACGTCCCATGGAGGAAGAAAAGAAAGTTGAGGGGGTGGGAGATGCTTTCAAAATGTTTCTCGAGGAGGCTCTTGAGAAACAGAGGAACGTGATGATGGATAACTTTTCCCAGATCCTCCGATGGCTACCCACAGGTGACGCATCTTCATCCAACAACCACTCTGGAGGCACCAATCCTTTTAAGGTACAAGTTAAATTTGATATTCCCATATTTGAGGGCCAGATAGATGTAGACACCATAGATAAATGGTTGAATATATTGGAAGGATATTTTTTAGTTCATGACTTTTCCAACTGGGAAAAGATTACTTTTTCACTTCTCAAATCTACCCCACACGTTAAGGACTAGTGGGAAAACTAATGTGAACAAAAGGACGAGTGAGAATCATCACTGTTTTCAGTCGCACCCACTTGAGATTATTTCCGAGATGCCATCAAGGAACAATATTACCCTGTTGAGAGCTATGAAGACAAATACATAAAGTGGACTATGTTACAATAGGGAAGGGACCAAGATGTGCCGGAGTTCACAAATGTTTTCCATACCCTCCACACAAAGTTGGGTATCAAGGATGTTGAGCATCATTTGGTACTCAAGTATCACAGTTGTCTACACAAGTACATCTAGGACGAGTTGGAGTTCTTGGACATCTCCTCGCTCGGCACGACATACTGATACATTGTCAATATTGAGAAAACATTTAAATAGAAGAAGCGAGGCTTTGGATTTGTGAATCCAAAGCAAGGAAAAGGCACCCCAACCATAAAGAAAAGGCCAAAGACAAGGTAGGGTAGCCTAGGAAAACCTACTGAAGCTGCAAGACAACATTGCGAAGAAAAAGGAGGACATGAGAAAATGGTGTGAGTTCCATAAGCATTCTACTCAGAACACAAGTGAGTGTCGGGCCAAGCAGTCACTGGTGACCGAACTGAAGGCTTCCAATTTAGACGCATGTTCCGACTCAGTGTTAGAACCCAACAAGGGGAATGAAAAATGGAAGAAGATCATTGACACGAAGCCCAATGCCACGACGACCACCACCAAGATCCAGAAGAATGATATTGAAGATGTAGAGGAGGGGGAACACCTCTTCCACTCACAGATGCGGGTGAAGGGTTCTCCGCTGCAATTCATTGTCGACATTGGGAGCCAAAATAACATCATTTCAGTAGAGATCGTGAGGTGGCCGGGCCTACCGATGATAACACATCCACAACCATACACCATCAGGTGGCTTCACCAAGGAAGAGATCTCTGCGCTAATTAACAGTGTTGCCTTCCCTACATCATCAAGCCCTTCATGGATGAGGTATTGTGTGATGTTGCTCTTCTTGAAGTTTGTGATGTATTATTAGGACAACCATACTTATGGAAGCAACATGTTGTATATGAGTCTAGACCTCACTTGTGATTATTACTTTTGGCAATAAGTTGTATAGGATACCAGAGGTAGCCCCACCTACCGCCATATCTTTGATCACTGCAAAACAATGCAGTAAGATCATTTCCCAAACTAGGAAATTTGTTTTCCTTATGATTTGTCCTTAGGGCAAGAAGAAGGTTGTGGCCATGACTTCTAGACAAGGCTCCTCTGTAGAGTAGCAACAACCGATGGACACGGTTGTGGAGGAGTACAGGGACATTTTCGCCTCACCTACAGGGGTACCTATGCACTGTTAGGTCAAGCACTCCATTGATCTGACCTAGGCGCGACACTACCCAATGGACCAATTTATCAACGCTCTATTCTGGATAACGATGAGATTAAGAGGCAGATTCAGGAGATGTTGCAGAAAGGGCACATTAGGCCAAGCTCATCACCTTATGGGAGCCTAATTGTATTGGCACCGAAGAAGGACATGACTTGGAGACTCTGTATTGACTATCAGGTGTTGAACAAGATTATTGTTCAGAATAGGTACCCAATCCCACAAATTGATGACCTTCTAGACCAGCTCAAAGGGCCAAATATTTTAGCAAGATTAACTTGAAGTCTAGTTATCACTAGGTGCCTACCTAACCCTCCTTTGTGTGGAGGACTGCCTTCAAATACAAGGAGGGCCTTTTCGAATGGCTTGTCATGCCTTTTAGGTTAACGAATGCGCCCACAACCTTCATGAGATTGATGGACGACATCTTACGACCCTTCACCAATGCATTCATGGTGGTGTATTTATATGACATCTTGATCTTCATCCAGAGTTGGGAAGAGCACCTCTACCATATTCGACAGGTCTTTCAAACCTTTAAGAGAAATGCACTTTTGGCATGACCCAAGTTCAATATCTGGGTTACATCATTGATGAGCATGTGGACCCAACCAAGATACAATTCATTCAGGATTGGCCAGCCCCAATCACTCTAACAGAGCTCTGCAACTTTTTGGGTCTTGCCAATTTCTATCGCAAGTTCATGTTGGGGTTCTCTCATATCACTTGGCCTTTAAGTCAAGTCACCAAGGGTGGAGAAAAAGTGAAGTTTTTTTGGTCCGAAAACCAAAAGAAGGCATTTTCCGAGTTGAAGCATCGCCTCTGCTCTACACTAGTGCTCAAATTATTAGACATGCAATAACTATTTGAGATTGAGATAGATGCCTTTGTCTATGCTATTGCCACAATTCTTACTCAATAGGGGCATCCAAGGTCTTACCACAATGAGACACTTTCAAACACAGTTTGAAAGTATTCCACTTATGAAAAAGAAATGAATTCCATTATGTAGGCCTGCCATTAATGGAAGCATTACATGATGGGAAGGAAATTATCATCCACACAGGCCACCGAACCATACAGTTCATACATAAACAAGGGAAGTTATAGAATGATCGCCATCAGAAATAGTCCACCTATATGCAAAATTTCCATTTAAACATTAAGTATAAGAAGGAAAACACTAATAATGTTGCAAACTTCCTCAACTGACCACTAGTCATGGCGCTGATCACTATGCTCAACTCCTGTAGGCACGAGACTTTGGGGTGACCACATCTTTACTAGAGAAACCCAAAATTCGGTAGCACATACAAGACACCCTTGGGAGGGAAGTAAGTTCCAAATTTTAACTTTTAAGATGCACTATAATGCCACCTGGGACACATCTGTGTTCCTTCAAGCGAGCGTCCTAAGATGATTTGGGAGGCGCACTACATTCGGGTCTCTGGAAATTTTTGAGTAGAGAAAATAGTGGGAGTATTACAAAAGTATTTTTATTAGATGAAACTTCATCAGGATGTTGGGAAGTAGATTAGATCCTGCACCACCTGCGACATTTCCAAACCAACCATCAAGAAGCAAGGCCTATATACTCCTCTACCTACTCCTAGTCTCCCTTGGGAATCTAACTCCATGGATTACTATCGGGCCTTCCTTCTAATAAGCATGGTAACAACTACGTTTTTGTGGTCGTTGACAGGTTCTCTAAGATGGCCATCATGTCGACCTGTAAGAAGAGTATCACAATAAAGGCCACTACTAAGCTGTTCTTTGAGAGAGTGTGTGTACACTATGGGATCCCACAATGCATTGTCTCATATCGGGACAACATATTTGTGAGTACATTTTGGTTAAGTCTTTGGTCGATGTTGGATACAAAACTTACTAAGTCCACAACTTTTTGTCCCCAAACTAATGGCCAAACATAGGTTGTCAACATGATGATCATACACATTCTATGCATGTACAACTCGAACCATTCACACACATGGGATGAAAATCTCCCCCATGTCCAACAAAACTACAACAAAGCTCTCCACATCTCAACGGGCCACAACCCTTTCAGGAAGGGATGGGATTTCAACCATTATGTCCCATTGATGTGGCCATACCATTTTCAGCCACTTAGGTAGATTTGGCTCACGTCTTGGTTCGAAGCCAACATGGTTAACCACTTCATTGAATGCATTCAAAAAATCTACCAATAGGTCCATGATATATTGGACAAAGCCAATGTTAAGTACAAGCATCGCCATGATTAGTATCAAGTGCCGAACAAGTTCCAGGTGGGTGAAAAAGTTTGGCTACATTTGCAAAAGGAGCGCCTTGCTAGACCTACCACAAGCTTCACCCGCTCTGGTATGGGCCATAGACCATCACCAAGGCTTTCGATGACAATGCCTTTGAGCTTAACATCCCATCATTCCTTGGTCTGCACCCAATGTTCAATGTAGATTGACTTCGGCCATACTTTCCACCATTGTTGGACACATCCAACATTGCAGAACAGCTCACACCAACACAACTAAACCCAAAATGCATGAAACAAGTCACAATTGATCAACTCATGGACATGCAGATCAAGAACACTTGCCAATAGAGGATCCATCTATATCGCATTGTCAAAGAAGGCTAACTCCTTCATGAGGGCAAGTGGTTCATCAGCGACCAAGTTTAAGAGAAATTTATTCACCTCATGGAGGATCTGCACACAATGGGGACCATTGTTTCCTAAGGGGGGGAGGAATGATCCAGGTGGATATTGGTGGCCAACCTCCTATTCCACCTGGACCTCCAGTTGGTTTCATATGTTTCCTTGTTTATTTCAACGTTTACTATTTTTAGCAGTTTTTCGGGTCTTAAACTTCCGGAGCAGTTTTGGCCCCCTAAACGACACTTTTTTGAGGTCCACTGCAGGATCATATACATATATAAGGGCCTGTCACAAAACCTATAGTACCCAGAGAGAAATTTCCATCAAGGTATCGTATGCATGAAACAAAGATAATATGACCAAGTTATGACCATGGGAAGTTGGCTGCCCAACTAACCCTAGTGGGGCCCACAAACTCTTGGCGTTACATCTCCTGGGGTTAGGGTTTTGGTTGTTTAGGGTTCTATCTTGTTGTTAAATAATAAATAGGCCCTTGAGCCTCATTGTAACATAGTTCAAAGGCATGTAGCCGCCACATCTCTTCTAAGAGATAAGCTACCATCCCCTGAGCTAGTTTATTTCCATTATGTTTGTAAGCATGTTTTAGTATTTTGATATTAATGAAATGAAGTGTTATTTATGCCGAATCTCTATATCTATGGTTATATATGTAATTTGTTGTGTTTCTGTTTAAGTTCGGATTAATCGAGAGATATGTGAAAGAGGCAGAAAGGTAGATTCAATTGATTAGTAGTTAGTTAGTAGCTCCCCATCCATTCTCTAAGGGGTGGAAACACGTGAAGAACAAACCCTTATTGAGACTCCATTCTCTTAGTTCCTGCACCTCTGGTATGGGGGACCACTCACCAAATAATTCCCAATACCCACCTTACAGAGCATTCAATTAAGAAAGTAAAAGGTCAAGGGTATCAATGGGCAAGCATCAATATCAAAGAGAGAAGGCAGGTAGTTTCTCTTGTGGCCTTGAGGTTATAACATATCCCATACCTAGGCCTTCTAGTTGGTGTAATTTTGTAAGCAAGAGGGAAAATAAGAGAAGGTAATAGGTGGACTAAAAGGTTGAATGTTTAGGGCGTTTGGAAAAAGGGGTAAAGGATTTTGGGCTTGGCTTTTGGTGAATGGCATCAGTTGTCCTTGTTGGACTTGGCAAAAGGTAAGTCTAAAGGTTACATCATCTTGGCTCTTGGATAAAGGGTAGTGGAATCTGTTGGATCTGGTTAGGCTTCTGATGTCATTAGTGGGGTTGGTGATGAAGGCAGAAGGACAGATACAAGGAGCAAGAGCAGAAACCAGAAAAGGAAAGGACCAGAGCCCCAGGAAGTAAAGAACATGAACCAATTAAAAGCAAGAAAGAGAGACCAAAGGAAAGGAAGAGAACAAAAACCAAGGACGTGAAACCAGGACCCATAGGAGTGAGAGCGGAAACTTGGGGATGTAGGGAACGAAGAAAGCCAAAAGGTAGGGGATAAGGAAACCAGGGAGTGAGGAGTAGGAACCAAAGAGTCAAGGCCCAAAGCACATACCTTTTTTTTTTGTTTGTGAAGCCTTCTTTCCATTATTCCTCCTCATGCCACATTTTCACTCTACAATTTACCATATCAATATGTCCAATAGGTCTTGCCGTACACCACCCTTCCACCAACAAATTTCCTATTTTCGTTGGGCCAATACCTCCTTTCAACGACCACACCACCTTTCATTAGGTAATTTCCCACTTCAAGAAAGGCCAGGTGAAAAGCGGATAACTCGATAGGCCATACTTTCATTCTCTATCTATCATCCATCCCCACACGCCACCTTTTCACTAGTGAATTTCCCTCTCCTTCTACTATTGAGAGCTTGCTTATGATCCTCTCCCTCTCCCTTATGGTTGAGCTTGTTGTAGTATCCTTATGGTCGAGCAACTAAAGTTCTTCTCCTTACCCTTGATGGGTGAGAAATAAATAACCTATCAGTTGAGCGATTTTCATCCCTCTCCCTTATGGTCGAGAAACTAAAGTTCCTCAACAAAACCTTAGTAACCAAATGATATTATGGCTAAGGGGCCCTGATGGTCCTTAAATCCTCACATGAAACATCTCATGTGTCACCTCCTTTCAACATCAGACACGAGCTAATAAAAATCCAAATCCCCATGCCTCTGTGATGTGATTATTACTGGATTTTTTTTCTTAGAAACTAGATATGGATCACAAAAGCCTAAACTCGATCAATATATTAAAACTTAAAGCAAAAATCTCAATCCAAAACAATCAAAATTAAAATAAAAATTTGACTCTTGTAAATTAGCAACAAATACCAAAATCTAAGCCAAATCATTTTGTTTTGCTACAATTTTGATAGATAAATAATGAATCAATGAGATCATAGCAACATAAATTCTCAACATCCAATTTTATTCTCAAAAAATAACCCATAGATTTAGGTTTATTTAAAAAACGTAACTCTTTTTTCTGCTGAATTTCTAGGTAGTTTAGAATGCAAATTTGTTGAAATACATGATTCCTTGTTATTTTCGTCGATTTCCTCTTTCCACTGAGCTATCATATCTCTAATTTCATGCTCTGTAGCTCGAGATATTATGTTCAAAAGTTAAAGTCTTGTAGTAGTTCAGTGTAAATTGTAGAATCTTTTGTGCATTTTGTTGAACAATTAACAAAAATCTGACATGCATGGGAAAAATTCAACTTTTGATCTTTATAATGTTTAATGGATTATTGGAATGGAATGAGAGGTATGGAGGTATGGGAGGAAGGTTTATGTGTGAGATGAGAAGTTATGAGGATTAAAAAGTTAATTTAAAAAAATGTAAAATAAAATAAAATAAAATAAAAACCAAAAAAATGAAACTGTTGTGAGGAAGGTAAGTGGAAGGTTTGGATAAATATGTTATATATCAAATTAAATCTCGCTCCCCCGACCCCCACATAACAACTATATTCAAGAGGTCGAGAAAAACAAAATGCTCGCCCGACCCCCACATAACAACTATATTTGGGAGGTCGGGAAAAACAAAATGATCCCATTCTACAACCAATATAAAAATTAAATTAAATTAAATTAAATAATAAAATAAATATATATAATAATTGAATTTTTTATTAAAATATATTTAAAAAATACAACATTTCAAATGGTTGTATTTTTTGATCCGAGAATTAGAGTTCAACAAATATTATATTGTTGGAAACATCTAGACAAGGCAAAGATGATGGAAATACCATAAATGACAAAATAAGGAAACAAAAAATCACAAAAAACACGAATCCAAATGCAAAGCAAGGTGATATTTCAAAATTTTATATGAGGGAACCTTTCTTTTTCTCAAAAATAAAAGGTGGGTTATTGGGGCAACAACATCTCTATATATCTAGTTTTTCCTTGCAGGTACCTTGTTTTCAAATTAATTGTTCCGGTTCAATATTCATGTCGTTTACTAATTTTAGTGAATGTTCTATCCATTGGTTTGGCATCATTTTTCATGGTCTCAGAGTAGAGATACACATGTTGTTTACTAGAGGGAAGGACAAACCCTTATAGTTAATTTGTTTACATAATTTTTTTTTGGGTAAGTGTTGAAACTATTCACCTTCAAAAATATCCTTTTGGATTCTATTCCTTACTCGTATTTGAATTTCTAGACCTGTATAAATGCCTGCATGATTTTCTTGAAAAGAGTTTTATTGTTTCTATCCAACTTAGGTCTTTTTTTTTTAACTTCAGTTTCTGCACATTTTCTTCATTTTTTTTTGTTCGTTTTTATGCCGCATTTCCATTTTTGTACTGGGCGTCGTCTACTATAATAGCCTTGTAAATTACAATTCTTAAAAGACATCACTAGGTTAAAGGAAGATCTTATTCCTTTGATTAACCCTAGGGTTTCTTCTTTCATGTCTTACATAAAGATTATCCCATTTCAAACTTAACAAATACTGTATCTATTTGTTCATTATGGTATTATTGTAACTTTTCTTTCTTCTTCTCTATGTAGACTATGTATTACAAATTTTATCCATGACTACATGATATATAGGCGTTACGTAGTTGTGGTTAATCATATATGACTTCTCTATTTGGCTTCCTCGAGATATATTTTCTTGATATATACAATTTTACTAGGGTTAATGACAATTGTCTTACCTCAGTTGAGACCTAGTTCCCAATTTCTCTTATAATGAATATGACTGTTTCCACAATGCATGTACTTACTATATGACTGGATCTCATCAGGGATCTTTCTATCATTGTATGTTATTGTTCGAGTAAGCTATTTTGTAGTCAGGGTTGTTCCTAACCGAAACAGAGTTTTCAATTTCTTTTGTTCAAGAAATTTAAAAAGTATTTACTCTCATTTTTTATCTGAACTTAAACAGGAACACAACAACTCACAAATATAACCATAAATATAGAGATGCAACAAAAATAACACTTCATTTCATTAATATCAAATATTGAAATATGCTTACAAACATAATGGAAATAAACTAGCTTGGGCGATGGTAGCTATCTCTCAGAAGAGTTGTGGCAACTTCATGCCTCTAAATTGTGTTACAATGAGGCTCGAAGGCCTATTTATTATTTAGGAACAATAGAAAACCGTAAACATCCAAAAAATGAACCCTAGGAGATGAAGCACCAAAACTATGGGCCCCATTTTGGTAAATTGGTACATCAACTTCTCGGGGTCATAACTTTGGCATACGATCTTCTTGTAGGATGCCATAATGGCCATCTTAGAGAATTTGTCGACGACGACAAAAATGTAGTCATTGTCATGCATAGTAGAAGGAAGGCCCAACATGTAATCCATGGAGATGGATTCCCAAGGTCCACTAGGAGTAAGAAAAGGAGTATATAGGCCTTACTTCTTGATGGTTGGTTTGGAAATGGCGTAGGCAATGCAGGATTTAATGTACCTCCCAACATCTTAATGAAGGTTCGGCTAGTAAAAATACTTTTGCAGTACTGACACTGTTTTCTCTACTATGAAATGTCTAGAAACCCGATTGCAGTGTGACTCATAAATGATCTTGGTATGCTCACTTGAAGGAATATATATGTGTCCCAGGTGGCATAATAGTGCATCCTTGAGGTGAAAATTTGGAACTTTCTTACCTTCCAGGAGTGTCTGGTATGTGCCGTTGAATTTTGGGTCACTCTTGTAATGATGCGGCCACCCCGAAGTCTTGTGCCCATAGGAGTCGAGCATAGTGATCATCACCATGACTGGTGGTCGACTGAGGTAGTCTGCAACATTATTGGTGCTGCCCTTATTGTACTTAATGTTTAAATGGAATTGTTGCATGTTTGTGGACCATTTTTTATGGTGATCATTTTGCAACTTCACTTGTGTCTGTATGAATTGTAGGGGTTGGTGATCTGTGTGGATGACCATTTCCTTCCGCATAATGTAATGCTTCCATCGACATCAGGCCTGCATAATGGAATATATTTCTTTGTCAGATGAGGGATACTTTCAGACTCTGTCTGAAAGTGTCTCACTGTGGTAAGCCACTGGACACCCTTGCTAAGTAAGAATTTCACTAATAGCATAGTCGGAGGCATCAATCTCAATCTCAAATGGTTGTTGTAGGTTTGGTAATGTGAGCACTAGTGCAGAGAAGAGGCACTTCAACTCAACAAATGCCTTCTGTTGGGTTTTAGAGCAAAAGAATTTTTCTTTCGCTCTGCCCTTGGTGACTTGACTTAAAGGCCAAGTGATATGAGAGAACTATAACATAAACCTCTAGTAAAAATTGACAAGGCCCAAAAAGCCGCGGAGCTCTATTAGAGTGGTTGGGGCTAGCCAATCCCGAATGACTTGTATCTTGGCTAGGTACACATGCACACCCTTCTCATCAATGATGTACCCTAGATATTGAACCTGGGTCATGCAAAAAGTGCATTTCTCCAGATTGGCACACAACTTATGTAGTCACAGGGTTTGGAGGACTTGTCGAATATGGTGGAGGTGATCTTCTAAACTCTGGCTGAAGATCAAGATGTCATCTAAATACACCATCATGAATACATTGGTGAAGGGTCGCAAGATGTCATCCATCAATCTCATGAAGGTTACGGGGGCATTCACCAACCCGAAAGGCATGACCAACCATTCAAAAAGGCCCTCCTTGGCTTTGAAGGCAATTTTCCACACATCGGAGGGTTCGATAGGCACCTAGTGATAACTGGACTTCAAGTCAGTGTTGCTAAAATATTTACACCCCTTGAGCTGGTCCAGAAGGTCATTAATCCGTGGGATTGGGTGCTTATTCCCAACAATGATCTTGTTCAATGACTGATAGTCAATACAAAGTCTCTAGGTCCTGTCCTTCTTTTGTATCAATGCAATCGAGCTCCCACAAGGTGATGAGCTTGGCCTGATGTGCCCTTTTTGCAATAGCTCTTGAATTTGCCTCTTGATTCATCGTTCTACATAACAAAGCGTCAATAGATCAGTCCATTGGGTAGCGGCATGCCTTGTGTTAGATCGATGGAGTGCTTGACTTGACAGCATAAAGGTACCCCCATAAGTGAGGCGAAAATGTCCCTGTACTCCTCCACGACTATATCCATCTATTGCTGCTATGCAGAGGAGCCCTGTTTGTAAGCCATGGCCACAATATTCTTCTTGACCCAAGGGTGAATCATAAAGAAAACAATTTTCCTCATATGTGAAATGATCTTACTGCATTGCTTTGCAGAGATTAAAGAGATGGTGGTAGGCGGGTCTACCTCCAGTATCCTGTATAACTTATTGCCCAAATTAATAATCACAGAGTGAGGTCTACAGTCACATATAGAATGCCGCTTCCAAACGTATGGTTGTCCTAATAATACATCACAAACTTCAAGAGGAGAAACATCACTCAATACCTAATCCGTGAAGAGCTTGATGTTTAAGGGAAGGTGACGTAGCTGGCTGACGCAGAGATATCATCCTTGGTGAAGCATCCCGATGGTGTACAACTGTAGATGTGATTTAGTCGGTAGACCCAACCACTTCATGACCTCTGCTGAAATGAGGTTCTTTTGGCTCCCATTGTCGACAATGAACTGCATCGGAGAACCCTGCACCCACATATGTGAGTGGAAAAGGTGTTCCCCCTCCTCTGGATATTCAGGCTCATTCTTTTGGATATTTGTGGTGGCCATGGTGGCATTGGGCTCCACGTCAATGATATACTTCCCTTTATCATTCCCCTTTCCAGGTTTTAACTTAGAGTCAAAACATGCGTCTGATTCGGAAGCCTTCAGCTCGATCACCGGTGACTTCTTAGCCTGACACTCACTTGTGTTGTGAGTGGAGATCTTATGGAACACACACCATTTTCCCATGTCCTTCTTTGTCTTCGGGGTGTTGTTCTTTGCTTGCAGCTTCGATGGGTTGTCCTAGGTCGCCCTGCCTTGGCTTCATCCTTTTCTCTGCAGTTTAGGGGCGCCTTTCCCTTGCTTTGGATTTGTAGATCCAAAGTACTGCTTAATTTGTTTAAACTTCTTCTCAATCTTGACAGCGTATAGGTACGTCGTACTGAGCAAGGAGATGTCTAGGAACTCCATATCATCCTGGATGTATCTATGTAGACAATCGCGGTACTTGAGTACAAAATGTTGCTCAAAATCCTTGCTACCCAACTTTGTGCAAAGGGTATGAAAAACATTGGTGAACTCTAACATGTCTTGGTCCCTTCCCTACTGCAACGTGGCCCACTTTATGTATTCATCCTCATAGATATCGGTAGGGTAGTACCAATCCTTGATGACATCCCAAAACAAATTGCAAGTCAGTGTGGCTGAAAATAGTGAGTGTGTACTTTCGTCCTTCTTCTCACAGTAGGTTTCCCACTAGTCCTTGATGTGGGGGGCGGCTTTGAGAATTGCAAAAGTAATATTTTCCTGATTGGAAGAATCATGAATAGAAAAATATCCTTCTTGCAGATTTAACCATTTATCTACGACGTCTACATCTATCTGACCTTTAAATATGGGCATGTCAAAGTTAGCTTGTACCTTAAAGGGTGTGGTGCTTCCAGAGTGGCTATTGGAATAAGATGTGTCACTTTTGGGTAGCCGCTGAAGGATCTGGGCAAAGTTGTCTATCATCTTGTTCGTTTATCGCTTAAGGGCTTATTCGAGCAATATTTTGAAAGGATCTCTTTCCCCCTCATCTTTCTTCTCTTCCGCCATGGGAGGCCATTTGGATTTGCAAGGTTGGTCTTGCAAAGGTTTGACCAGTTCGAGCCCTGACTCCTTATATCCCGACCTCATTGGGGCATGCAAATAAAAACAGAGAAAGAGTAGACCGCTTTGATATCACTGATTCAAACTTAAACAAGAATGTAAAAAATCACATATATAACCATAAATACAGATACACAATAGAAATAACATTTCATTTCACTAATATCAAATACTGAAATATGCTTACAAACATAATGGAAATAAACTAACTCGAGCGATGGTAGCTTATCTCTAAGAAGAGATGTGGCAGATACATGCCTTTGAACCATGTTACAATGAAGATCGAAGGCCTATTTATTATTCAGGAACAATGGAAAACTCTAAACATCCAAAAACCTAACCCTAGGAGATGAAGTGCCAAAACATTGGGCCTCGTTTGGGTAAATTGGTACATCAACTTCTCGGGGTCGTAACTTTCGCATACGATCTTTGTTTGACATGCACAATACCTCGTTAGAAATATCTATCTGAGTACTACAACTTTCAAATGTAAAAATGAGACAAAGGCTCGTGTTTGCTTGGTTTTCCCAAAATTTCATTTAGGGCCTCAAAACGGTTTTGGAAGTTTAGGACCCGAAAAACAACCAAAAATAGCTAAAAGAGATAGTGTTGGGGCTCCAAGTGGAATAGGCAGGTCGCCACCAATATCCACCTAGATTAGTTTTACTTATTTATAACCAAGAATCTTGTTTTCCTTTGTCTCAGATGAAATTTCAGGGTGATACACCAACCATTTAAGGCAAAACCGTTTTCTTCTCTATTAATGAATCCCAGTTTCAAAACTTTACATTATTGGTTACAAATTTTAACCAAAATAACCATTAAACCTTCTACTAATTGTTTTAGGTACCAATTCCTTTGTTTTCCTTGAATACAAGCAACACTTAAGGTTGACTTAGAATTTCACCGTCTTTAACTCACGGTTCCATTTTCTTGCAGGTTGGAAAATTCTACATGGTTGCATTCTCATTGAAGACAACATATGTTGTCTTGCAATATTTTTTGTTTTGTTTTGTTTATGTCAAATATCAAGGAAATACGTTTTCCTAAAAGAATTTTTAGTTTTTGCCATGTAAATAGGTAGTGATTGCCAAAGTAGAGTCTAGCTACGATTATTGTACCATATTTCATGGAAGACACCTTCAAAAGGGTCTTTTGTAAACAAACTTGTCTACACATTTTTATAATTTCATAACATCTATAGAAGTTGTACAGTGACAAATTTATTTCTGCACAGTTGTTTTCTTTTATTTTTATAGATATTGATGGAAAAACACATATCTATATATATTTCTTTTAAATTCTGCATTATTTAGTTTTTGTACCTCTATAGCATAGTCTAATCAAAAAATTGTTCTTTTCTCTTATAATGTTAATTAAAGAGAAGGGTTTGTTTTTTCTCGAAGATGATATTACTATGCTTAAGTAGTGTTGCATGTTTACAATCAATTTCTATTTTTTTGTTTATTATTATTGTAATAATAGTAAATACTACAAGTAGCCATGAATTTACTAGTCTAGTATTTTCTTCAATAAATATAGAGTTTTCTTAGTATAAATCTATAAGTGTACATAGTTTTCACTTGACTTTTATCATATTTATATATAATATATATATATATATATATATATATATATATATAATATTAAAAGAGATATAAATAACTTCAAACCCATCATTGGGCTTGTTATTACTCTTATGTGTTTGGGTTACTATATATATATATATATATAAATATATATATAGTATATATAAACATTCTTCTCCTACCTCAAGGCCTATTTTCACATATCCTCGTATAATATAATTTTCCTATATTTATCAATATTGTTACTACAGTCTCATCTTCCCATCGCTCACTGCTACATACAAATAATGCTATTTGATACTACACTACGACACTTCAATATAACAATAAACAATGCATATTTTACAAACAATTTGTCTTCATATTTTAATTCTCCTAATTCATTTTACAGAACCAACATTCAAAATACAAAAATTATCTTATGATCATAGATAGAAAGAAAAAAAATCACATAAACAAACCATTCGTTTCTCATTTCACTTTTGCATAAAGAAAAATGATCTTTACAAACAATAAAACTTAGTAAACTATTTCTGGCATACTAGAATAAAGTTAGAAACATCGACTTGAAAGTTTCTCCTGGGAATTAATAATCAAGTACTTGGCTCCTCCCAACCTTGAAACAACCTCTTCTCGTTCCCCTGAGAAAACAGGTTTGCAAATTCTCTATATCCTTCTTCTGCTTCTCTTCAGTCTCTCTAGTTTTCCTCTCATAAAATTATATGAGGCAAATGTCAGAACTCAAATATTTTTATCAATGAACCAATTTTGAGGGGTCATTAACTTCCTCCATTGTTGAAAATTGCAACAATAAATTCTCAATTTGATTTTTCCTTGATTCAATTAATAAAATTCGAATTTGCATGTCAGTGGACAACTTCAATGGTGTTAACTTGTGTGACATGGCTTATGTCACCTAGTTTACTTAGTGAATTTGAGTTGGAGGAGTTGGAGTTCAGTTCTGCATGTGAGATTGCTAATTTGTAGCAATCAAGGTCAATTATCTCAGGTTGTTTTAAGTTAAATTAGTTCCAACTTTTGGAGGACCTAGTGGAAGGTCAGTTAAGCAGTGAGACTTCAGTCAAACTCAGTGATCAATGAACCCAAAATAGCTAGTACACACAAAGAATTTGAGTTACCTAGTTGAGGTGGAGATTCTAAGGTAGTGTAACATCAGTTGTAGACTAGTCTTAAGTGTACATGTGTTGCATGTAGTCAGATGATCAACCTAAAGGAATTGCACAATTCAACTGAGGGAATTTCCTATATAATGGGGGACTAATTCCTCAAGGAACAAGGCAAGGAAATAGGAGCTCAAGTTAAGGAAAAACTTGACTAAGTCTGGGTCAAAGGAATTCAGTGAGCAAAGAGATAGGTTGGGCACTTGCAGGGTGAGCTCAGCTGAGCAAATCAATTATAATACATCTCTATTCATTTGATTTTGATTAAAACTTCATGAGAAGTTGCAAAGCTACAACCTAATTTCTACATGGTATCAAAGTTGGATTTACATTAGAGTAGGAAATTCAAAGTTGTTTCTCAAAGGTTTTAATTTGAAGATCAATGTAGCAGGGTTTATTCAGAGCTGAGAAGATGGTCTTCAATGGACTAAGGCTAGAGTATGCCTTGGAAGGTACTTCTAATTTTGTTGCAAGGAAGGACTACATGGAGGCAGTATTGGATGACAATGGGTTTCTAGAATACATCAAGTCAGAGGTTGCAAAACCACAAGCATTTGATGCCCAAAACCTTGCTCAATGGAATAAATATGTAGCCAAGGCAAGGTGAATAATCTTATAGGGAGTATGGGATCTTAATGTCTTGAATCTTCATGGAAAAGAAACTTTGTTCATGATGTGGAAAGCACTGACATATTTGTTCGAGAATTGTTGTGACCACATGAAGCTGACACTCAAGGATAAACTTCAAAGTATCAAGATGTAAAAGAATGACATAATTCCACAGTATCCGAGCAAGTTTACATAGTGTTGTGATGAAATTGGTAGGGTCAATGTCAATGTCCCTAAAGAAGACTTGGTAACCCTAGCCCTTTTGGACCTTCCCAAGAGCTAGCATATCTATAAATATTTAGTGAATGGGAAGGGGAAACTATCAAGTTGGGAGCGCTTATGGTCCGATTTGGTACAAGAGGAAATAAGGAGAAATACCAGAGATGGGCCTTCATCCAAGGGTGAGGATGAACAAAAAAATTGCATTGAATGGAAAGAAAAGGAAGGGAAAAGGGAAGAAATCCAAATCCAAACCAAAATCCAGTCAAGGGGGCAAGAAGAATGATTTGTCAAAAATTAAATGCTTCCATTGTCATGAATTTGGGTACTATGCCATGAAGTGTCCACACAAGAAGGAAAGAAAGAAGAGCTAAGGAGGAACAATAGGTGAAGGCTTGGCTTCATAGTTCGAACTTGACTTCGCCCTCATCACAAGCATGGCTAGCACTATGATGGGAAGCATGTGGTACTTGGAATTTGGTGACTTGTTCCACATGACTGGGTGTAGAGAGGTTTTTAGTGACCTTGAGGAGAAAGATCTCCAGATGAATATTGAGTTTGGAGACGACGGAAGGTACAATGTGACCAAGATTGTTATAGTCACCTTTCAGAGGGAGTTGGTGTCGCCCTAATTGGCTCAAGGATGTCATGTTCATTTTGTGTCTAAAGAAAAATCTCGTCTTTCTTGTAGTTTTGGAAGATCGTGGTTATGATATGATCTTCAGCAAAGGAAAATCATTTCTAAGACACATAGCCATGTGACATGTGAAGCAGATCGGGGTTCATGTGAAGAATCTATACAAGCTAGATGTGGAGGATTATGCTACATTGAGCATAAAGGCAGAGAAGGTGTAGAGCCGTGATGTCGGTGAAATTTGGCATAAAAGACTTAGCCACTTACATCATGGAGCTTTGAAGCTCATGCAACAGATAACCACATGCCTCCCCAAAAGAGCACTTGAGAAACAAGATGTATGCAAAGCATGTACTTTGGGGAAGTACACAAAATCCACATTCCATGATTGGGACAAAAAAGCACATGCAATGCTTGAAAGGATCCACTCTGATCTCTGTGGACCTTTCTGGATAGCCTCCACTACCAGGTACAAATATTTTGTCATTTTTATTGATAACTTCTCACGAAAGTGTTGGATCTTCTTCATGCAGAAGAAGGATGAGACATTCTCCAAGTTCATAGAATCCAAGGCACTGGTTGAGAAAGAAACATGCAAGAAGGTGAAGGTTCTCAGGAGAGATAATGGAGGTGAGTACATGTTGAATGAATTTACAAATTTTTGTGCAAAAGGAGGCATTCGAAGAGAGTTGACAACACCCCACAACCCATAGTAGACTGGGATGGATGAGAGAAAGAACCATAACATTGTGGGAGAAATGAGGGTGATGTTGCATGATCAAGGCTTACCTCTTCATTTGTGGGATGAGGCATGTAACAAAATAGTCTATTTGTAGAACCAAAGTCAGCATCGAATTCTTAGAATGATTACACCGGGGGACGATTTCTTGGGGAGGAAGCTGGATGTGTCACACTTCAGGATTTTTGGAGCCTCTTCTTAATCATGTCTCCAAAGAAGCAAGGAGGAAGTTAGAGCTGATAACATAATTAGGGGTATTTGTGGGTTACATAGAAACTCCCCACAACTACCGTGTGTACTTGCCATCCCTCATAATGATAGTTGTGCGAAGGGATGTAAAATTTGATGAAGACAAAGCCTTGCTGTGCTCTCTTGAGAGGGAGCTTCAGATCCCACTAGAAGAGGATGTTTTAGCTCCAAAGGAGGAACCTTAAGAAGTTGTGGGTAACCCACAAATTGAGGAGTAGAGATTGGAGACTACCACTCAAGTAGAACCATCCAAAGAAGGCAAGAAAAGGACCAAGGAAACTAAGAGACTTGTGCAGGATGTGAGGGAGAATGTGGGTGATTCTTTACATTAGCACAGGTAGAGAAGGTTACCAGATTGGTACACTGGTTATAGGACTCTAATGATTAAGCTTGTAAAGACTGAGCCATCCTCTTTTGAGGAAGCAAGAGAGAAACCTATGTGGGTTGATGAAATGGTGGAGGAATATGAATCAATTGTAAGGAAAATTGGTTGGGAAGTAGTCCTAAGAACAATAGATAATCAGTTAAGGGTTCGAGATGGATCTTCAAGGTAAATCATGCAGTAGGCAGAAGCATAGAAAAGTACAAGGCCAAATTTGTGGCTAAGGGGTACTCTCAAGTTGAGGGGATTGACTTTGAGGAGACCTTTGCTCTTGTAGCAAGGTACTCATCCATAAGATCAATTCTTTCTATGGATGAATAGATGGGGTGGAAGATCCACTATATGGATGTGAAAAAAACATTACTTAATGGAGTTATTGAGGAGGAGGTGTACATCGAGCAACAAAAAGGCTTCAAGACATTTGATCGGGAGTCCTACGTGTGCAGAATCAAGTGAGCATTATACAATCTCAAGTAAGCACCCCGTGCTTGGTACACCAAGATCAATAACTATCTCACCAGTTTGGGTTTCACCAAAAGTGAAGTTGATGTAAAGCTCTATCATATCTTGGTAGAAAGAAAATTTTTGATTATTGTCTTATATGTTGATGTTTTTAATTGGTGATGAGAAATTGATTAGATCTTGCAAGGAGGACCTTGCAAGAGAGTTTGAAATGAAGGACATGGGTCTCATGCACTACTTCCTCAGATTGGAAGTGTGGCAAGGTGATGGGGAACTATTTGTCTCTCAGGGAAAGTATGCCAACAAGATACTTTATAGGTTCCACATGGATAATTTCAAACCCGTGGAGACACCTCTAGAGACCAACTACAAGAAAGAGGATGCAACTTCATGTGAGGAAGTGGATGCTACTGTACCGATAGTTGGTGGGTTCACTAATGTATATTGTGAACACATGACCAGATATGTACTATGAAATCAACTAGCTGAGCCAAGCTATGGTTAGGCCAACCAAATTATTTTGGAGGGAAGCTAAGGATGTTCTACGGTACCTCAGAGGAACTACCCAGTTTGGATTATGGTACAAACAATCAGAGGGAGTGAAGCTGTGTGGCTTCATAGATGCAGATTGGGCAGGGAGTCCATTAGACTGAAAGAGTACATTAGGTGGAATTTTTAGTGTTGGGTCCACAATGGTTTCTTGGTTTAGTAGGAATCAAATATTTGTGGAACTCAACTCAGTAAAAGCAGAATACATGGCTACCATTCAAACAAAATGTGAGGTGATCTGGATGAGAAAGATACTTGTTGGATTGTTTGGTTAGATGATGGATCCAACTATGATATACTATGATAATCAAAGTTTCATCAAGCTCTATGAAAATATTGTTTTTCACAATCGATCCAAGCATATAGATATTTGATATTGCGATTTACAGGATTGCGTGCAAAGGCGAATAATGTTGTTGTAGTACATTCCAACATAGGAACAAGATGTTGATATTTTGAGAAAGGCCTTTTCAAGAGGGAAGTTCAAGTTCCACAGGTGCAGGATAGGGGTTGTTGATAATCCCTTTCTTGTTGAGAGGGAGTGTTGAAAATTGTAACAAGAAATTCTCAATTTGATTTTTCCTTGATCAGATTGAGAAAATTCAAATTTACACATCAACATACAACTTATATTATGTTAGCTCACGTGACATGGCTTGTGTCACCTAGTTTACTCAGTGAATTCAAGTTGGAGGAGTTAGAGTTCAGTTATGCATGTGTAATTGCTAATTTGAAGAAATCAAGGTCAATTATCTCATGTTGTTTTCAGTTAAATTAGTTCCAACTTTCAGAGGAACTAACGAAAGGTTAGTTAAGCAGTGGGACTTCAGCCAAACTCAATTATCATCTAGTTAACTTATCAATAAACTCAAAATATATAGTGCATGCAGAGAATTCAAGTTACCCAGTTGAGGTGGAGATTCCAAGGTAGTGTAACATTGGTTGTAGACTAGTCTTGTGATCTGTTAATCACCCTATGAGTGACCTCAGTTAAAAATTTATTAAATGAAGGTATTATAGACTCATATGTTGGTGTGTGTGTCTATGTTATTTAAGTATCAGATCGATTAGGTTGCAAATACATAGACACTTGAAATGGAAAACAAAAGAGAAACATAGTAAGCAAGTACAACAACACAAGAATTTAATAAGGAGTTCACCCTATCCTCCAGGGTTACATCTCCAATCCAGCTCTCAGTGGTGGCATTCTTTTATTGTGTCTTGAAGTAGAGAATTACAATGAAGGAGCTCAATATGAGTCTCCTGAAACAGATTGGCTTGTGTTACTGGGAATAGTGTCCACTCGGATGCTGCTATTCCCACTAAGATGGGTGGCTATCTTAGAAACAAACAAGTAAAGTCTAGTTTCATTTTCCTTTATGAAAATAGACAAGAGGGGGACCAAGGAGACCAACCTTAGTCTTGCGCTTGATTTCCCCTCCTTCCTGATAGAGCTTCACTGCTTCTTCTTTGTCTGCCCAGCTTCAAAGAGCACTTGTGGAATCACTGCAACATACTACTATCGAAGAAAAAATATCTATATTCATAAATAACATAGGACCAGATGTGTATTAACCATACAAATGCATATATAAACAAGTAAAAAAGAATATGGAGGAAAACTAGAATAGCTTTATTAAGATGAAAAGTAGCAAGAGGATTACAACCATATGTTCTGACCCAACATCATCCTCTAGCAAGAAGGCCCTTCTTCACCTCAAGCAAAGCTTAGATCACCCAACACTATGAATGTACACCAGAAAACCAACAACACTTCTCTATAAGAAACAAAATTCTAGCCCCTGGATCTTTGTGATGAGGGATCCATATATAGATGATTATAGGGAGGTGTGTCATCTTCTGGGATCTTGATTAGTGTCCTCTCTTTGATAGTTACTGCTTCCACTTGGAGAATGATGATCTCTTACTCATCCCTGGTCGAAAACAGAGAGGCAAGTGTCAGAGGGGAAGCTTCTGGAAGATTCCATGATCTTCCACCTCACATTT
>APFE030509723.1:111075-147548 GCA_000404065.3 Pinus taeda
TTTTATTTATTTACCATACGTCTAGTTTATTTATATTTTTATTTATTTACCATACCTTTTGAGTAAGTATAAAAAAAGTTTTATTTATTTACCATAGATCCACTTTACTTATATTTTTATTTGTTTACACCCTTGTATGTATATAAGGTGACTTATGGAGTTAATATAAAAAATGTTTTATTTATTTACCATACTTCTTATTTATTTAAATTTTATTAATTTATGATACCTCTTTTATAAATATGGTATTTGGGCCATAGGATTCCCTTAAATAAAACCTATTCTTGAAAATGGGCAAATGGAAGGTTGTAACTCCTAATTTCAAGGGCTAAATTTACATTTTTTACCCTCTCCCTTAAAATAAGATGGGCTATTTGAGGTGATTTGTAAAAATGTACTATGATACAAAATATTCACCCACTAAAAATTTAAAACCCTTTAATTTCGCCAAAGGGCGAACATTTGCCCCTAAAATTATCCTTGAGGGAGACCATTGGTTCCATGGTGAAGGAAATTGACCTAGAGGGGGAGAGGAGTACAACCATGGAAAATGTTGAGCATTATATACATTATTCCATTGATTAAAACAAAAATATTGAGACATACCTGGTGGCCATTGCTACCAAGGCTTTCTAGCCCTAATGAAGGAGGAGGACTAAACTTCCTCATTTGATTCCTTAAGCACTACTTTTGGTCTAGGAAGCTCTAGACAGTAGCCTATAGAATGCTCCACATCACAAATACTGCACAAGTTGATGTTGTTGACTCTACATTCCCTCGAGGCATGTTTCTCTTTAAATTTCAAGCATAACATAGCCAAAGCTTTATCAGGTTCATCCTGTGCCTTTTTCACTTGCGCTATTGTTAGTTGGGCAGATAAGGTACTAAGGAGATCAGTCTTAAGATTTTGAAATAGATTTCTGATCTCGGCTCTGGTCACACCTCCATTTGAAAATTTTTATATTCTAACGGAGGCATCCCTTACCATACTTCTTCCTAGTGATGATCCTCTCAAACATCTTAAGCAGGATTTTATTATGTCTTTAAATGATTCTTGAGATATATCTCCTTTCCATAGTAAATTCAACGTATCGAGGAAGTCATCTCTCATTCCCTGTATGAATATATTTTTCAAGATTTTCAGATCCAAATCACTATGTTTAGATCTATGTAGATTATAGCGGAATTGTTCCACATAATTCTCCAGGATTTCTTCTTCTTTCTATGTCATCCTAAATATTTCTTCCCTCAAGTCCCTTGTCCAACAATAGTCTGGATATTTTGACAAAAATGGGGTTTTCATGTCTCCCCATGTCTAGATAGTAGCAGAGCCCAGTCCCATGAACCATCTCAATGTTGCTCCCTTTAGAGTAGTAGGGAACAATTTCAGCTTCTAAGCATCCAAAGTATAATCATAGCTCCCACACAGAACATCAAATTCAAACAAAAAAGTATCGGGATCTTCTATATTCAATCCTTGAAAAGATGGAAGGGTTGATCAAGGTGTTAGTGTCAGTCTTTCTAGCCTTCCTCCAGTGATCAAATATGCTCTTACAAAGTGGTCTCAAAGTGTCAAGGTCAAATTTTGTCATTTCAGTGAGTCTTCAAGAAAAATTTGGTCACTAAGCATTAGGTCTAGGGTTTGCTTTCACTCATTTCAAAGTTTCCCAAATGTCATTCTATGTCACTATTCAGTTGAGTCTATCATCAGTAAGAGGGTTGTCATCATCATGTCAAGTTCCACTGGGTCATTTTACATCTTGTTCACGCTTTAGCTGTGCCTAAGTAAGGTTCATTTCCCTCTCGTAGGGTTTTGAAGGCAATTTCTCTTGAATGGTCGAATCATTAGAAAAACTTGTATCCAGATGTTCACACACCTTCCCCTATCCTTAATGTACCTTATTAAACACTTCCCATCACTGAGATACCCCAAATTTCTCATTTTTGCACAAACCCTAGTTTCTTGCTACAACCTGGCAATTTTCTAGGTTGGGCCTGTGTTTTTCCCTTTTGAACCCCTTCTGCTCACTCAATCTCTGAGATTCCACTTTCCCTGCTTGCTAACATCCCTCCCTACTTCCCAACATTTCCCCAAGAATTTAGAAGCCCCTTATCCCCTTCATTTCGCTTCATTTCGACAAAATTCCTTGTTTCACACATCGGGACAAGTTTCACTCAAAAAATGTTTCAGAGCAATCAAAGATGAATTTTGGAAAACTGGGAGAGGTTTTTGTCCACAACAGGCCAAGGAAGAAATAAATCCTTCACTTTTTACATAGGTGTCATGGTTTTAGAGGAATGTCAAAAATACAATCGCCTCGGGAGAATTCATGCACCTCTATAGTGACTTTGGGAAAATCAAGTTTTCTCCTAGCTTGGTTGGTCAAATAAATTTCCTGATGAGTCAAAGGAGAACTAGACAAAAATATCTTTCCAATGAACTATCATGAGCTCAATTTGGAGTTGAGGAAGACATTCAAAAGTTGACTGCCACAGCACTCTACCTTGAGGCAGCCTCATTTGGTACATTTTGACCAGTCTTGGGAGATTTGACTTTTGACAAGGAAAATGAACTCGAAATTGAACTATTCCAGTTGGGTTGGAAAGTAGATCCAAAGATCTTTCCAACGAGCTATCCTATACCCACTTTCCACATCGGGAAGGCCTCCAAAAGCCTCCTGAAAAATGCACTATATAGTTGGGTGTGCGCGACGCATCAGGCACCAAAACACAGTGCAAAATTGCACGCACGCAGTGCATCAGAGGCACGCAGCGCGATGGGTGAGGCACACAGTGCACTGAGTATTAAGCCCGAAATTTGCTTGGAAAGGCATCAAATCGCCTCCTCTCCATACAAATTTGCAGGTAGGCTTACATCCACCACTTGTGCTTGGCTTTTGAAAGATAAATGTAATGGGTTCATGAAAATTTTGTCGTGGATATCCAAGTTTGAAGCCCTCCTTTTGTCAATATAAAAAGTGTTGTAGGGTTTGAAAGCAGTGTGTTACCAAGGTTGTATTATTCCTCATTTCCCTTTGGCATATTTGGCACTTGAAGACAAAGACATCAAGCATTCATTCCTCATTTTCAACAAATCAAACATACACTTGGCATAGACTTTCAATACCATGAAGGCAAGCACCAACACATCATACAACCAAGACAGAGATTCCATCAATGAACTGCATGCACCAGGAAGACACTGAAACAGAGTAAAAGGAAAGATCAGCTCCGAATCTTGGCCGAAGCTTCTTTGGATGAGCATGGCACTTGATGAGGCACCTTCAACCCAAATTTCAAGGAATTTGGAGAAAAATTTGTCATTTTGAAATTTTTGGCTTGCAAAACAGGTTTTTTGGCTCTACGCGTAGCGTGCAGCGCGCGAACCATAAGATGGGGAGTTCCAAATCACAAATGGCTTGTAGTTTTGGATTTTTCATGATGAAATACACAGGCACCAAAACACAGTGCAAAATTGCACGCACGCAGTGCATCAGAGGCACGCAGCGCGATGGGTGAGGCACACAGTGCACTGAGTATTAAGCCCGAAATTTTCTTGGAAAGGCATCAAATCGCCTCCTCTCCATACAAATTTGCAGGTAGGCTTACATCCACCACTTGTGCTTGGCTTTTGAAAGATAAATGTAATGGGTTCATGAAAATTTTGTCGTGGATATCCAAGTTTGAAGCCCTCCTTTTGTCAATATAAAAAGTGTTGTAGGGTTTGAAAGCAGTGTGTTACCAAGGTTGTATTATTCCTCATTTCCCTTTGGCATATTTGGCACTTGAAGACAAAGACATCAAGCATTCATTCCTCATTTTCAACAAATCAAACATACACTTGGCATAGACTTTCAATACCATGAAGGCGAGCACCAACACATCATACAACCAAGACAGAGATTCCATCAATGAACTGCATGCACCAGGAAGACACTGAAACAGAGTAAAAGGAAAGATCAGCTCCGAATCTTGGCCGAAGCTTCTTTGGATGAGCATGGCACTTGATGAGGCACCTTCAACCCAAATTTCAAGGAATTTGGAGAAAAATTTGTCATTTTGAAATTTTTGGCTTGCAAAACAGGTTTTTTGGCTCTACGCGTAGCGTGCAGCGCGCGAACCATAAGATGGGGAGTTCCAAATCACAAATGGCTTGTAGTTTTGGATTTTTCATGATGAAATACACATGATCAGCCATTGCAAAAACATTTCATCAAGTTCTGGGTGACCAAAAGGCTCAAAAACATCATGAAAACCACATTTCTGCCACTTTTTGCATTAGCAGGAAGTACTTCTGGGAGAATGCACTTTTGGAGGTTCAAATGGACACCACAGTGGAAAATTCCACTTGTGTTAGAAATTAGACATCTAGGGCTTTCCAACAAGCCAAACTGAATCAATTTGGATGTCGGGAAGTGCCCCAAAAGTAGGTGGAAAGGCGCACAGTGCACAGGGCTGAGGCACGCGACGCACAAGGTTTTTTGGCACAATTTTCATCCTCAGCGCAGCAAATGAAGCCAGTTTGACAAGTTTTGACTTGTGATGTGATTTTTCACCCTTCTTGATGTAATTAAGTGAAAATTATGTTGATTTGACACTTATTTACCTATTCTATATTATTCATTCATAAAATAGCAAAAATTTAATGAATGAATTGGTTTCCTAGCTTATAGAGGCAAGTTGTTTTGATTGCCTAGATTGTAGTGCTTTGTTTAGAATTGGTTGAAACAGCTCCTAGGATGATGAGCTTGACCCCTAGAGGAAAGGGAATGTGTTGGCTTGCCTATATTATGTATTTTCTTAGTCATTTGGAAGGTTGGACTCAGGGGAATAGCTTTGACACTCTATTGTACATATCTTATCTGCATTTTTGGCAAAGGAAAGACCAGGGTTTTTGCAGCACTATTTGGGATTCATGTGGCTTTATGTCTTGATGGTATGTTTCTTTCAGTACTTGTAAGTTGTGTATGTGTACCACTTTCCTTCTTTAATCTTCTGCAATTGAACAAATGAAGTGTTAAGGTAGAATCCATAAATTTGCTATGCTCTGCCTTTAAATTTGTTTAATTTTCCATTTTTTCGTCTGTTTAAGGAGAACCCTTGACAGTTTCTTTCTCTCCTTAACCTCTCACCAGTCAGATCTATCCATTCAATCACTTTAAAGGCATCAAATCAATCACCTATCTTGCCCCAAGTAGACCTCTGCAAAAACTGTGCCTCATCCTCGCACACAAAATTGCCTCTCCCTTAAATTCAACAAAACCTTAAAAAATCAATTCCAAAGTCCTTGTAATTCATACCTAGCCTAAACTTAGTCATCAATTCAGTCATCTCGACCTCGTTGATTATCTTTTGCCGAGATTGACCTGGAGAGAGCCCTCTGCTATCCTCGTAGGGCTAGCTACGAGGTTGAGCGTGGCTTGATGTAGCCTTGAGTCTTACCTTATTTCAGCCTAAGGTAGATTTGAGCGCTAACATAGTGGCGACCATATTGGCGAGAACTAGTTTGCTTGTTAGTCTTATTTTATTTATAGCTAGAAACGGAGTCTGAAGTCATGCCAGGTAGCCTTCGAACTGCGCATTGCTCTTCCAATGCATAGTAGATAAACGTTGCTTTATTCGATCTCCGGTCTAGCTTGTAATCGTAACACTTAACTTATAAATTACCCCAGTACATGTATCGAGTTCAGATCTGATTGTTGATGGTGGAAGAAGATCAAACATAAGAAGGCTGAAATCATTCACCTGCGACTCCATTCACTGAACAATCCAGAAATCGATGCTTCATGGTGACTTCACTGCAGGGAGATCAGTAGCTGTGAGATTTTCAAGATGGACCGAATCATGAGAAGATACGATCCCATGAGCCGAGATCACATTCCAGGTTTTCCTAATAAGATGCCCAAGGTAGATTGGTCAAGGAATCTGCCTACGTTTAACAATGATGGTAAGAAAGATTCTGCTTTACATCTGGTTAGATTTCATATGCATATTCACAAGTTGAAAGTGAATTTTCCTGAAGATTGCTTGATGAAGATATTCCTGGCCACTCTCGAAGGTGAAGCCCAATCTTGGTATGAAAATTTGCCCCTGGCCTGTATTTATTGTTTAAAAGATTTTCATGCCCTATTCATTGAAAGATATCAAGTATCTTACCCATCATTAAAATTAGTTCACGACTGTTGCAAACGTGCTTCTAATTTTATTGAAAGCCTTGAGAAATATTATGAAGATGATAATTTCATGGATGAAGAGATCATGGAGGCCCTGTATGAAAATCCATTTCAGCAGTATAAAGACAACTTAGAGGATTCTTGTTAAGATGCACAGGAAAATTTGCAGTAGGATCAAGATCTAAGTACAGTGGAAGATGATGAAGGAGAAGGTTTTATTCCAGATTTGTTCATAGAAGAAGACATCATGCATGAAAGTCAAGTTTCAATTTTAGAATGTGATAAAGTCAAGTCATCCATTTCAAATCTAGATTCAGATCATGATGATGAAGACAACCTTGTTCTGAATCCCATGATTGAGAGTTCTGTTGTTGAGATCATCTGGAATGAAGAAGACAAAGTTATTGACCAAAGCCTTCATGAGGAGGTAATCCAGTCATTTCATGGACAACAAGATGGGATCTTTGTTCAGGTAAGTGAGAAATCTTCTTTTGATAACTCAGTGGTAAATGATAATTTGTTTGCCATGTCATATGAAGACAATTACTGTTTGAGCAAAAGAAAACAAAAAGCATTATCTCCTTTGTCTGAAGATGAAATAGATCAACTCTTGAAAGGTCATGTTTCACCCAAAGCTACAGCAGATTTGGAGTGCACACATAGTCAAGAAAGTCTTGGTGAAATTTCTTCCTCTTTTGAAAATGATGACGGTCTTGTAATCAGTTTTGTAGATCAGCAAACAGATAATATTTTCTTTCACAAAGATGATAAGGTTGTCATGTTTTATAATCTTAAAGATTGTTTTTTGTTTAAGAATGACCTAGACCATGAAGATGAGGAGTATGAGCTTGAGAGAGACAATATGCCAGGATTTCTCATGGTCAAGGAACCTACAGCTAACACTCAGATGGCAGAAGCACATACTTCTTTGTGCATTCCTATCCCTCGTAAATCAATTGTTCTTTTAGATCAGAATGAAGGGAGTACTTGTATTTTTGCTGCTGGATCTCAAGACAAGATAGTGCTTTAGGATTATCAAGATCCCTTCGGCATCCTTTTGCAAGCACTAGAGAAGATAAATTTTGCCTAGTTCGTTATCATAAACCTTGGTTTCAGTGGTTATTGTGAGTTGCCTACATGTACATCGTTCCGCCTACTCGAGAAAAGTGAGAGCAGAAATTTGGTATGTAGCCATCTATTGGGTTGGTTACATTGGAAATCTCATTACACATGATTGTACATATTTCATTAGTATGCAGGTGGTTGTCATCATGATTCCAAATCTTGATGGATTGTTTCCTTCTTTCCAAAAGCTTTGTAAAGTCTTGTTTTAAGTCAGTCATGAGTCATTTGTGTTTGGTTTGTTGAGTCAGTTTTTTCAAGTTATTTCAGTTGGCCATCAAGTCGGTTTGAGTCAAGTTTCAGTCAAGTTTTAGTCAATTTTCAGTCAAGTTTTCATTCAATAAATGTGTCAAAGGTTTTGTGTTATTTGTTCAAATAATGACTCCATTGCCCAATGGACAGAGGCACTATCTGCTCTCCCAAAGCTCTGCGGTTCTTGGCACCTCCAAGGAGCTACCATCCCCATTGGAGCCAATGTTAGTGTTAGTATTTCCAGCCTTCCTCCAGTGATCAAATATGCTCTTACAAAGTGGTGTCAGAGTGTCAAGGTCAAATTTTGTCATTTCAGTGAGTCTTCAAGCAAAATTTGGTCACTAGGCATTAGGTCTAGGGTTTGCTTTCACTCCTTTCAAAGTTGACCAAATGTCAGTCTATGTCACTATTCATCTAAGTCTATCATCAGTCAGAGGGTTCTCATCATCATGTCAAGTTCCACTGGGTCATTTTACATCTTGTTCACGCTTTAGTTATGCCTAGGTAAGGTTCATTTCCCTTTCCTAGGGTTTTGAAGGCAATTTCTCTTGAATGGTCGAATCATTAGCAAAACTTGTATCCAGATGTTCACACACCTTCCATTGTCCTTAATGTACCTTATTAAACACTTCCCATCACTGAGATCCCCCAAATTTCTCATTTTTGCACAAACCCTAGTTTCTTGCTACAACTTGGCAATTTTCTAGGTTGGGCCTGTGTTTTTCCCTTTTGGAACCCTTCCCCTCACTCAATATTTAAGATTCCATTTTCCCCTGCTTTCTAACATCCCTCCCTACTTCCCAAAATTTCCCCAAGAATTTAGAAGCCCCTTATCCCCTTCATTTCGCTTCATTTCGACAAAATTCCTTGTTTCACACATCGGGACAAGTTTCACCCAAAATATGTTTTAGAGCAATCAAAGATGAATTTTGAAAACTTGAGAGAGGTTTTTGTCCAAACCAGGCCAACGAAGAAAAAACTCCTTCAAGTTTTACAGAGGTGTCATGGTTTTAGAGAAATGTCAAAAATACAATCGCCTTGGGAGAATTGATGCACCTCTGAAGTGACCTTGGGAAAATCATGTTTTCTCCTAGCTTGGTTGGCCAAATAAATTTCTTGATGAGTCAAAGGCGAACTAGAAAACAATATCTTTTCAATGAACTATCATGAGCTCAATTTGGAGTTTAGTAAGACATTCAAAGGTTGACTGCAACAGCACTCTGCCTTGAGGCAGCCTCATTTGGGACATTTTGACCAGTCTTGGGAGATTTGATTTTTGACAAGGAAAATGAACTCCAAATTGAAATATTATAGTTGGGTTAGAGATTAGACTCAAATACCTTTCCAACAAGCTATCCTGTTCCTGATTTTGACACCGGGAAGGCCTCCAAAAACCTCCTGCAAAATGCACTATATAGCTGGGTGCGCACGACGCATCAGGTACCAAAACACAGTGCAAAATTGCACGTGCATGGCACATCAAAGGTGCGCGGCATGCCGGGTGAGGCGTGTGGCGCACTGAGTATTAAGCCCGAAATTTTCTTGGAAAGGCATCAAATCGTCTCCTCTTCATACATATTTGTAGGTAGGCTCACATCCACCACTTGTGCTTGGCTTTTGAAAGATGAATGTAATGGGTTCATGAAAAGTTTGTCATGGATATCCAAGTTTGAAGCCCTCCTTTTGTCAATATAAAAAGTGCTGTAGGGTTTGAAAATAGTGTGTTACGAAGGTTGTATTCTTCCTCATTTCCCTTTGGCATATTTGGCACTTGAAGACAAAGACATCAAGCCTTCATTCCTCATTTTCAACAAATCAAACATAAACTTGGCATAGACTTTCAATACCATGAAGGCAGGCACCAACACATCATACAACCAAGACAAAGATTCCATCAATGAATTGCATGCACCAGGAAGACACTGAAACAGAGTAAAAGGAAAGATCGGCTCCGAATCTTGGCCGAAGCTTCTTTGGCTGAGCATGGCACTTGATGAGGCACATTCAACCCAAATTTCAAGGAATTTGGAGAAAATTTTGTCATTTTGAAATTTTTGGCTTGCAAAACAGGTTTTTTGGCTCTACGCGTAGCGCACAGTGCGCGACCCATAAGATGGGGAGGTCCAAATCACAAATGGCTTGTAATTGTGGATTTGTCATGATGAAATACACATGCTCAGCCATTGCGAAAGAATTCCATCAAGTTTTGGGTGACGAAAAGGCTCAAAAACATCATGAAAACCACCTTTCTACCACTTTTTGCACCAGCAGGAAGTACTTCTGGGAGAATGCACTTTTGGAGGGTCAAATGGACACCAAATTGGAAAATTCCACTTGGGTTAGAAAGTAGACATCTAGGGCTTTCCAACACGCCAACTTGAGCTCAATGTGGATGCTGGGAAGTGCCCCAAAAGCAGGTGGAAAGGCGCGCGATGCCCAGGACTCAAGCGTGTGGCGCACAAGGTTTTTTCGCACAGTTTTCATCCTCAGCGCAACAAATGAAGCCAGTTTAACCAGTTTTGACTTGTGATGTGATTTTTCACCCTTCTTGATGTAATTAATGGAACATTATGTTGATTTGACACTTATTTACCTATTCTAGATGATTCATTCATAAAATAGCAAAAATTTAATGAATGAATTGGTTTCCTAGCTTATAGAGGCAAGTTGTTTTGACTACCTAGATTGTAGTGCTTTGTATAGGATTAGTTGAAACAGCTCCTAGGATGATGAGCTTGACCCCTAGAGGCAAGGGAATGTGTTGGCTTGCCTATATTATGTATTTTCTTAGTCATTTTCAGGGTTGGACTCAGGGGAATAGCTTTGACACTCTATTGTACATATCTTATCTGCATTTTTGGCAAAGGAAAGACCAGGGTTTTGCAGCACTATTTGGGATTCATGTGGCTTTATGTCTTGATGGTGTGTTTCTTTCAATACTTTTAAGTTGTGTATGTGTACCACATTCCTTCTTTAATCTTCTTCAATTGAACAAATGAAGTGTTAAGGTAGAATCCATAAATTTACTATGCTCTTCCTTTAAATTTGTTTAATTTTCCATTTTTTCGTCTGTTTAAGGAGAACCCTTGAAAGTTTCTTGCTCTCCTTAACCTCTCACCAGTCAGATCTATCCATTCAATCACTTTAAAAGTATCAAAAAAATCGCCTATCTTGCCCCAAGTAGACCTCTGCAAAAACTGTGCCTCATCCCCACACCCAAAATGGCCTCTCTCTTAAATTCAACAAAACTTTAAAAAATCAATTCCAAAGTCCTTGTACTTCATACCTAGCCTAAAAATAGTCATCAATTCAGTCATCTCGACCTCGTTGATTATCTTTTGCCGAGATTGACCTAGAGAGAGCCCTCTCCTGTCCTCGTAGGGCTAGCTATGAGGCTGAGCGTGGTTTGATGTAGCCTTGAGTCTTACCTTATTTCAGCCTAAGGTAGATTTGAGCGCTAACACAAGGAATGCTTTTCATGGGAGCTTCACCCCTTATATTACCTATTGGAAATTTAAAGGTGGTAACAGTGGTACCTACCCTATCATTGTTATTATTATTGTTGTCTACCATTTTAGATTCTTCTAATCTCTATTTTGATGAGTCTCCTCCCAAATACTGTTCAGATGGGTGTCCTAGGGATGAAGATTCTTGTGATGATTATTCAGGTTGCTCTGGGGCTGGTTGTTTTACTACACTGCCTGAATCTTGGTATTGATAAGTAAAATAATATTCTTCCAATTTTGGCTCTTGGTGCATCCCACTAGTTTCCCCTTGGCCTTCAAATCCAAAGTCTTGGCCACTAGTTTCTCCTTGTTGTTCTAAAATTGAATCTACAGTTTTGAGAGTATGTATACTAGATTGAGGGTGACAAGGTCCTAAGACAGAGAAACCAGATACTTCTGACCTTAATATGGGAGTAAAAAATTTCTATGGTCCTGTTTTTCTTGTATCCCTCTACAAATTTGAATGTTCTCTCCCCGCTTTTGAGATTAATCCATGAATGAATGTTTTCCTCCCTAAATATGTTCTTTTCTTGTTCCTCTTATGACCCGTTTTTCCTATAGAACTATTATAGTTACTATGTTTCATGTCTCATTTATTCATACACCCTACACATGGACCCTATGTGTAATTATTTCATACTCCACGTGCCTTAGTTTCTACAATGGTGAGCCCTCTTAGGTATGTTAGAGCGATGCACAAATTCTTACCTCTCTTCTTACTGCCCAACGTCTGTAAAACTAAGGACACTTCTGAAAGGAAAATTCAAAAGTTTTTACACACCCTAAGTGTTCTAATTATCACAGTGGTGAGCCCTCTCATGTGTGTTAGAGCGATACATAGGTTCTTACCTCTCGTCTTACCACCCAACACTTATGCACTAGAAACATTATACTAACAAAAACACACTTTCTGATTGTATCATCAAATTCCTTCTCTGACAACATCACCAAAATGTTGAGACAATTTAATCACTTTTTAATTTGACTAAACCACAATCATTTAATTGTCAACTAGGGTAAGTCTTTTTATTTCAAAGGTGTATGCACTATCTGTGTCAATGCATAACAGCTAGGGAAAGAAATGAAAGGAATTTTGTTTAACACAATTTCAGAACTTAAAGCACTCATGCAGAAATTAAAAAGACATTCTACAGGAATGAAATACACTCATCACACTTCATGTTTTTCTCAAGGAACAGGTGCACCACACATTATTAATGGAAATGCATCAACTGATTAAATATTGTATTTCTATCCAATCCTATGTAACAAAATATAATCAAATCCAAAAGCAAAAGTGCATCTGCGCTACAATTTGTACAGTGATAGTAATAAATCCAAACTTAAAGAAAGAAAAACAATTAATCTACAACTGTTGTGATCCCCACTAAAGAGGAGGGTCCTTCCTCTCTAGTAGGGTGCAGGGATAGAATCAAAACTAGTTGAAAACTCAAGATGAGATCTATGTAAACATCACCAAATGTGCTATATATTAGAGAATGACTGAAAGTTAAAAGATCAAAATGTTGATATTGTTCTTGTGTTGTCGTTCCTTTTCATCGAACCAAACCCTTTTTATAAAGTTTTACAAGACCCAGAAATTAGGGAACAGATCAGTCATGAGAATCTCACGATTCTCATGATGATCAATATTGAGAGTAAAATAGAAATCATTACAAACAGTTTCCAAATAAAATACCTATCAACATAACACCATCTTTTACAATCATAACAACTCATATCCTTTAATCACCTATAGATAATTTCATGATTGTCAACAACTGTCTTTTAAGACAACAACCATGGTCTTTGGCAGTTGTAGTGTAACAACACCCTCAACATGTAACAACAAAACTTCGTAATGTAACAACAAATATTCAAAGTGTAACAACAAGTAACAAAAAAAACTATTCATCCCTTACTCCTTAGTATATGGGAAACACCTAAACGCAAAATCACCAGAATACCTCTTCCACAATTACCCTAGTTAGTCATCCCAAAAAGACATCACTTCATCCGATATTTAATGGAAAATGGAAAAATAATATGTTGGAGAGAGGATTGCTCTTATAACTAGGGAAATTGGTATTTGTGACATAAAGTTCATAGGTTTAAAGAGAAAATGATAAAAAATAAGGAATGAGGTGTCTAAGATATGCTAAAAAACTGCACCCAACAATAAGACCCCTGATGTGGTTGAAAAGGTTCGGGAGGATAAGACTCTTGTTGATATGGGCTGAAAAAATAGAGTTTCTCCATGCCTCCTTCCATCTTCATTGCCACATCTTCTTCTTCTACATACACATGCACAAGTGGGGGGGTTTGTGGTGTTGAACAATTTTTTTTCTTTTTACAATTTTTTTGAATGAAAATGCTAATGCAATACAATGAAAGATGCCTAATGTATTTTTTATTTTATTTTGAAAAAAATATGAATGCAGAAAAGAAAGAAGGAATCATCCCAAGAACAAGAGAGTGCTTTCTTTGAAGCCCTCTCTGTAAACAACACCAAAAAGTGATGAACCCCTATATTGCAACAAGAATGTTGCAACTCCATAGGCTATCAGCTTAAATTATCAACTCGGGGCTCATACAAACTTAAGAGGGGTCAACAATGTATGTACATCAATCACCTTCCTCTTCCTAATCTGACTCCCTTTGATGAAATTGAAAGAATACAATGAAACAAATTCTAATGAGCAATGATCTAGGTAAGCTGCCAATCCTAAGTTGCAATAGGCAAATAACCATAAGCAAACCTATTCTACTTTTTTTAGAAAGTAAATGATAGAAATCAAATCTATTCTATTTGAAAAAATGTAAATCATAATGAGAACTAAGAAAATATATCTATCTTGTTGGAAATTAAATCGAATTAAATGAAATATATTCTATTTTTCAGAAAAGGAAAGTCCTAGATTACTCTTTCAAGGAAATCATACTTTGCATAAAGTAAATTGTGGAAAGGAAATCTAAACTCATTGCAAAAATCAGCGTTCAAGAACCAAGCAATGTAAGAGCTCAATGGAAACCTAACCAAGCCTAAGCTCAACCAAAGTGGCAACAGATCATTCATAGGCTATAAATCTACTTCTACCATGAATTTGGAATGAATTTGGGCAAGGAAGATCTCGAAAACAAATTGCTACAAGATTGTTATTTATTAAGGTAACTTTCCAAATAAGAAAATCAAATGAAAATGAGACAGGATTTTTTTTTATCAAGTTGGATGTATTAGGACTCCATTCCAAGTGGAATCATTCAAAAATACTTCTATTAACATGTGCTAAAAAATAGCAAAAAATTACTACTCAAAAAATCAAAAATTAAGAATTAGTGGACTAGTTAACCTATCAAATGTTTAACCTAATCAAGTGAAAATGCTATGGGGTGAATTTTTTTATTAACTTGAATGTTTTTGTGACTCAATCCAAGTGGAATCAAATCAAAATAATCTCATTAACATGTTCTAAAAATTAGCAGAAAATTAATACTATTTTTCTACAAGAGACTTCCGAAAATTCTAGATTTGTGAACTAGTACACCAATCCAAGTAGCTCAATGATGAATATGACTTTTCTAAGTTGTTCCAAGGATTGTTCATGCTTGTGACTCTTTAAATAACCTGCAAAAAAAACTCACTTCAATCATATAAACAATATATCCTACAACAAACGAAGCATTAACACTAAATGCGGAAATAAGATATGCAAGTGAAAAAGACATCCAAAGAAAATAAAGAAATTATACAATAGCGCTTCGAGGATCCTGGGATGGACAAGACCAAGGATAATCATAGTAATATGAATGAAACTAAGCTTTAGATGCTAAAAATGACACCAAACTTCATTATTTGAATCAATCCAAGTACATCACTACTAGAAAAGAAAGTGGAGCTGCTAAATAACAAATTTTCTCCACAAGAAGACTAATAAAATAATGCCCTTAGAGGAAATTTTGATTTTTTACCTATACAAATAGACCGGGAATCATCCTCCTTGAAAGGAGGAAACTTTCCCCTCCAAAATCCCTTAAAATGTGGATATGGTCCCCCAATGCTAGGAATCTTCATTAAATGACAGGGGGCACATTCCTAAATTTTCTCAATCATTCGAGCTTGAGAATCTGTTTAATAATTTCACAATATCCTATTCATTTATTATCTAAAATTATTCCATCTCATATCAGGGAGCAAGTCTTTAAATGATCTCATCCTCCAAAGCCTCATAATCTGCCCAATATTCTCACAATATTCTACAAATATAAATAATATTACACACAATATGCAATTATATCTAAACCTTCCTAATGAACATATTAAAGCTAAAAAGATGTCATCCAATGTAAAAAGAAAGGTTTAGTGTGTTGGATGGTCAGAAGGGCCTTAAATTGTATCTAATTGATGAGTGCCTTGTACCCCATTTATGTCTTTATAGGCTTTGTCAAGGAGTTACACTAGCTCACGAGACCACTCACATTTTATGTCCTTGAGTCGTTCCCGATAATGATATGGTTTTAGGTTTTCCTTGGCATCATAGTGCACTCTATGGCATGGCCCCATCATGGTGCACCAAATGTTAATGACAAAAACCCATGAGTTCATGTATGATATTTTTTGACATGTTCCCAATAGTGGGAACAATTTGGCGTGGCCTACTAGATTGTGTTACACCTTGTGTATATGAATTTTAGTTTTGGATTTTTGTGTGTTGCGAGAATTTTTCTAATAAATCATATTTTCAATAAAATCTGGAAAAAAATATATAAAAAAAAAACATAAAGTTGCGGAGAGTCGCAGAGGCTGTAGTAGTTTAGTTGAGGAGAGTTGTAATGTACATAGGAATATAGAGACGGTTATGCTATATTTATATTATATGAACAAAATAAGAGATGGCTTCTAATAAAATGACGTCTATACATAAAAGAAATATTAAAAAAGAAAAAAAGAAATTATTTTAATTTGGGTTGGGTTGGGTTTGATGACGTCCACACCTAAAAGAAACATTCCATCCCC
Source organism: Pinus taeda (assembly GCA_000404065.3). Taxonomy (NCBI): domain Eukaryota; kingdom Viridiplantae; phylum Streptophyta; class Pinopsida; order Pinales; family Pinaceae; genus Pinus; species Pinus taeda. The sequence goes on from APFE030509723.1 coordinate 127,143, forward strand.
ACAAATTTTCAAGAGGTTTTAAAATAATGATTTTTGGGGCAACACATATTAATGGGTCTAGCAAATAGTTATCCTATTAATATGTATTAATAATGATTTTTAGGGAAACACATATTAATGGGTCTTCTGGGCAACTTGGTGTGGTATTTTTGTTTCCAAGTTTACTATTAATATGCATTTAATGGTGTTGGGTAATTTTACCTTTTTTTGGGGGTTGAGTTGGTTGATTTTTGAGGTTGACTTAGTTAATTTTATGGTTGATTTTTGGGGTTGACTTAGTTGATTTTTGTGTGAGAACACTATGATTGTCTATCCCCTTGTGTGGATCCCTAAACAGGCAAGGTTGAATAGGTGAGGATAATTATTGAGATAGGGACGAGGTGGTGCTATAATAAATGTTTTTCCCCTAAATTCTTTTTTCATTGGGATTAAATGGGCGATCCACATTGAGGGTTGTCCTTACGAAGAGTGAATTACAAGGAAATTTAGAGCTTATTCTCCCACCTAGAAGAGCATGGGGTGAGTGATTATGTTTTATGCATAAATACATTGACTAGTTCAAGTTGACCAATAAATGATTTGTGAGATCAACTAGATCAATTGTTGCATGGAGTATCAAAATATGGATGGAAGAACCTTGAGGACCATGATATGCCTACATGGACCAATGTATCATTGGACTAGCCCCTAGTTTTGAGGAGGGTAGTTATGGATGACCAAGGTATGAGAGACTTATCTAGGAGGACAATCACGGCCCTAGCATAATACCACCAATTGAATGATGATGATGAAGATAAGTAGTTTTAGATAAATGGGAAGTATGGCCACCTTTCTGTACTTAGCATGTGATAAGTGTGCACCAACTTTAGAGTGATGGACTCCTAGATGAACACTTTCTGACATTTTTGTTTACCTTTGTGTGTATTATGGAAACAATTTTTTATATGATAGGTGTCATGCAAATGTGATAAATGCAAAATGTAAAATATGTGATCTGAATACTTATGTTCATATGCATACTAAACCAAATGTAAATGTAATAAATTATCTTCTTGATGATGCATGCGCTACATTTTGTTTGGTAATTTTTTTATTTTATGTTACCCTAATAGAGGGGAAGTTAAGGGGGAACTAAAGGGATCTCATAAGCCCTTCAATTTTCCATTCCAATCAAATATTTCCTAAAAAACAACTAGTTTTCTCTATTTTATCATCATTATTTATTACATCAAGTGTGATTGGATTATGTGTTAGGAAATGGGTATCCTTACAGTAAGTTAACGAATTTTCATATCTTCCTATGTTTTGGTTCGATAATATGTACTTTGCAAGACTCAACATGAAATATCATGGAAATTAATAGATACATGAATGGTGTCTTGTTTCTTTAAAGTGATGGGGCTATTTCAAAGACCCATTAAGTGTATCTAGTTATATAGATGAATCTTGTCTAATAAGCTAATAAAATATCACTTTGATAGTCCAAGCCTTAGTAGGATGGATATGATGTTGTTTCTGCAAAAGCATATCAATATGATATTTACCAAGGGTGTTGATAAGTCTTACCATCTTTGAATAAGACCTAGTAAAGGCATCATGGAGTTCTTGGAAACGAGCCTTATAGGTAGCAACCCTTTTAAGGTAATAGTTTTATCCAAGAAGAATGTTTTTTGTGATAGTAATAATAATATATATCTATATATATATATATATACACACACACACCTTCATGGTGGGAAAAAAGTTGGCCATGTTACCTTCGTCAAATGTGTGCAAATAAGGATGTCATTCTTGAATTGATAAACCTTTCTATATGAGAGAGTCATTCATTTTGATAGCATACTAGGTAGATGGATTCGTTGGAGTAAACACATCCCAAGGTAAAATATAGGAATGATGATGCATATCATCCCATGTAAGATCACAAGTTATAATATACTATATAATCTCTTATTTTCAATTTCCCTAAACCTCCACTTCCACATTGATGCTTGTAACACACCCAACAAGGTATGCACCAAGTTGGAGGAACAACTAGATGAGTTGAGAGGAGATCAATTGGAGGATGAGTGAATATCATTTCACCCAAGAATTTTTTGCACTACAGAGGAATTCTTTTCAAAGTATTATACTTTCCTTCAACATGTAATCGCTCGTAACGTTAATAGAAAGGAAGTGTAGATAATTCTTTCAATTATTTTAAAGCTAGGACATAAATATTTTATATTTGTTTCCTCTTTTCCTACTTCTTAATTGTCTATGGGTTAAAGTTGGAATATTCCTTCTTTGAATAAATTTATACAATATTTGGTTTAAGGTTAAAAACTACTAATTCATATGGTGGCTTTGAAGTCATTCAAGGCCCATGTGTTGGCATCTTAAGAAACTAGGAAGGACAAGAAGAAACAAAAGAGTAAAAAGGAACCAAAACATAAGAAGGAAAGCAAAATACCACTAAGGAGAGTTCAAATTCCAAGGGGTGAAAGTCAAAGGAGGATACAAATAAGTGCACATATTGCAGCAAAGGATTCCATCTTGAGAATGTATGGATGAAGAAGAAAATTAACCTCATGGCAGTCAACCTCTTCATTAGCATAACATTGAGGAATAAATTCTTGATAATTCTAATAAGAAGTAGGGGAACAAGTGTTAGAAGAATAAAATTTAGTTCTCCATGCATATTTCGCAAGATGTTCCTAATAGCCTCTTGATAATTTGTTAACTCTAGTGATCCATCTGTTTACTAACACCTATGGGTGTTGGTGTAACGAAAATCGTGATTCCAACAAGTGGTATCAAAGCCAAAGGTCTCGAGTTCGAAACACACTTGGGCCCCACCAGGGGGATATTGTTGGAAAAATGAAATCCAATTCTCCTCACGTGTTTCACGACACATCTCTAACAACCTCTTGAGGTTCTGTTCACTCTGGTGATGTGTCCATTTAATAACACCTATGGGTTTTGGTGTAAAGTCAATTGTGATTCTAGAAACATGTTGGTAGAAGAAAAAGGCAAGGTTCATGCCATTAATTCCTCTCACCTACTCTAATAACACTTGAGTTCTTGATTAAGGATAAACTCATTGTATGCCTTCTCCATTACATGCTTTCCCACACTAAGTGGAGACTCATAATGGAACACCTATTTTGATTAGGGATGATTCTTCTATTGATGTGTATGGAGAAGGAAGATTTGATTTATAATATGGGACCTCTCACAATGTGTTTCATGTACGTACGCTCTCCATAAATATTTTCTCCATATACTAGATTACTCAAACATTCACCAAGGCCATCTTCAATCATTTTAATCCTAACAAACCTTCTTGTTTTGATTTTTTTAATCCTTTTTGGTAGAGAAAAACCTTTTTGATGTCTCTCGATTTGAATAAGAAAGCTTATTTTAATTCACAAAAGTATTTAGGTCATTTTAAGAAAATTGTTTATCATTCTCGAGGTCCCTTCATAGGTATTTAGAAAATTATTTGATTATTTATTATAAATTTCTCAAATGTAGAGAAGTTTCCCAAGCTTCTTCTATAATGTGAAGTATCTTAACAATATTCATAGTGACATATGTTCTAATTCCTATCAACAAATATGTATCCTTTTGATCCTTTGGGTATTCCAAGTGTTATTGTTAATTAGAGTTCTTGAATGGATAATGGAGTCATGAATAGGGGTGTTGGATTAAGAGATTCTTCAAGCTCATGTATCCTCTTTTTCAATATTAAATTTTCAACTTATTTCTCTATTAAATAATGAGCAAGACCATCCCTGTTGGGAATGGGATCCCCCAAGGATAGTTTTGGGGCTAAAAGCCCATGTTTTGGATCAATTTTTGTAATAAAGTTGTAAAGTCTCCGCATTTTGTGGTCGTGGAGCATGAAGGTGTCATGAGTCATAAAGGGTTGTCCGCCCTTATTTTGTAAAGTGTAAACTCAGTTGCAAAGATCCACCCATGGTCTGCAAACCATGGGATTGTATAAAAATAGCTAAGTAAGTAAGCTCTAAGTAAGTTATAAGTCTTTAGAAAATAATGGAGTGAAGAGTCTTGATAGCGAAGTCTAAGTGTTTCAAGTCTTAGCATACTTATAGGCTCTGTAGTTGAGTGTGAGGAGACCTAGGGTAGAAGTCTGTAGCTGAGTGTGCAGACCCCTGTAGTTGTGTGCACAGGGCAGATAGAGTTTATAATAATATGAAGATATCAATAAAGAGAAGTATTCTGCAAATTCTGTGTATCTATTTTTTGTTAATGCATTTGGTTATATTGTGTTTTGGGTTTAATTTACCATGTTCATGTGATGCGCGAATGTACGTGACTATATTAGCTAATTGAACGCAAGTAAGAATATGTGTTTACAAGGTGCTAACTATGATCGTATAGTAAGATAAGCAATACACTTGAGATAACTTGGGAACCTATACAGCCTGCTATAATAGCAACGCAAAAGTACCTGGATCACGGGTTAAGGTTGTGGAGGTCAATCATACTCCTTTTCGGAGGTATTGAAGGGAGGAATAAAGGGTTAGACTGAGAGAGCCCTAGAACGTAGTGACCTGCACGAATGTAGGAATAGAGGGTATAAACCGACATCATGACCATCTCAGGGTGTAGAAACTTGGTTCCAGCATCCCCACATACTGCTTCGTGTGAGACTTTGATCCATGCTACGTAGAATGATGCTCAAAGGGCCAGTAGTGTAGGGATTTGTTTAGCTAACTAATGCTGAACCCGGGTCAGGCCCCACGTAACCAAAAAATGGTTTCGTTGCCAAGACCAGAATCTGCATAAGAGATGTGTGATGTTGTATCATTGGAATCCAACTAAGAAAGAGGTTGAAGATAAGATCGCCCGTGTTGTCGATCATTGGTTCGATCACATCATAGGAGGATTTGTGACTAAATTAACGGCCGATACCTTAGTTAGTTACAACAAGGTAGAATGATGATTTTTCAAGGGTCCGCGAGGTAAGTACTTGAAGTCTTTGAATACCTGGATTAAGATGTTATTGTGTGAAAAACGGGCTATAAAGCTACCTTGGTGTTCAAAGCTACGTGAAGTGGAAAGACTTACAGGTTCAAAGGAAGAAAGGGTCCTGAATATAGTCCATTGATTCCACCTCCATTGGGTGATGAAGAGGGAGTAGCGCAGGCTTCTCCATGAAGTGAAATTCAATTAATAAGATAGGGATTCCCATGAATACCACCTCCACCCACACACTTCAACTTCACCACCATCACCTGCAACTTCACCCGTACCACCACCACCTCCATTGCAACTTAGCATGGCAAATTCAGTGAAGCTGCCTTTATTTAAAGGCTTGGGAAATGAAGACCTGAACCAGTTTTGGTTCGTTGTGAAAGTTGTATAGGAAGCTCAGGGCGTTATAGATGATCACATGAAGAAAGCAACATTGGTTAGTGCTTTGCAGGATCATGAGCTAACCTGGTACATCAAGTACTCTAATGATAACCCAAACGTTGGAGTGGCAAACATCCAGACCATGCTGAATAAAGAATTCAATAAGCCCAAATCTGAGGCACAGTTGATTGTGGGGTTCAAGGAAATCACGATGAAACTAGGTGAGACACCTTAATTGGATCAGAGGTTGAAGTGTAAAATTTGTGAAGCCAGTATGAACTTAATATATGGACAACAATGCGAATGGTTTATGGCTTCGCTCCTGCTACACCTAAGGGTTGCGTTGTCACAACAGAAGATTGCGACTCAGGAAGATGCCTTGTAGATTGCAATGAGACTACATGAAACATCGATGTAATATCCAAATCTGGGGTTCAAGAGATCCATGCATAGTTGCAAAATCTTTCCTTTGAAATGAAAACTTTGAAGCAGGACATAACAGCTCAACCAGAGGTGTGTGAAGAGGTATGGTGCCTAAAATGTAAAGGCCAGGGGCATGACAATGACCATTGCTTGGTCTTTGCAAACTGTATTGCAAGAGGAGGACCGATGCCTTTGAGGTCGAAAGCTCAAGCAAGACCGAGCATGGGGCCTGCGTTGTAGTGTGTTATATGTCAGGTAGCAAGAAAACATACGACGAATAACTGTCATTTGCTGCAGAAGTTTATACAAACACCACAAAAAATATTCTGCAACTTATGTAGGTCGATAGGGCATGATGAGCGCAACTGCAAAAGTTATGAATTGATGATGGACAGAACACTTGCCTATAGGGTTCAGGCAGAAACATGACCCCCTAACCAAAGTGCATGGATGGTGCGAACATGCTTTCAAGGGCGTGGACAAGGCCAAGGCAGAGGAGGACCTGGCAGAGGTCGAGGGCAACTGAACTGTTACAACTGCAGAGGATTAGGACACTATGCCTGTGAATGCACTAACCCTACGCAATCATCATGCAAACATTGTACTCAGTTTGATCATGAGACAGAGGACTGTCCTACGCTAATAGCAAGGATACATGACAAAGGGGAACTGCCACCTCAACTGACTGAAAACCTACAAATGATGAGGTTTGAGCCTCACGATGAGGATCCAAATGTGAATATAGTGCTCTGAAGTGTAATTCCAACAGGTGATGATAAGGGGAAACAACTAGAAGATAGTGCATGGGTTCGCAAAGCTCTGACGAAGGAGGTTGAATTTGATTTGGAGCGTGTACGTGAAACATTCATGGAAGCAAAGAAGAGCTTCATTGAGGCCTCTACCTCAGGGAGCAAGGATAAGGTTGATTAGGAGATAGATCCTTCTATGCTTACAACCTTTCTAGAAACCTGCATGAAGCTACTACATGATAGCAAGGTTGTGAAGGGATTACAGGAGCTTATAAATAGATGTGCTGGAAATACTCCGAGTGAACCACGCATGGTACAAAAGATTGGTAAGCATAAAGCAATGACGGGATGAGAGATGAGACTGATTGCGCATATAGTAGAATATGAAATGGATCAGGTTATTTTGGATCTGGGGGAAAACACGAACTTCCTACCAAACAGACTTGGGAATGGATGGGAAGACCCGCACTGTAGTAGTCTCTGATTCAGTTAAGGATGGAAAATCAACAAAAGATCATCCTCATGGGGTGGCTACAAGGGGTGATTGTAGTTATTGAAGGCACGAGTGCGTTGGCTGACTTTGAAGTAATAGAAATTGTGGATGACAACAACCCTTACCCTGTGCTCCTTGGAATTGATTGGGCTACTGATGTGAATGGGGTAATCATCCTAAAGAATCAAAAGATTATATTTGAAAAGAAATCGCTCTGCGTAATAGTACCCCTAGATCCTGCTAAAGGATCACGCTATACTGAACCAGTGATGACGATTTGGACTGCATATACAAGATAATAGCACGAGACCAAGATTGGGTGAATCCAATAGAAAATGGATGAATTACAGGGGATTGCAAGAGTTTCTGAACCTTAGATTCTGATGATGAATTAGAGCACTAGCAAAATCGACTACATGAAGTAACCATGCTAAGCTGTAACATGATGACATGGTCATTGCATTGCGTGTCATCAAAGGTAATAAATCTACTCACTTATGATGACCTCAATGATGTAGATGTATTTTTGGATGCATTTGAGAGGTGAGTACTAGAGAAGTAGCGCTTCCAACCTTTGGACTAGGAACTACGTGCTACACCTGCAAGATGGTTGGTTACACACAAGGGTAGCTTTGATGATTGGCGCGAGTGTAGGAGGATGATGAGAACATGCTTTGGGAAACCGGAGGTACAAATGACAGATAAAAATGATGGGAAGGATGATCGATGCACACACTTGGCCAAATGGGCTCAGGCTTATGGAACGAAGCCCCAACCGGAATGGGTGCACTTGTTCTATCATACCTTGGATGTCATCCTGATGAACTAGTACTTGGAAACAGAGCTCTAGCATGGTACAGGTGAATGAGATATTCTGCGCGAAGGATTCATAATGACATTCAACTTTGAAGACGGGTTCAACTGTATTGACGAAGTGCTACAAGAAGTGAAAGAAATGATCTTTAGGATACCACAAGATCCTTTAGATCTGATTCAACCCGATTGGATGACTCATCTGAGCCACACACTGGAATACTATAACATGACTGTTGAAGAAGAAGATGAGGATCTGCGAAAGATTAACATCCCTGAAATAGATGGACACCGCGAGGTTGAGGGACTGCAGATTGAGAATCCTGATATAACCGCACCACTAAAAATGAAATAGGTAAATATTGCTACAGAGGCAAAGCCCAAATTTGTGAAGGTTGGAGATTACTAGGATGATGCGATGGTGGATAAGGTCGCTGAATTTCTCTGCGAATACCAGGATTTGTTCCCTACCGAGTTTACGTAGATAAGAGGGATAATAGGAGATTGAGGCATTATGAAGATCACGTTAAAGCCCAAAGTGAAGCCGGTTAAGCAAAAACCTTACCGTCTCAATCTAAAGTATAAGGAGAAGGTCCACTTAGAGCTAGACAAGATGTTTGTGATAGGCATCATTGAGCCCATAAAAGAATTTGATTGGGTAAGCCTAATGGTGGTATAGGAAAAGAAGCAGAAGGATGAAATAAGGATATGTGTAGATCTCAGGAAGTTGAATGACACTTGCATTCATGATCCTTTCCCAACTTCGTTCACTGATGAGGTGTTGGATAATGTAGGTGGCCAAGAAGTGTATTCCTTCACTAATGGGTTCTCTGGGTACCATCAGATCAAAACACGCTGGAGGATAGAAGCAAGATGACCTTCGCGACTGAGTGGGGATGTTTTTAGTACACTTTAATGCCTTTCGGATTGAAGAATGCACCTGCGATTTTTTTTGCACGTAGTCATGGATGCGTTCAAGGAATTTATTCATAAGTTCCTGGAAGCGTACTTTGATGACTGTACTATGTTTGGGCTGTTGAAACACCATGTGGTAAGTTTGCGCCTGATGCTAGATACTTATCGAAGGTACCAGATCATGCTCAATCTGAAGAAGTGTCTGTTTTGTGTTCCCTTTGGGACTATGTTGGGTCATGTGGTTTGTAGACAGGGACTAATGGTAAATCTTGTGAATATTACGGTAATACTTAACTTGGAAGCACCGAGGAGTGTGAAACAACTGCGTGCAACCTTAGGACATACTAGGTATTACAGGAAGTTTATCAAGGGCTATGCCCAGATCACCACGCCTATGGAAAATTTGTAGAAAAGAGATGTCACTTTATGTTGGAACGAGGACTATAAGAAAAACTTGGATGTATTGAAAGAAAAGGTGGTCACTGTGCCAATTTTAGTCTTCCCGGATTGGAAGAAAGAGTTTCATGTACATGTAGACGCATCATGTATATCACTGGGAGTAGTACTGACACAGGTTGGCAGAGGAGAATTGGACCATCCCATAGCGTTCACAGGCAGAAGGTTATCCAAGGGTAAGAAGAACTACTCCACCACTAAGCATAAAGGGTTAGCCATGGTGTACACGCTCTAGAAGTTTAGACACTATTTGCTGAGAGGCCATTTTAAGACATGTACAGATCATTCAACATTGAAATACCTAGTCAATAAGCCTATGCTGGGGTGGCGAATCTATAGGTGGTTGTTATTGTTCCAGGAGTATTATTTTGAGGTTATTGTGAAACTTGGATGACTGAACGCGGGACCAGACTATCTGTCACACATAGAAACAGGGGAAGAGCCCACTAATTTGGAGGAGGGATTGTCTGACACATAGCTATTTGTAGTGCACATTGCAAATTGTCATTTTGAAGACATCATACACTTCCTAACGATAGGAACTGCCTTGGAAGCTTACATTGTCCAGTAGAAGAAGGAGTTAGTGGTGCACGCAGTAAAATTTTCTGTCATTGCCTGGCATTTGTACAAAATGCGGTCTGATGAAATGTTGTGATGATATGTACTAGAGTTTGAAAGGAGAAGTATCCTCACGAAAAATCATGGGGGTGCCGCGGGAGGTCATTATGAAAGGAGAGAGACCATGCAGAAGATTCTAAACACAAGGTTGTGGTGGTCAACCCTCCATCAGGATTCAAAATCTTACTGCAAGGTGTGTGATGTATGTCAAAGGATGGATAGGCCATCGCGAAGGGATGAGCTACCTTTGAATCCATAGATGACGTTACAACCCTTTGAGAAATGGACGATAGATTTTGTGGGAATCATTTAGCCCCAAGGTAAGAAGACAGGAGCACGGTACATTATCACCACGACAGAGTATTTGACTCGATGGACAGAGGCATAGCCTATGAAGGATTGCATAGGTGTGACTACTGCAAAGTTCCTCTTTGAGTATGTACTGACACAATTTTTGTGTCCAAATATTTTGACGAGTGATCGCGGTACACACTTTTTGAATGAGATGATCAGTGCGCTAACGAAGGAATTTTTGGTATATCACAAGAAGAGCACACCTTATCACCCACAGGCTAATGGGACAATCGAAGCATTCAATAAAGTGTTGGAGAACGCACTAACCAAGGTTTGAAATGCTCAGCAAAGTGATTGGGACCTACACATACTCGCAATACTATGGGCCTATCGGACAGTATGCAAGAAGTTGACTTGACAGACACCCTTTAGGCTTGTCTATGGTGTTGAAACAGTGATGCCCATGGAAAACATTGTGCCTAATTTGTGCACAGTAGCACTAACAGGTATGACGGATTGTAGAGCCCTGGAAGAGAGGCTCACGCAGCTGGCTGACCTGGAGGAAGGGAGATTTCTAGCTAGATTCCATCAACATGTCCAAAAGCAACGCGAAAAGGCATGGCATGATTGTCACATTAATTTGCACACCTTTAAGGTAAATGACCTGGTTTTGTTATACGACAGTAAGTTTGATCAATTTCCAGGGACGTTCAGAATGCACTGGTTAGGGCCCTATGTCATTAAGGAGATTACCTATGGTGGAGCAATTCAGTTGGTTAAATTGAATGGAGATCCCTTCCTAGGAAAGGTGAATGGAAGCCGATTGAAGCCATATACTGATGGTCTGGCCATGTGACTATATGAAGGCAGCACAGTCTTAGTGCTCCAAGGAGCTGAAAGGAGGCACGAAACTATAAACTACATTGCCCAGGTTGGGGAGCTATGTGATTGGAGGATCGTACAAAGCAAGGAAGTATCACAAGGTTCGCAGTAGTGTGAAGGAAGCTACGCTACCCATGGAGAAATCACATAGGTCAGCCGAAACGTGACTGTTAAATTCACTGTTCATGATTTGATGGTAGAAATGTGGCCAAATGGAGAGGGGGACCGACATTTAAGATGAAATTTATGGGTCAAATCCTTGAAAATCTATCGCCAATCTGGCATTAATGAACCGAATGTGGGGGGAAAGTCAGATTTGAATTTAAAATGTCTTATAAATTATAGGTGGTTCCCCAATGAAAAACACTTGGAATTTTGAGAATTTAGTTGTTGAGCTCTGAGACGCAATTGAAGCCCTAGTTGGATGAGGCTTGTGTAGTTACAACCTCTATTGAAGATAATCTTGCGAATCTTCAAGCAACTCAGCAAAAGCTTCAGGATGACAGTTCAAGAATAGTGACTAAGTACATGGTTAAGGAAGTGAAGCAGGTAGCCACACAATGCACTGCCAAAGTTGCGGTCATACATGTTGAGCTAGGAGGTCTTCATGCTAATATCTTTGCGCTTGCAGAGTGACTCGAGGGCGAGCCACGATGTTTGTGTTGCAGTCCTGCTAGGAACGGGATCCCCCAAGGACAGTTTTGGGGCTAAAAACCCATGTTTTGGGTCAAATTGTGTAATAAAGTTGTAAATTCTCCATATTTTGTGGTCGTTGAGTGTGAAGGTGTCGTGTCATAAAGGGTTGTCTGCCCTTATTTTGTAAAGTTTAAAGTTGGTTGCAAAGATCAACCCATGGTCTGTGGACCATGGGATTGTATAAAAAGAGCTAAGTAAGTAAGCTCTAAGGAAGTTAGAAGTCTTTAGCGAAGAATGGAGTGAAGAGTCTTGATAAATAAGTCTAAGTGTTTCGAGTCTTAGCATAGGTAGACGCTCCGCAGCTGAGTACGCAGAAACCTAGGGTAGAAGTCCCCAGTTGAGTGTGTAGACCCCTACAGCTGTGTGTTCAGGGTAGATAAAGTCTATAATAATTTGAAGATATCAATAAAAAGAAGTATTCTACAAATTCTGTGTATTTATTTCTTGTTAATTCATCTGGTTATATTGTGTTTTGGGTTTAATTTACCATGTTCATGTGATGTGCAAGTGTATGTGACTATATTAGCTAATCGAATGCAAGTAAGAATATATGTTTACGTAGTGCTAACTGTGATTGTTTAGTAATATAAGTAATACACTTGGGATAACCTCGGAACCTATACAACTTGGTTTCATAGCAACGTGAAAGTACATGGATCGCAGGTTAAGGTTGCGCAGAGGTCAATCATACTCCTTTGTGGAGCTATTGAAGGGCGGAATAAAGGGCTATGCTGAAAGAGCCCAAGAACGTAGTGACCTGCACAAAAGTAGGAATAGAGGGTATAAACCAACATCATGACCATCTCAGGGTGCGGAAACTTGGTTCCATCATCCCCCCATACTACTTCAGGTGAGACTTCAGTCTGCGCTCCGCGGGCAGATGCCGAAAGGGCTAGTAGTGTAGGGGTTTGTTTGGCTAACTAATGTTGAACCTAGGTCAAGCCCACAATTATTTGGCTAACTCATTGTATGCCTTCTTCATTACATACTTTATCACACTAAGTGGAGACTCATAGTGGAACACCTATTTTGATTAGGGATGATTCTTCTATTGATGTGTATGGAGAAAAAAGAGTTGATCTATAATATGGGACCTCTCACAATGTGTTTCATGTACCTACACACTCCATAAATATTTTCTCCATATACTAGATTACTCAAACATTCACCAAGGCTATCTTCAATCATTTTAATCCTATCAAACCTTCTTGTTTTGATTTGTTTAATCCTTTTTGGTAGAGAAAAACCTTTTTGATGTCTCTTGATTTGAATAAGAAATCTTATTTTAATTCACAAAAGTATTTAGGTCATTTTAAGAAAATTATTTATCATTCTTGAGGTCCCTTCATAGATATTTAGAAAATTATTTAATTATTTAATATAAAATTTTCAAATGTAGAGAAGTTTCCCAAGCTTCTTCTATAACATGAAGTCTCTTAACAATATTCATAGTGACATATGTTCTAATTTCTATCATTAACAATGTATCCTTTTGATCCTTTGGGTATTCCAAGCGTTATTGTTAATTAGAGTTGAATAGATAATGGAGTCATGAATAGGGGTGTTCGATTAAAAGCTTCTTCAAGCTTATGTATCCTCTTTTTTAATATTAAATTTTCAACTTATTTCTCTATTACATAATGAGCAAGGCCATCCCCTATAGTCTAATGTAGTCTTAGGAGTTCAAAAGGTATGACTCCTAAAAACTCTATTCCACTCTTCATTTGACTCGCTACATTGTTCTTTTTTTACACCTTTGCAAATTGTAACTTCTTAGTAGAATTGTCATAATTGGTGTCCTACATGGTTAAAGGATAATATTCAAATACAATATGATCTTTAGCATCTAGCTCTTCAAAAAAACTGGACTTCAACCATTTGTGTGAGTACCCATTATGTAACTACAATACTCTCTACTTCCATATTAGTGGGCCCTTTGCATTCTTTGACTCCTTTTTACTTGAACTTTTACATTTATATGAAGAAACTACATGTCATTTTTCAAGAGAAACATGAGTGGCTGCCTCTCCTTCATCATCATTTCCATGATGTTGGTCGTTAGTGTTTCCTATTATAGAAATTGTTTCTTTTCTCTTATGTGTAGAAGAGGAACTTTGACTAGTTTGTGGTTCCGAAGTCCAATGAGAGCTTGCGGGCCTTTTCCCTCTTTGATTCACTTTTCCTTCAATGTTAGTACTTCGTTTTATCATAACATGGTAAGTTGGGGTAGCTATCTTAAAACACTGGTTATCTCCACTTTCTCGTAAAATCCTTGTGAACAAATTGAAACTTCTTATGGATTCCAATTCATTAGAAAATATACCTTTAGGGTTGAATCCCTGGAAAGATTCAACTTCAATTAAGTTAAAATATTTCAATAAGTTAGAAAATTGTATAAAATGGGTCAAATTCCTTACTATAATATCTCCTATAGTTAAGGGAAGTGTAATAAATTACCTTTTTTTCTTATCAAATAAAATCAACCAAGGGTTGTACTATTTGAATACTTCAGGAACAAAGTATCTGTTAAGAACAAAATTAGGAAGTAATAAGGGATATCCATATATCTTAATAAGAGAGTTATATTCTTGCTCATTGTATCTTACATTTCCTATGAAAACTTTGTTGCTTCAGCAAAAATTATTTTGGCCTCTTCCGTATCGGTATATCATTGAATTCACAAACAAAGTGATCCTAGACTTGATAAAAATGAGATGAGGCCTTATGCTTCCACAAGAAAAGATACCAAAAATAAATTGGTCTCATATTTGGGTTCATGCTGTTTTATAGGGGATTTAGTGAAATATGTGGCATGAAACTATTGCCATCACTAGGTATGCCATCATGTAGAATTTTTGGGTTTTGGGGAAATTAACTAGCTACTATGGAAACTCATTGGAAACAAATTCCCCTTAGTCAAATAGAGTGTTTTTAAAGGAAATTTTGAAATATGCAACTAAATTGGTAACAATTACAATTGACTCTCACCCCATAACTGAGGCAAATAACCAAGAAAAATATCTATACAACTTAACAAAAATAGAGATGTCTGTGAAAGAAAGATTAGATGGGATGGGTGCTGAGGGTAGTATAACTTCTTCTAGAGTATCCATATTATCACCATGTGAGTGTAGGAAAGAATCAAGTTCAATGACTTTGAGCTTCCTATTAGGCTATAGTAGCTTTAAAAAGTTTCTAAAAATCTTAGCAGTAAGAAGCATTGGGTTCTTCTCCAAATTAAGGTTAACAATTCTAGTCTTCAAATTAAACCATTTTTCACATTAGTGTCTATCCTTTTCTTCAAGTTGGTCTTCCATAAAAAAAATTGTGTTAGGTTCCTTCGTAGAAATTATGGTATGTATTTGTAAATTCTCATGAAATTTGAATCAAAATCACAAGAAAAAACCTACTATACTTCTCTATGAAATTCAATTCACAATTTAGAACATCAATCACAATATAGCAATGACAAATAACATACATGCATACAATATTTTTCCATGGGAAAGAAATCCGCTAAAAGCCCCTTTTCTTGCTTGCATTAATATGATGAATAGGGATGTATAACAATTTCTTTGCTCAACCGAGCATGACCTGCAATTGAATAACCTATCTCTACTCACTGAGAAGATTTAACTCAGACTTAGTTAATTTATGCCTCTAATTAGCACCTATTTCTTTGCACAATTCCTGAGGAAATTCGACCCCTATTATTTAGTAATTTCCTCCAAAATACTTTTATACCCAAGGTTTATCATCTGACTGCATGCAACACTTGTACACTCAAGACCAGTCTACAACTCATGTTACACTACCATGGAATCTCAACCATAGATGGGGAACTCAAATTCTCTGCATGAATTAGCTATTTTGTCTAGATTGATCAGTTAACTAGATGATTATTGATCTTGACTGAAGTCCCACTACACAACTGACCTTCCACTAGTTCCTCTAATTCTTAGAACTAGTTTCAATGAAAACAACTTGAAATAACTGACCTTGATTGCTAAAAATTAGCAATCACACATGATTAGCTAAACTCTAATTCCTCTAACTCAAATTTACTGAGCTAAATGAGTGACAAGATCCATGTCACACTAGTTAAATACATCAAAGTTGTCTGCTGATGTGGAAATTCAAATTCTCTCAATTTGACCAAGGCAAAATCAAATAGAGACTTCATTGCTGCATTTTTCAACACTTCCTCTCAACCAGAAAGGGATTATCAACCACCCCTTTCTTGAACCCATGTAACTCGAATTTCCCTCTTGATAGAGCCTTTGCCAAAATGTCAACATCTTGTTCCTATGTCGGAATGTATTGTAGCAACATTATTCGCCTATGAACACGGTACCATAAATAGTGATACCAAATATCTATATGCTTGGATCCATCATGAAATGAAGGATTCTCAAAGAGCTTGATGTAACTCTAATTATCACAATAAATCACAGTTGGATCCATCATCTGACTAAATAGACCCACTAGTATCTTTCTCATCCATATCACCTCACATGTTTCTTGACTTGCAGCCATGTCACTTTGCTTCTTTCAAGTCGAGTGCCACAAATTCTTGCTTCCTCCTATACCAACAAATAGTTGTTGACCCAACGCTAAAAATTCCACCTAATATTTCGGTCTGATGGACTCCCCGCTCAATCTACATCTGTGAAGCCATACAACTTCACTCCCTCTATCCATCTGTATCATAGTCCAAACTAGGTAGTTCCTTCCAATATGATTTGGCTAGCCTAACCATAGCTTGGCTTAACAAGTTGACTGCATAACACATATTTGGTCATGCATTCACAAGATACATCAGTGAACACACCAACTATCATAAATATTAACATCCACTTATTCACTTGAACTGGCATCCTCCTTCCTCCAGTTGGTCACTCAAGGTGTCTCCATGGGTTTACAACTCTCCATGTGAAATGTCTATAGTATCTCATTTCTATACTTTTCTTGAGATACAAATAGTTCCCCATTGCCTTGCCATACTTCCAACCTAAGGAGGTAGTGCATGAGACCCATGTCCTTCATTTCAAATTGCCTTGCAAGGTGCTCCTTGCAATATTTGATTAGCTACTCACCACGAGTTAAAATAAAATCATCAACATATAAGATAATAATAATAAATTTATCTTCTACAAAAATATGATAGAGGTTCACATCTAATTCACTTTTGGTGAAGCCCAAACCAGTGAGATAGTTGTTGATCCTGGTGCACCAAACACAAGGTGCTTATTTGATACTATACAATTCTCACTTGAGCTTGCACACATGAGACTCTCGATCAAATGTCTTAAAACCTTCTAGTTGCTCGATCTACACTAACCCCATTGAGCTATGTTTTTTTTACATATTTTTGATGGATCTTCCACCCCATCTATGAAACTAGTGAAAGAATTTATCTAATGGATAAGTACCTTTCTACAGGAGCAAAAGTCTCCTCATAGCCAATTCCCTCAACTTGAGGGTATACCTTGGACACAATTCTAGCCTTATACTTCGCTATGATTCAGGCTATTGCATGCTTAACCTTGAAGATCCATCTCTAACCTATAGTTGATTTATCTGTTTGTCTTGGGACCACTTTCCAAACACTGTTCTTTACAATGGATTTGTATTCCTCCACCATTGCATCAACCCATAAGGTTTTCTCTATTTCTTCCTTGAAAGAGGATGGCTTAGTCTCTACAAGCTCAGTCATTATAGCCATGTAGCAAGTGTAATGATCAGGTGACCTCCTCTACCTGCATAAATTTCAAGGAGCTCCCAAATTATCCTTCGCATCCTGCACAAGTCTATCATCTTCTGTAGTCCTTTTTCTTCCTTCTTTGGACAGTTCTCCTTGAATGGATATCTCCACTCTCAGCTCCTCAATTTGTGGTTGCTTCACAACTTCCTGAGGCTTCTCCTTTCAAGCTAAAATATCCTCCTCTGGTGTGATATAAAGCTTCCTCTCAAGAGGAAATTACATCTCTTTCTTCACATCAAACTTTACATCCCTTCACATAAATATCATTCTCAAGGAAGGTATGTACACACAGTAGTTGAGTGGAGTTTCTGTGTAACCCGTACCCCCAGCTTTGCTGTCGACTCAAGCTTCTTCTTAGAATCTTTGGAGACATGGTAGTAAACAGAGGATCCAAGAATCCCAAAGTGAGACATATCCATATTTCTCCCCGAGAAATCCTCCTCCGGTGTAATCATTCTAGGAATCTAATGAGGACTCTGGTTCTGCAAGTAGAATGTTGTATTAGATGACACTATCTGTTGTGGAGGTAAATCCCCTCTACAGACAGAGGCAATCCCTACTAGCCCAGATCGGGTCTAGCAATAATCGTACAATGCTATCACGCAAGTTCCTAATTGCAAATTAAAGACCAATGATGAGGGCCTACCTGGATTCCAACGCTAGTGCTTGTAGAAGAGTTGACACTCCCGTTCCTTTGCTCCGGCTGGTCACGATCCCCACGATCTCCGTGAATGGACACCTGCACATACAAAGAATGACACAAACACAAGCATAAAATCCAATAGATGCAACTATATATCAGTCAGAAAAGATATAACTCATCATCATTACAAAGAACAATAAGAGTGGAACCATAATAATAGTCGTCTATTATTGATAAACAAAGAAGAATACAACCATAGTTCTGATGTCAAATCCTCCTTTGGATGGGTGATCAGAAGCACATGTCTTGCAAAGCTTTTTGGGAATGGGAACAAGCCTCTCTCTCCTTGGTTATTAGAAAAGAATCTCCTTACTTAGATTTGGCCTTATGGGAATGAAGAAGGCTTCTTGCAGCATGAACTTGACAATTCTCAATCTTTGGAACTAGCTTGCCTAAGGAAAATGGACAAACTTTTATAGATGGAGGAGGGGGAGTTGGGATCGTCCACAATATTCATGGGATTGGCTTTATCACTAAAGAAGCTTCCATGAGAGGTGGCAAACACCTTCCCCTGTATGGAGATCCGAAGCCAAACCACCCAACTCAAGATAGATTTAGTCTAGGAGTTGGTTAGGATGAATCTTCGGCTCTTGGTTTGTTAAAAAACATCACCCATTTTGGCTGGTGCGAGTGCAACTCTGTGACAGAGTGCCAACTGGCGCGCCCTCTTTGGAGGATTTCCGCCATTGGCGTGAGTGGTGCACAGTGAAACCGTGCCAATGGAAAAAGGGCTGTTTTTATGGGTTTTTTGCAAGAGATGTCTTCAAGGCAAATGAAGTTCATACTCAAGGGAATACAATTCAAGTGTTTCTAGGTCATGTCGCTTCTCACAGGTCCCCGAATGAGTCCTCCAAGGTGTAGGAGAATGGTAACTGAGACGGTGACAAATCGTTGTGTAACAGATGCCCCCTAAAGCATGAGGCCTGAGAGAGAGAGAGGGGTGAAATGCTTTACAAGAACATGTCCAACCGAAAACACTGCCGCCGGAAAACCTGCGTGGAGAAGTACAACTGATATCTCATGTACATGATATATGTGGTATGGGCATAGCCATCCATAGCAGCGTATATAAAAATCTAGATCCAAGGTATGGACGCAACCATCTACTAAGGATCGATAAACTGACTCAGGCATGGTCGCAGTCATCCAGTGAATGAGTCATGTAATAATCATAATAATCCACAAAATCTCAACCTGGATCCAACAGACAAAATCCAGGGTCTTGTGCTCCCTCTCGACTCGAACAAAGTACAAGTTCAAGCATGCAAATATAGGAGTCAGAGTCGAACATGAAAGAACATCGTTTGATTACCAATCAATGATTAAAACTATTAACATACACAAGAGATACCACCAATAATGACAATGGTCCTCAAGGTACTATAGGTACAATCTATGGCGTGTGAATCAGTGAGCTGACGTCGAACACCCGGACAATCATTCGATTGGAGGCCAATGATGAAAACTTCGCATCAAATGAAAAGAACCTGCCATTGAGGCATGCAAGCTCCAAGGCACCAGAAGGGAGTCTCTAGATCAACTTCCTGGATAATGAGTTGAAGTCGACAGGAAGTGACCTCGATCGAAGGTGGGCCATAGTGTTTCCCACATCATCGACACGAGACAGAGGAGGATAATATGTTTGTGAATCAGGATTATGTGAATTATCAAAGGGAGGTTGATTATTCTGCAGAGGTCAACTTCTCTTGAACATATTGGTGGCACGATAGTGGACTTGGTAGTATTTGACATCAAATGATCAAAGGTCATGGCAACAAGGCAACGAGCAGATGAGAGGTCAAACAGGATCACCCAAACCCACGTAGGCAAGTGAAAAACAAGATGAGATGTTGATCCCGATTTAAACAGGAATGTAACAAAATACAGAGATAACCATATACAGAAATATGTAGCGGAAATAATACTTCATTTCATTAATGGAAAATACTGAAATATGCTTACAACCAGAATTGGAAATAAACCAACTAGGGCGATGGTAGCTTATCTTTGAGAAGAGATGTGCGGCTACATGCCTCTGAACCGTTCAAAACTATGTTACAATGAGGTTCAAAGGCCTATTTATTATTGAGAAACAATGGAAAACCCTTCACATTCCAAAACCGACCCTTAGAAGATGAAACGCCAAAATGTGGGCCCCGTTTTGGGTAAATTGGTACATTAATTTCCCGGGGTCGTAACTTTGGCATACGATCTCCGTTTGACGCGTATGATAGCT
>APFE030509723.1:149721-184348 GCA_000404065.3 Pinus taeda
GATGCAGCTCAGAATCTTTGATACCCAACTGTGTGCGAAGGGTGTGAAAAATGTTTGTGAACTCAGGCACATCTTGGTCCCGTCCCTGCCGCAGCGTGGTCCATCTAATGTATTTGTCATCTTAGATTTGATAGGGTAGTACTGTTCCTTGATGGAATCTCAGAATGAATCCCAAGTCGGTGTGGCTAAAACTATTGAGCCGGTGCTTTCATCCTTCTGCTCACAGTAGGTTTCCCACCAGTCCTTGATGTGGGGGGCTGCTTTGAGAAGAGCGAAAACAATCTTTTCCCGACTCGAAAATTCATGAACAGAAAAATACCCTTCTAGTAGATTTAACCATTTATCTATGGAATCTGCGTCTATTGACCCTTGAATATGGGGATTTCAAAATTAACTTGTACCTTAAAATGCGTGGCGTTTCTAGAGTAGCTACTGGAAGCCGATGCATCACCTCTGGGTAGCCACTAAAGAATCTGCGCAAAATATCCATCATCGCGTTCCTTTGCTGCTCGAGGGCTTCTTCGAGCAAGATTTTGATAGGATCTCCTTCCCCCTCATCTTTATTCTCATCCGCCATGGGAGGTCGTCGGGATTTGCGAGGTTGGTCTTGCAATGGTTTGACTAGTTCAAGCCCTAACTCCTTATATCCCGACCTCATTGGGGACATGCAAAGAAAAACAGAGAAAAAGCAGACCACTCTGATACCACTGATCCAGATTTAAACAAGAATGCAAAAAAATACAAAGATAACCATATACACAAAGATGCAGCATAAATAATACTTCAGTTCATTAATGGAAAATACTGAAATATGCTTACAACCAGAATTGGAAATAAACCATCTAGGGCGATGGTAGCTTATCTCTGAGAAGAGATGTGCGGCTACATGCCTCTGAACTGTGTTACAATGAGGCTTGAAGGCCTATTTATTGTTGAGAAATAATGGAAAACCCTTCACATTCCAAAAACTAACCCTAGAAGATGAAACGCAAAATTGTGGGCCCTGTTTTGGGTAAATTGGTACATCAATTTCCCGAGGTCGTAACTTTGACATATGATCTCCGTTTGACGCGTATGATAGCTCGTTAAAAAGATCTATCCGAGAACTACCACTTTGGGAAGGGAACCAATGGTCCATGGAGCCATGTTGCCCCTAGATTTCAAAAAAAACCTCGTTTAGAGCCTCAAAATGGCTCCGGAAGTTCAAAACCCAAAAAAGCTGCTAAAAATAGTAAATTGTGCTACAATTACAGAAACTGAAAAACTGAAAGAGACAGTTTTGGGGGTCCAAATGGGATAGGTGGGTGGCCACCAACATCCACCTGGATCAGATGTCCCCACCTAGACACGAATGCAAACAAGTGCCATGTTCAAGAGCGACATACTGCCGACACGACAATGATTCTAGTCCCATTTTCCCCGCCATTTCTGGCGAGTACCTCGGCTATTTTTTATGACAAGCATGATGGGGATAGAATATGCTTGTAAGGAATCATTTCAACGAAATCCAATGTCATCAAGGTTCAGTGAGTCTAATAAAGGAAGAACTCGACATCTTTTCATGTTTAAAGAGTTTAAAAAGATAGCAGAAAAGTAAACTCCCGGGGTGTCCTTTTTCGTAAAGTTGTGTCTATCGAGCCCGAAAAAAGTATAAAACAATGCTCGAAAGAACCGCCTGACCATTATGATCGAGGAGTGCTTTTCATGATTAGTGATTTCGACCTGAAAAAGTAAAAAAGCGAACGAAACCACGTCGTTTCATAACCCTTAACGAGCCTGAAACGACAAGGGCCCGATGATCTTTCCGTCTTTACATGGTCGGAAAAGAGCTTAAAGGTGACCACCTCTTATTTACATTTAACGAGTCAAGAGGAATAACTCGACAATCTTTTCATCTTTAAACGGTGAGAAAAGAGCTGAAAGCAAACCTCCATTTTTATTCTCTTTAACGAGTCAAAAAGGAAAAAATACTCGGAAATATTTTCATATTTTACAAGTCAGAAAAGAGCTTAAAGGGTGGAACTGGTTCCGAAAATGGCGAAACTACTCAAAACATGTAATGGTCAAGAGGCTGGCTAACAAAACCACTCTTAATTGCGGTCCCTCAGGAAAGGAAAACAAGCAAGTGAAAGCATATGATCGGCCAAAGAGATGGTGGCGATGGAATGAAAACAACCAAGGCTCATCTAATAGGATTTGGTAGATAAAGATGGCAATCACGAGATTTACATTGAGTATGGGTTCATTTTTACACAAGCTTGAACCATGGAGAACTCTACTTGGATTCAGTTTCATGTTTACACAAGCTTGAAACGAAAAACTATGCTTGTTATAAATTTGCATGCCCCCAACATAATGACGCAAAATAGGGTACATGCCCCCCAAGCTTCATTGCATTCAACAATGTGGATGGAATGAAGGTTCACTTTGGAGATCTTGGAAAGACTCGACTCGTATTTTACGAGATCTTAATCAAAAGACTCGATTTGGAAAGGGAGTTGTTTCATTTTTTAATGAGGTTGACACAGTAAAAGAACTATCCTCATAACCCTTGTTTCATTTTCTAACGAGCTTGACACAAGATCAGGAACTGTGCTCCACCAGACCCAGTTGTATTTGTTAAGGAGCTTGACATAGGAAAGCGAACTATGCTCCGACTAGACCTAGTTTCATTTTTTAAGGAGCTTGACATAGGAAGGAAAACTATGCTCTGAACGAACTTCATCATAATGAACAGGAAGTCGTTGCTTCTAAGAGTGTCACTCCCAGTGGAAGGAAAACATCTTGGAAGTCCGGACCCAATGCCCCCAGGACACTATGCACGACAGCATCATCACTGGATACAAGCACGGGATAAGTAACCACGTAGTTGACCTGCGATGGGGAAGATACAACCGGTGGATAAAAACCAGAAGGGGATGGCGACTGCGCAGGAGGTACCGGAGGACTAAAGAATGATAATTGATCTATAGTCACGATCCTTTCATCATGTGGAAAGAAAACCACACGGAAAAGTGAAGAGACAAGGGCCCCCATGGCATAAACATAGTCACGACCAAGGAGAAGACTAAAATCTAAAGCACCTTGGGTAACCAGTATGTCTATATAGATAGTTTTGCCTCCCAAAGTAATAGGGAACTTCGGAAGGATCCCTAATGGTTGACTGGTTCCTCCATCAAACGCCATCAGATTTTGTGCGACCGGCACAAGCTGTGGGGAGCCTAAAGCTTGCCAAGTAGTGGAAGGCATAAGACTGACAGATGCACCTTCATCCAAGACAGTGCCAGGTACTACCTTATCATAGGCATGTACTGTAATTTGGAAAGGCACATGGGATGGAAAGTGAAAAGCAGTCAGGTGAATCTAGTCGAAGAAAACAACTGAACTACTTGGTGGGGAAATCGTATGATTGCCCCCCTCCTCCGAAGAAGGACTCTCAGGATCAGCTGGGAGAGTAGAGTCATTTTCAGACTCAAGAGAATTTGACGAGACGAGAAGAACATGAGCATGACGCTCTTCTGAAATAGAGTGATCGATGGGTGGTGAACCCAAGTCGGCACTCTTTCCGACCAATGGTTGGTCTAGAACAAGCTTAGCACAACCATGTTCGGAAAGAGGAGGATGGACAAGAGAAGAATCTAAGTCAATATCTTTGTCAACAGGGAGAGGGTCTAAAGAGAGCCTCTGCTAACTGACAGGGAGTTGGGGTGAATAAGTTGTAAGACTTTCCAAAATGGTGGAAGCTTTATCCATGAGTAGACAAAGGTGAAGGGGATGGTTGCCTTCACATAGCCTACAGGAGAACTGAATCTTTCCTTTCTTCTTACCATGGCCAGTTGATAGGGTAGCATTGCCATGAGCTCCAGAGGGCAATGAGGGGCGGGCTAGATCATGAGACCATACTTCTAAGACCTTAGGAAGTCTAGGATAATCACGGAGAAGATGGTCTCCCTTGCAAAATTTACAAGGAAACTTAACCTTCCACGGAGGAGCAGAAGGAGTTCTGACCTGAGCTGTACTCGGGGTAGTAGCTGCACTTTTAGCCTCTCGCTTAGGAGACTTCTTCTTCTTCGTCTTCTTCTTCTTCTTCTTAGCCATTTGGTTATTTGAATCCAGACTTTCACCAGGTGAAGTAGAAGATGAAAACACAGAAATAGGCAAAGAAGGGGAGAGGTCCACCTTAGAATCAACATGATGTTGTTCGGGTGGAGGAACTGATTGACCAATAGTTGAAACATTAGGGACCATAGAGATTGAGAACAACCAAACAGGCAACCCAACAGTTAATCCAGGAAGGGACAATGTTTCCATGTAAGGAGCACCAACATTCCAAAAAGGAGGAAAATGACCAAGATTCCCTTCAGAGGGGATTCCTGGGTTGGTGAACTCTGGAAAAGTTGCCATAAAAACTAAAAATCACACACGGGGCTGAAAAAGAGCCAAGACACACAATCAAATGGACAACAAACAGAATCTAATAGGGCATGTGATCGCGGATAATTTAATTTGTAGACACAAGGACATAACTTGACCTTTTCATATTTAAAGAGTTGAGAAAAGGACAAAAAGATAACTCTAGTCACCTTCGAATGTTTAATGAGCCTGAAGTGACAAGTGCTTAGATGAGCCTTTTCTTTTAGGGAGTCCGAAAAGGATCAAAAGTAACTACTCTGGAGAACTAGGTAAAAGGTTTACCAAACCATCCGTAAAACTGCATATACACCTTGGAAATCGTATGAAAACCAAGGACTTTTCGTACGACAGTCAATCTTCCCGAATGCTATGTTCGGTGCATTACAGGTCGTAAGGCGGCAGACACGGTTTCCTATGGATAAAGGATGATAACCTAGTGGGGTCTCCCCATATGCTCGATGGTACGTGGGAGCACAATTCCGTACTAGACCACTATTGAGTCACAAAAGGAGGAATCACCCAACCTTGAGTGGAAACAAAAGTGACTAGGTTTAACGACGCCGGAGCATGTCTCTAGCCTAGACCTCTAAACAGTGTGCATTATGTTCCAATGCATTGTTAGATTCGTTCAGTTCATTTTAAAGTTGATCTTGTATTATGTTTTAGTTTTCAGGATTTACCGTATGTAATGTCTCAAAATTTCCTAAATGCAAACTAGATGCCACAATATGTCATTTCATTCGATGAATGCTAGCTACGAGAGAGTTTGAGAGCTTTCATACAAACGGAATGATCGCAAAACAACAAATAATGTCTCTAATGCAGCTAATGGAAATTAACAAACTTTTCTTCAAGATCACTAATTACTAATGATAATGAAAAGCTTTAATTCTCATTAACTAATGCAAAGAAAAAGAGATTTTTTCTTTTATGTTGATGGAAAAATGCACTAAACAAACTTTGGGAAATGATAGCAAACAAATTCCACTCAATACAAGCACATTCAGATCCCTAAATCAAAATGCAAACCTTCAAAGAACGAGAAAAGTCTCAAATACCCCAATGAGCCGCGTAATCTAGGCTCAAAGCGAAACAAAGCAAAATTCAAGTGAAAAAAAAAGGCAAGTCACTCAAATAACGCAACAAAACGATTAACGACCACCAAACAAGTGCAAGGGAGCAATCAGAGAGTCAACTGGACCAATAGAAGACCAAAAATACTTGAGAAAGGCTCGACACACAAAGCCACTAGATGCCCTAGGGCTAGAAATGTGAAATCGATGGAAAAAGGCAAACACCCAAAGGGTAAAGATCAAAGCTAGTCAAACAAGACTCCAATACACTCAAGTAGTCGAAAAAAGGTACCTAGAACAAAAACCAAGCTCAGGAGGCTCAGAACCAAGCAAACTTCAAAAGTTCCCAGGCCTAGTGTGACTGTCAGGCTACAACTGGCGCCTTTTAGGGATTGGCGCGGGTTGTCAATGAGCAACTAGTGCCAATTGGTGCGACTGCAACGCTATAAAAGCGCACCAGTCAAGTTTGCTATGCAAAAATAAAAAAACAAGCAAGCCAAAGCTAGGCCAACAATAACCAGGTACACTAAGGGACAAGAAGCAGCACAAGAACTCAACCTAGAATGCTAACCAAGTAGGAAAAACCAAGAAACAACCAAGAAACAAGACAAGTTCCAAGCTATTCATTTCGTAAACCAAATTGGATATGGACTGAAGTGGCGTTGATCTACTTCGCTAATGCAGAGCAATAGCATTTTGAAGGCTATCTGGCCGTACTTCAGGCTCCGTCTAAAGTTTACAAATCGAACAACAAGATAAAAAGCTAACTCCCCAGCGGAGTCGCCAAATTGTTTTGGAGGTAAAGCCCCTCTACGGACAGAGGCGAACCCTACTAGCCCAGATCGAGTCTAACAATAATCATACAATGCTATCCCACAAGTTCCTAATTGCAAATTAAAGACTAATGATGAGGGCTTACCTAGATTCCAACACTTGTGCTTGTAGAAGTGTTGACGCTCCCGTTCCTTTGCTCTGGCCGGTCACGATCCCCACGATCTCTGTGAATGGACACCTGCACATACAAAGAACGACACAAACAAAAGCATAAAATCCAATAGATGTAACTATATATCAGTCAGAAAGGATATAACTCATCATCATTACAAAGAAAAATAAGAGTGGAACCATAATAATAGTTGTCTATTATTGATAAACAAAGAAGAATACAACCATAGTTATGACAACAAATCCTCCTTTGGCTGGGTGATCAGCAGCACATGTCTTGCAGAGCTTGTTGGGAATGGGAACAAGCCTCTCTCTCCTTGGTTATTAGACAAGAATCTCCTTACTTAGATTTGGCCTTATGGGAATGAAGAAGGCTTCTTACAGCATGAACTTGACAATTCTGAATCTTTGGAACTAGCTTGCCTAAGGAAAATGGACAAGATTTTATAGATGGAGGAGGGGGAGTTGGGATCATCCACAATATTCATGGGATTGGATTTACCACTAAAGAAGCTTCCATGAGAGGTGGAAACCCACTTCCCCTCTATGGAGATCTGAAGCCAAACCACCCAATTCAAGATAGATTCAGTCCAGGAGTTGGATAGGATGAATCTTTAGCTATTGGTTTGTTAAAAAACATCACCTATTTTGGCTAGCATGAGTGCGACTCTGTGACAGAGCGCCAATTGGTGCGCCCTCTTTGGAGGATTTCCCCTATTGGCGCAAGTGATGCACAGTGAAACTGCGCCAATGGAAAAAGGGTTGTTTTTATGGGTTTTTTGTAGGAGATGTCTTAAGGGAAAATGAAGTTCATACTCAGGGGAATACAATGCAAGTGTTTCCAGGTCATGCCACTTCTCATAGGTCCTGGAATGAGTCCTCCAAGGTGCGGGAGAAGGGGCAACCGGGACGGTGACAAATTTCTGTGTAACACTACCCAAGAGTGTAGTGGTAGGCCTTGGTAATGCAACATATCCCTCACAACTCTCACAATTCTCAAGTTCTTTTTCTCAGCTACCCCATTCTGCAATGTGTTGTGGGGTGTTGTCGTCTCTCTTTAAATGGATTCTTTCACATATAAATTCTTGAAGTCATTCGAAATATACTCACTTCCATTGTCACTCCTGAGATCCTTCACCTTCTTGTCGATCTCTTTCTCAACTAGTGCCTTGAATTCTAAAAACTTGGAGAATGTCTAATGTTTCTTCCAAATGAAGAATATCGAAAACTTCCTTGAAAATTCATCAATAAAAATTAAAAAATATGTGTCTGGTATTGGAGGCTTTTTACAAAGGTCCAAAAACATTAGAGTGTATCCTTTCCAAGACTGCATGTGCTTTGTTGTCCCAATCATGGAATGCATATTTTGTACACTTCCCACAAGTATACCCTTTGCATATGTCCTACTACTAAGTTCTCCTTTAGGGAGGCCAGTGTTTATTTGTTGTATAATCTTCAAGCCTCCATGAAGAAAATGGCCAAGTCTTCTGTGCCAAAGTTCACGAACATCATGACTCTTCACTTTCTCCACCTTATTGCTTAATGTAGCATAGTCTTCCACATCTAGCTTATACAGGTTCTTCACACGAACCACAATTTTCTTCACCTATACCATGGATATGCGTATAAAGAATTATTTCCTTTTCCTAAATATCACATCATAACCATGATCTTCCAAAACTACAATATAGATGCGATTTTTTTCTAGGCCTAGAATAAACATGACATTCTTGAGTTTGAGAGGGGATCCTCACTCCCTCTAAAATGTAATTGTACCAATCTCAATTGCATTGTACCTTTTGTCATCCCCCATCTCAATATTCATTTGGAGATATTTCTCCTCCAAGTCACTAAAAAACTACCTACACCTTGTCATGTGGAACGATACACCTGAGTACATGTACCACATGCTTCTCTTTGTTATGCTCGCCATGCATGCAATAAGGGTGAACTCAAGATCAAAACATGAAGCGAAGGCTTCATCTGCCACTCATCCTGAGTTCTTCTTGCTTGACATTTTGTGTGGACACTTCATGGCATAGTGCCCAAATTCATGACAATTGAGGCATTTAATTTTAGAAAAAAAATTCTTCTTTCTCCCTTGGCTGGATTCTAGTTTGGTTTGATATTTCTTCCCTTTTCCCTTCTTTCCCTTTCCAACCAATGCAAATTTTTCTTCATCCTCGCCCTTATATGAAGTCCCATCTCTAGTATTTCTCCAGATCTCCTCTTGTACCAAATCAGACCATAAGTGTTCCCAATTTGGTAATTTCTCCCTCTCTTTCACCAAGACTTGGTAGCTATGCTAGCTTTTAGCAAGGCCTATAAGCACTAGGCTTATGAAGTCATCTTCTACAACATTTATACCAACCCCTCCAAGTTAATCAAAAACATGTGTGAACCTTCTCATATACTGTGGAATAGTGTCATTCTTTTGCATCTTGATATTTTGAAGTTTATCCTTGAGTTCCAACATCCTATGGTCACTACTATTCTCGAACAATACTGTCAGTTCTCTCACAACTTTCCACATTGCGAAAGGAGTTTCTTTCCCATGGATATTTGAGACAATGTGATCTCGTACTCCCTCCAATATTATCCTCCTGACCTTGGTTACATATTTCTTCCATTGGGATAGGTTTATGTGCATTAGATGTTTGTGGTTTTGCAACGTGTGTCTTGATGTATTCTAGCAATCCATTTTCATCCAACACCATCTCCATGCGATCCTTCCATGCAATGAAATTTGAGCTTCCTTCCAAGGTATACTCAAGTCTCAACCCATTGAAGGTCATTTTCCCAACTCTAAAGACATCTTGCTACACTGAACTAGAATTTTGATCCTCTTAAGAAACAACTTTGAAATTCCTATTCTAATGTGAATCCTACTCTAATACCATGTAGAAATTATGGTGTATATTTATAACTTCTCATGAAATTTTAATCAAAATCACAAGACACAAACTTACTCAGCTACTCTATGGAATTCAATTCACAAAACATTGGAATATCCACCACAGCTAGAGAACTCGAACTCTCTACATGCATTAGCTATTTTTGGTTGATTTATCAGTTCACTAGATGATCACTGAGTTTGAATGAAGTCTCACTGCACAACTGACCTTCCATTAGTTCCCCAACAATTAGAACTAGTTTAACTGAAAACAACTTGAAATAATTGATATTGATTGCTACAAATTAGCAATCACACATGCGTAACTGAACTCTAAGTCCTATAACTCAAATTTACTGAGCTAACTGAGTGACAAGATCCATGTCACATAATTTAACTACATCCAAGTTGTCTTCATATGTGGAAATTCGAATTTTCACAATTTGACCAAGGCAAAATCAAACTGAGACTTTTTTGTTGCATTTTTCAACATCCTTTGATCTCGTTATCTTTGAAAAATTATCCTTTTGTTCTATGGCTACTTTAGGTATTACTATATTAGATACATTAGCTATATTCACCCTCATTTCCTCTATGAATTCTAAGCATGTCCTAGGCATTTTTGAGGGTGGTGCGACATATTTCCACAAACTCTTCCTTCACATTTTTGAAGGGCCATATTTCTCTATTTTCATTTGTGGGTTGCCAATTTTTTCCCATAAATGTATACATATGTCTCTATAAATTTTTCAACCTTCTTTACCATCTCCCATGTCTATGTGGTTCTAATGAAATAATTCCACATCTACCCAAACTTTGTTGATATGTCCTGATGTTGGGTGCAACCCAACTTGGCCTAGTTTTTGGTGAAGACCCCACATTTTGTGGAGTGGAGTGTGAAGTAAAGAATGAAGCAAAGCATGAAGTGGACTTCACAGTAGATATACCACATGGTATATGGGCTTAGGGGCAAGTCGAATCCCCTTCTTTTTGTTAAAAGAATGTAATGTTGTAAATGATGAATGGTTTTTTACCATAGTAGCTTGTATTAGGGGCGTCCATAGTATATGGACCATGATATTGCAATGATATATCCCTTGATGTAATAGTATATAAAGGGATGAATAATAAAGAAAGAGATAGTCTAGAAGAAACACATCATGTATTGAATGGTTGTATCTTTATGAGTTGTGGTTTTGGGAAAGAAGGTGAGGCTTTGCAGCTGAGTGCGTAGAGGCCTGAGTCCATAGTTGAGTGTGTAGGCCAAGAACTATTGTGGTAAAAATTCTCTATTATAAGCAACATTTCTTATCAACATAGTCACACATTTGGATCAAGCACAGTAAAATTTGTGTCTTCATGTGTTTATTTGCTTATTATCTATAATATCATAGTAGTTTATTACAGTTGTATATTGTTTCAGTACAATGAAGTTTTATGGACGTATATGATATTGTTTAATTGATGAATGTAATGAGGTGAAGTAATGTATGAATGAGAAGTAACTTATGAATGTTAAGTATAAGAAAAAATAGGAATACCACATCTCTGCATCCCTCAAGGCTACAAAAAACTGGTTCTGCATCCTCCCATAGTCACTTTGCGTGAGATTTTAATCATCTTGCAGGTCGTTGTTGAAAGAACTAGTGATTAAGGGTTTTTTTGGTGCGCAATATAGATCAAACCTGGGTCAACCCAATATAAACCAAAAAATGGTTATGTTGTTGGGATTGGGATCTGTTTGAGGGATATGTGGATGTGACATTTTTTGAAGAAAGAAATTCGATATTGGGGTAGAACAAAAAGAATGAGAATTTGCAGATCAAGAGAATAGAAGTCCTCATCTGTCATCTAAAGGTGTTTACAGAAGTGTATTTTCGAATATCAATGCGAAATTTTCTTCGGTTCATGTTGATCTGTATGAGTGGATATCAAGGTTAACCAAGAGAAAGGATTGTTTTAAAGGAGAAGAACCTAAGGAATGGACTCTTGAATTGATACAATGACTCAAGAGCACTAACAATAGGATTTCAAGAGATGTTGATTTCTAGATTGATATCATCTTGGGAGGATTCATTACTGACTTCGCGGTAGACACGATTATGTCCTACGACAAAACAGAACGTCAATTTTTCAAAGGACCGCGAGGTAAGTATTTGAGATCTTTGAAACTCTAGTTTAAGATGTTTTTGTGTGAAAAGGGAATTTTACGAATGTAATCAGATTATTGGATTACTTATGTTTGGGAGGATATCTGAAGAAGAAAATGGAACAACGCAAAGTGATAAAAGATATAGATTAGACACTAGAAAAATATCTTGTGGCCAAGATCCGAAGACCTTCATAGAAACTAACTATAGCCCTTTGTTGAGTGAATCTGAAAGTGAAGAAAGCCTCCCTAAGAACCTCAAAGAAACACAACAATATTCACTCTTCCAGCCTGAAAGTTCACCGAAGACGAAATCGAGTAATAATCAAGGTTATTTTGTTTTTCCCCATCCCCCTCCCCTTACGAATCCCCCTCCACCCACCCCTCTGAGAAGAAATATAGACAATGATATTAAGCTACCTATTTTTAAAGGAACTAAGTGGAAGGATCCAGAGTAGTTCTGGTTTTTATGTGAAGTAGTATTGACAACGAAGCAGATCCATGATGAAAATATAAATAAGGCATAGCACATCATGACATTCTGAGATAGAGCATTGACTTGGTACACAAAGTATTCGAGCAGTTAGATCAGATCATTTATAGACATTAAAACAATAATGGTAAAAGAATTTAAGAAGTTGAAGTTTGAGTCATAGTGCATCCCCGAGTTAAAGGAGATCAAACAGAGGCCTACTGAGTCTATTTGGGAATTTGATCAGAGATTCAAGGTATTATTGGATCAGGTAAGATTCAACATAACTCCATAGAAACATAAGGAATCGTTCATAGTTGTGTTTCTACCACATATCAGATTGCCTTTGACACAACAAAAGATAGAAACTCAAGCCGAAGCTCTAAATTTGGCGATGAAATTATAATATTTGCCTATATGAGATACGAATGCAGGTATGCAACAGATTCACAATCAACTGGAAAATTTGACTCTGCAATTACTAGATATAAAGAAAATCAAAGAAGTCAGAGAAGAAGTGTGGTGTACAAAGTGCAAATCAAAAGGCCACTCTAAAGAACAATGCCCTCTCTTTAGAAATTACATGGCTAGTGGAACATCGAATCCCTTAAAAATAGGATCCAGCCTATGGTGTGAGATATGCAAGACCAAAGGCCAACATCACTCAGAAGATTGTTACCTGTTACAGAAATATGTGCAGACTCCAAGGAATGTATATTGCAATTTGGGTAAATCAGTAAGACATGATGAGAACAATTGTAGAGCGTTATGAACTAATGATGGAGCATAGTGCTGAAACTTATAGAATGCAAGCAGAAGAACATGGACATGAAGGCAGTGGAAAAAATGGTCGTTGAGGAGGCTACCAAGGAATAGGTCGAGGTGTTGGAGCTAGTTGAGGACATTGACAAATTATTTTTTATAACTGCGGCCAGGCATGTCATTTTATGAGAGATTGCTAGAACCCTACTACGACATGTAAGTACTATAAATATCTTGACAATGTAATTGAAGAATGTCTTGTACTTATGGAAAAAATGCAAGAAAAAAGGAATCAACAGGTGACAAAAAATATTCAAATGATCACCGCTGAAAGAAGGAATGACAGACCATGAATTAATATTGTTAATAGAAGTGGAGCTACAAATGGAAGTGATAAAGAAGATGAGAAGGAAGAATTTGAAAGTACATGGGTTAGAAAATCTATTCAGAAAGCTCTTTTTTTACATATTTAGAAGGAAAGATAAGTGTTTATGGAAGTAAAGTGAAGCTTTATGGATGATGGAGCTTCAACCTCTAGTGCATAGCCAAAACAAAAAACTAGTTGTGATGTATCATTAACTTCAACACAGAATCAAGTTTTGACGTAGAACCAAGCCTCGACACAGGATCTAACTCTGACACAGGATCAAGAGTCAAAAAATAAAGGAGGTAATTTAAAGTCTTTTATGCAAACTTGTATGAAATTATTAAGAGATCAAAAGTTTGTATAAGGGCTTCAACTTTTGATAGATTCTTGTGCATCAAAAGAAACACCGCGAAGTGAGATGCGTGTAATGAATAATTTGCATCAACAGAAGAGAATTGGAAGAGAAATGAGGCTTAATGAGTAGATAGGAGAATATTATATGGATCAAGTTATTCTATATTTGGGATTTAATGCTAATGTTTTGACAAAGCAGACTTCGGAATTAATGGGTAAGAGGAAGCTACAATGGTCACCTATTTATTGAAGGGTTAAAAAAAAAAAAAAAAGATCTTCCCCTTTGGAAGACTACTAGGTGTAACAGTGAATATTGAAGGAGTTCACACTACTATTGACTTTGAAGTAATAGAGATTGTTGATGATAGTAACCCTTATCCTGCATTGCTTGGACTTGACTGGGCATTTGATAACATGCCTATAATTAATCTAAAGAAGAGATAGATGATATTAGAGGAGAATAATATGAGGGTAATTGTTCCCTTGGATCCATCAGAAGAAGAAAGTTATATAGAACCAGATAGAGAAGAGTACTGCACAACTGATATAAATAATATCTATCAATTGAGAGAAAAGGAAAATGATTTTGTTAACCCTACTATAGAGATAAAGTTAAATTGCGAGCATGATAGTTCTTGTGCATCATACCCAGAAAAAGAATTGGAGAACTAGCAAAACATGCTACATGAAGTATCTACAAGTCGTTCTGCAATAATTTCCAAATCAGTTCGTTACATGACATCTAAGGTATGTAACATGCCTTATTATGATGGCTTAGGTGATGTGAATATTTTCCTTGATGAATATGTGGAACAAGTTCCAAAAATTAAAGATTGTTAGCCTTGGATATAACCCTAAAAGCTACTCTAGCTAGATGGTGGGGTGCACACAAGAAGAATATAGAAGGCTAGAAAGATTGTCAAAGATTGATGTGGATAAGGTTTGGATAGATAGATACAAAAATAGAGATAAAATTTGATGGTGAAACTAACCCTAGGAAGCATATCTAGCTATGGACTACAACATGGAAGGAGATTCCACAAAAAGAATGGGTACATGGATTCCTTCATACATTAGAGACAATCCCTCAGAACTGGTACATAGAAATAGAGCTATGACATGGTACAGTAAATGGGAAAGACATTGTTGGTGGTTTTATATTGACATTCAATTTTGAAGATGATTGTTTGTACATAGATTTGGCCCTTCAAATAGTTAATAAGAAAATATTTTAGAATGTAACTCCACTAACATTGCAACAAACTGATTGGGTTGCGCAGATAGAAAGCACTAGAATTATATAACCTTATCGTTGGACCTATCAACCAACATGGAAACAGGAATGGTGTGAGGTACATAATTACTACAACTAATTATTTGACAGGGTGGCCCAAAGCACAACCAGTAAAGGATTGCAGTGCAAAGACTGTTGCAAAGTTTATTTTCGAGTATATATTGTCTAGATTTGGATGTCCAAATATTTTGATGAGTTACGATGGTTCTCACTTCCTGAATAAAATCATTGAATCATTGATTGATGAATTCCAAGTTTATCATCAAAAGATACTCCTTATCAACCACAGGCCTATGGAGTAGTAGAAGCATTTAATAATATTTTGGAGAATGCAATGACTAAGGTATGCAATGTGAACAAATATGATTGGGACCTTAGAATTCCAACAGTATTATGGGCTTATAGGACTACATGCAAAAATTTGATAGGTCAGACACCCTTTAGGTTGTTATATGGGAAAGAAGTTGTGATTCGCATGGAATACATCGTCCCTAGCCTAAGAATTGCAACTTTTACAAATATCGCAGACTAGTCTGACAAAATGGAGGAAAGAATGTCGTAGTTGATTGCTTTAGAAGAAGAAATATTTATAGCAGGATTCTGTGAGAAAGTACAAAAAGCAAGAGAAAATTCTTGGCATGATATGCATATTAAGAAAAACAAGTTTCATGTAGGAGACCTTGTTCTCCTCTATGACAGTAAGTTTGTGAAATTCCTAGGAAAATTCAAAATACATTAGTTAGGCCCATATTTTATCAAGTATATTATTGATGGAGGCACAGTTTAGTTAGTGAAGTTAAATGGAGAACTAATTCAGGGAAAAGTAAATGGCAGTAGGTTGAAGTTGTAGAGAGACAACCTTTCCCCTACAACTTCGCCTAAGGTATGCAATGTCCCTAGCTTTGCCTAAGGGACAACCTTTCCCCTAGAGCTTCACTTAAGGGAAAACCTTTCCCCTACAACTTTGCTTGGAGAATACTCTGACTAGGGTATGCAATGTGAACAAATATGACTTTGACCTTAGAATTCCAACAATATTATACTCTTATAGGACTACATGCAAGAAGTTGATAGGTCAGACACCCTTTAGGTTGGTTTATGGGACAAAAGTTGTGATTCCCATGGAATACATTGTCCCTAGCCTAAGGATTGCAACTTCTACAAATATGGCAGACCAGATTGACATAATGGAGGAAAGAATGTCATAGTTGATTGCTTTGGAAGAAGACATACTTATAGTAGGATTCCATGAGAAAGTACAAAAAACAAGAGAAAATGCTTGAAATGATATGCATATTAAGCAAAAGAAGTTTCAGTTAGGAGACCTTGTTCTCCTCTATGATAGTAAGTTTGTGAAATTCCCAGGAAAATTCAAAATACATTGGTTAGGCCCATCTATTATCAAGTATATTACTGATGGAAGCACATTTTAGTTAGCAAAGTTAAATGGAGAATTAATTCAAGGAAAAGTAAATGGAAGTAGGTTGAAGTTATACAGGGACAACCTTTCCCCTACAACTTCACCCTAAGGAAGAAAGGAGAAAAGTCTTAGTGCCACTTACAGTTGAAAGTGGGCACTGGACTATAAACTACACTACAGAAAGCTTTGACATAGGAAGTTACTTCGCTACAGTCTGGGGTATGTGGAAGTTTTCAAAAGCCATGACAGAAGATGAGTATATGGACCATGGTATTGCGATGATATTTCCCTCGATTTGATAACATATATAGGAATGAATAATAAAGAAGGAGATAGTCTGGAAGAAACACATCATGTATTGAATGGTTGTATCTTTATGAGTTGTAGTTTCGAGCAAGAAGGTGAGGCTCTGCGGATGAGTGCGCAAACTGCCTGTAGCTGATAACGCATGCCAAGAACTGTTGTGGTACAAATTCTCTATTATAAGCAACATTTCTTATGGACATAGTCCTTGTTGTAGTGTTTTCTTCTCGAAGATGTATGAAAAGAAACCACTTAAGATTGTGGATGACAAACAATCTCAACAATATAAATGGCTGCTAAACATTATAGATCTACAACAACTGATAGAAACAAAACATGCCAAAATTCTAATCTATGCCACAATCATAGTTAAACAAAAAAAAAGAAAGAGTAATAACTCCAATCATCCAACGGAAAACAGATATACAAAGAATAGTTTTTATTATAACACCTATGAAGGGAACATATAGATATTACTAGCCCCCCTCTATGGGATGGGTTCTTGGCTATCCTCAAACGTCTTCAGCTTGTGTAGAGTCTCTCTCCTCTATAATGTTTAAACCCAACAAAAATATGGTGTGTGACAATGAAAATAATCAGAGTTACAACAATGAGTGGAACAATGAACATAATGAAAAGTGAATAATGACTTGAAAACCCTTCTATTTATAATAAAATTTTGAGTTATCCTCGAATAATGAGCAATAATAAAATATTATTAACCCAATTTTTGGAATAACCACTTGGAATATTTTATTATATTTGTTTAGGAGGGAAAAAGTATTTAAACTTTTATTTAGAAATAACAAATAAATAAATGATTTATTTATCATCTCAAGGAATTAGTTAAGGAATAATAAACAAATAAGAATTTATTTAATTATTCCTAAGGGATTTAGTCAATTTTGACAAAGAATAATAATTAATTAGTGATTAATTAATTATTCTTAGAGAAAATAAGATATTAATGTTTTATTTGTTTATTTTTCATGATTGGATCAAATATGACAAGGAATAATAATTGAACAATGGTTTAATTAATTATTCCTAAAACAAAATCAAATAAATAGTAATTTATTTGATTATTATTCATGGGTTTAACTATAAATTACTTAACAAAGGTGGTTTATTAAGTAATTTCTCATAGTGAAAGCAATTTTACTATAGTAAAATTGGCTTTACATGGTGTACTTCGATCCATCTAGTAAATTAAGCTAGATGATCAATTTTTTGGTGATAACAGTCCTAGGTTGAAATGAACCACACTAAAATCTATGTCTTCCTGTGTTTATTTTCTTATTATCTATTATAGCATATCAATTTATTACAGTTTTATATTGTTTCAGTGCAGTGAACTTTTATGGATGTATATGATATGTTTTAAGTGATGAATGTGATGTGGCGAAGTAATTTATGAATGTGAAGTAACTTATGAATGTTAAGTATAAGAAAACATAGGAATACCACATCTTTTCATCCCTCCAAGCTATAGAAACCTAGTTCTACATCCTACCATAGTCACTTCGGATGAGACTACGATCTTCTTGCAGGTCATTGCCGAAAGTTCAAATGATTAAGCATTTTGTTGGTGCGTAGTACAGATCGAATCTGGGTCAGTCTAATCTAAACTAACACTTGAAGAATCAACCTGATTAGTTCATGGCCATAGATAGTATTTTTAGGTTATTTTCCCCCCTTTGGTTTCCTATTCATCACTTCAATTGTTTTCAACAAGAAATATGGAAGGTTAATGAGTTTTCAATGCCTCAAATGGATCATTAGTTTGAAATTGTATACAAATACCATAATATGTATACCTTCATAAGTAAGAAATTTATGTATACCCATGGCCACTTCTTCCCAAGGTGGAGGAAAAGATGGCCTCTATATACCCTTTCCATTACCTTCCACAACCTCTCCTTCTACAAGTAATTACTTATGAGACATATTCACTATTTTTCATCTCTCCATTCAGTAGTCTTGAGTTAAGGTAGATACGTTACATTGGATACTAGATCCTCATTAGCATATATTTGCAATATCCTTACTATGTCTATTTGGTTTTCAAATGCCAAAGAGAATTCCCTAGCGGACAATTTGTCTCCCTTTCTGAACTTTACAAAGTTGGACATCCACCTAACCTTCTAAAAAATCCTAGCCACTCAAAAAATTCTAGTAATGATCCATGTGATCCAATTCATAGCATGTAGGAGGTTCCCCCATTATGGAATTGTTGGCAATGAGAAAGACTATAGAGGGAGGAATGTTGGTATGTGTGTTTAGGGAGGATTTGCATGGGAAAAATGGGGAATTATAGAGATGAGATATTTTTCCTTTAAAGAACCATCATTTGGCATGGTATTAAGGAAACATCATGGAAATGATATTTATAGGTGGCTAATGACATTGATTAGTGACGGGACTATATTTTTTAAATGGTTGTTTTAACTTCCCCTATGCTATGTACCTAAGTAGATTTTTTATTAGACTTCAACTAGACTTATATATTTGGTATGATGAGTATGGAAGTACCTCCCCAAACCAAGGGACTAATCCATCCCTAGGTAAGGTGATTTGACAATTGGAATGGTAATATCATAATTGGAACTAGAAGTAGTGGAAGAGTACATACCAATAATCTTATCATTAACCTGATGGTAGCTGAGTCTAATTATTTTTCGGCTCTCAATTTGTCTCATGGGTGACCGAAATTGACCATTGTTCAAATGATTTATGTGGTCCTATAAAAAATCACATATGCAATGAGGATGGATAGTAAGGGTGAATGAGATGGACAATGGTGTCGTGGATGGCTAAAGAGTGTCTGAAAATTATGACACTTAGACAAATCTAGTATCATTTGGAAAGATTTGGAAAGTTTTAATGACTTAGAAATATCAATTGTGTTGAAAATGATAAGAATTGATCTCGACCATTGGAGGAATTAGACCAAAGAAGATAAAAAAAATATTAGGAACTAAAAATTTCCCAGCAAGTCAGGAATTAGACCAAAGAAGATAAAAAAATTAAAAGAACTAAAAATTTCATAAGTCAGCTATCCCAGTACTACTCTAGATTCCCAGAACTACTCTAGATTGAGCGTGCTTAGATACAAAGTACTACTCTAGATTGAGCGTGCTTAGATACAAATTTCTCATCAAATTTGGTACATTAATGTTAACATGATCCAAGTTGTTTAAGAAATGTAACTTCATGAGTGAAAAATGAATGTGTCATAATGCGTGAGATAAATATTTCAAAGAAGCATTATAAAAATAATTGAGAATAGGGCATAATGCATAAAAGAAATGTTGACATTATAAAGATAGCTCAGAATACAACACATGTGCAAGAGAGGTACTTCAAAAAAATAAATAAAAGCGAACTCAAATATGTATTGCATTGATAATATCCTATGATACTACTTTATGATAAAAAGAATGCTTTGCTCCTAGTGAATTCTCGTATTTATAATTGTTATGGGTGTATTTCCACCCAAAGTTATCCCCTTTTATATTTCAAAATACCATGGTTAAATACCACGGTTTACAAAACCATGCGTAAATACCATGGGAAAATATAATAAATTATGAAACCATGGGTAAATATAATAAATTATGATACCATTGGTAAATACCATGGTTTACAAAATCCATGGGTGAATACCATGGGTGAGTATCATAATTACTATGGTAAAACTGAAATCATCCTGCAATTAGATTCTCACTTTAATAATATGATTTATTTTGTTTATTATCATGGACTATCCATGGTTTTAACAAAAATTGATAGAAAAATAATTATTAATTGTGGTAATTATTTTCCACCCGGATCAAGAATTCCCTAGGAATGTTAAAGCAAGACTCTTGAACAAGGATTTTCAGTGATAATTTTATGATTGTTTGATAAAATTTTGTAACAAATATATAGTAAGTCTCTCAAACGTACCACTACTAGGATTCAGGAAAATGACAACAAATATGTAAATGATTTTTGTAGTGGGGTGGTTCTATAGAAAATTTGTGGGATTGTTATGCAACAAGTTTAAAAATAGGTTCCATAACATGATGCTTCTGTATCAAATCTATGGGATGGTTCCACAACAATTCTACAAATAGGTTTTATAGAAAGTTTGTGAATAAGTTCCATAGCTCATTTTCAGGATGGTTCCATAGAAAATCTATGAGATGGTTTTACATGTGATTGTTGATGTTTTTTCATGTCACACACCAAATAGTTTGTGAATAAGTTCCATAGCTCCTTTTTAGGATGGTTCCATAGAAAATCTATGAGATGGTTTTACATGTGATTATTGATGTGTTTTCATGTCACACATCAAATAGAGTGATTTTGAAACAATGAGCTTTTAGTTATTTGTAATGTTTCATATCTTATTCACATAAGTCAACCAAGGATGGTTTCTATTTTTGACCATAGAGAAGGAAATAAAAGATATCGAAAAGAAAGAAATTTCTTATGTTCATCTTCTCATTTGATATCCTTATGTCTTAGCTTTATATGTGCTTTTGTAGAGTAAAAAAAAAGGGTAATATTCCAAAGATAACAATATTTTCCTTACATATCTCCAATTTTTAACTTTATTTCTATTCAAATTATTTACCCATTTTCCATTTTCCTAATTAAGTATTATTTTCATGAAGAATTACCTCACCTCCTATCCCCATTTTATTTATCATTTTTCACACATGCCTTGCACATCACACCCCATTCTTTATTACTGAGTCAGTTTTACCTTTTACACCTCAATTTCACATTATATTATTACACATATTAATGTTATCCTAACTTTTTCAAATATATCCTTATGATACATGGAAACCAACTGGACATATCAACGGGTAGCACTTGGAAGGTATTAGTTGGACATAGAATGTTGGGGAATGACTCAGCACAATGACTAGGCAATGAGATGGAAACCAAAAACTACACTTTGCCTAAGCTACGAAAGGTTTCATGACTCTTTATAATTCACACACAAATATATAAGGAGTAAGTTTCTTTATAAATTATTATAAATTCATGTAGTTAATGTGGGTAGAGTAGGGTATATTTCTAAATCAAAAGACCAAGGTTCATGTGGAGTAGATAAACATCTATTGAGTTGCCTCATGCATATCAATGGTGGTTGGGTCATGAACTCCCAGAAATCATAACTTCAGTTCCCAAAATTATATTTGGGAAAAAAAGTGGTTTTAAGGGCTAAATTATATGTATCAACTCAAAAAATTACAAGAAAAAGTGTGACCAATTTTGGGCATATCAACAACAAATTTTCTAAAATGATTCATAAAAAAGCGAAATATGGAATATATGAAGTGGGACCCATATTGGAGGATGAATTTCTAAATTCATATTTTCAAAATAGATCGCTATTTTGTTAACACAAAGAGTAAAAAACTAACCATCAAGTAGTTGCAAGGATGGAGACAAGATTATTAATGGAGAAAATCACAATCAAAAGGTAGTGGTTGAGAGTGAGAGTTTTCATTTCATAGTTGTTTTTCTACAATTTTGTGGGTGTTATTTATTTATTTTTTTGAAGAAATTCCCTTTCTTTCTCCCTAGTCTTTCAACATCCATCCTTGTGAGTTGTCTTATATATTTGTGAAGTGGATCCCTAACTGTAGTTTCTTTTCTTCTTTTAGGTAACCTCATATTATTCGGTCTATAGTAGCAAAATCCTAGTCCCTTAGGGACAAACTCCTTTATTGTTTACACTTAAGTAACAAGATTTTGTAAAGTGTTTCATGAACTTACCATTCAAAACTTAAAGTATGTAAAATCATTCTTTAACTCTCGCACAAAGTTGTTTTCAAGAGTGCACGTCATTTGTGGTTTTGAGACTTTTAAATGTGTAATGAAACTCATGAATGTTTTCCTGCGACTCTTTATGATCTCTGAATGTATGAAATTAGTTTAGATTTATCTAAATATCTAGCCGTTTTTCTACTTTCTTTCTATTGATTTTCTTCAAATGTGTTCTCGTTATAATGTATCATGGAATGAATCATCAAATTATTTATTTATAATATTATTATTTTATTTTCCTTTCAAAACACAT
This sequence comes from Pinus taeda, assembly GCA_000404065.3. Taxonomy (NCBI): domain Eukaryota; kingdom Viridiplantae; phylum Streptophyta; class Pinopsida; order Pinales; family Pinaceae; genus Pinus; species Pinus taeda. The sequence continues at coordinate 172,249 of APFE030509723.1, forward strand.
AGTCCACTCATAAGTGAATATTCTAAATTATCATATTTATTTGTTTTCGGTTATTTAAAATATTTCAGTGAATAAAAGAGGAGTAGTTCCTCTATAAAAATATAAAGGGAATTTAATTAAGGCTTGAGGAGGTTGAATTTTTCCCTTAACAGGAAATGAATTCAAAATTTTTAACAACCATGCTAGTGAGTGATTCATTTTCAAGAAATATGGTCCTTTATTTTAAGGATAAGAAATTATTGAGAAACTAGAAGCTCTCAAGTTGAAGTTTTTGAAAAAAAACTGGTAGAATTCTAGCCACATAGTTAAAAATAAATTAGGTTTTTGAAAACCTTGTTCAAAAAACATCACATAATCTTCAATATTATGGAAATTCAAGTAAACATATCTTTTGGTAATTTCTTTAATACTAAGAAACATCCAATACTTGAGAGAATGAGCTCTCTAGTGACTCCATTACTGAATATTTTAATTTTAAAGAAACATGCCCCAATTACTCCACCGAAATTTTTTGAATCACATGAACATCTAAATGGAAACTCCAAGCAAGAGTTTCTCTGATATTGTGAAGATAATTTTCATTCCCCATCATTCCCATCAATATTTTTCCAAGGTATGGAAAAAGAAGAAGGCCCACAGTGGAATAGGCTAATGTACAAGAAGTCCTCTCATTCTACGAAGAAATATTCATTCCTTTCCAAACATTTCCATGGAGAAGTTTCCCATGTTCGTTGGAGATACTTCATAAATTTTAGAAAATAATTTATTTAATTTTGATAATGCTTGTGATATTTATAATGTGGTGTTGTAGCAGCTACAACCACCCTCCAAAATTTTTCCTTCGCTTTGCTTTGGAGCCTCCCTCCTCAAAATCTTAGCAACTTGTCTTGCACTACTCAAGTACTTGTGTTTCATTCAAGTTAATCTTTAACTTTGTAGCTTGGGTTCGCAAACTTGTTTTCCTGACCATCCACAAGCTGACCTCGTGACTCAGTTTACATCTATTTCTTATGTTGTCTTGGCAAATTGTGCAATCCTAGAGTGCAACCAGCCTTACTCTCAAGAATTGTGCAGAGCAGCCTAGTAGTTAGCCCTGCTCTCCAGAAATGAGCACAATAGTCTAATAGACAGCCTTGCTTAGATCTGAAATTATGTCAAACATCCAGACATTGGGCTTCAACTTAGGAATTGTACAAACCCAGTTGGCAACTTACCTTTAGGTGGGAAACTTTGCAAAGCATGAGAGGCATCCAAAGCCGCCCAACCCAAAAATTGCACAAAAGCATTCTTTCAGTTGCTACCCACTGCATGTGCTCATAGGTTGCTTGATTCCCACCAGAACTGTGAAATTCTTCCTTATATGCATGGAAAAATTTCCCAAAAAAGGAAAAAGAAAAAAATGAAAAAGCATCCCTATAAAATAGGGATCTATTTTTAGCAAGCAGGAGTTCCACTCAAGTTGATTTTAGAAACTTCCCACCAAGTGTTTCTTTTTCCTTCATTTGTGGCATGGGTGTCATAAAACCTAAATCTATGAAATCTATTTAATGGATGCACAGAGTTCATTCATCACACTTGATCTTGGAGGTCTCACATTTTTTAGGCTTTTAAGAATATTCAGCATGATCTTAATGGCTTTTTCAGGTAATTTTCTCTTTTCATATGTTTTGTTGCTTTTTCGGTCACTTTTCTTTCCTTGGCTTGTGTGAGTGTTCTTTTCCTTGTTTTATTGAATGACTGTTGATGTTTTAATGTATTTTAACTTGGAAAAGTGTTATTTCAATTTTTCCATTGCATTTTCTTAGTGTCACATGCATGACCTTGTTTCTACACTAACAGTCATCGTTGTGACCACTCGCTTCATGAGCTTCATTGTTATTTTGTTTGACTAATTCTTGCAATTGCTTTGATTTCATGCTTGTCCATTCACTCAAATTTGCACCATATTTACACATGCATTCATTCCTACTTGTTTTCAAGTCACCCTTGGCCAGATCTGGACTACCTTGGCCTACATCTTGACTTACCCGGGATGCACTACACATTCCTAGGACTCAAGGCTCTACCTTGGCTTCAGGAGTTGCATAGAGGCTACCTGTCACTAGCTTCTTGGTTATGCTTTGTGTAGTTCTAGGAGACAGTGCCCAGTCTTGCCTCTGGGATTGCACAATACGCAGTCCCAAACAGCAATCAAGTTGGACTGAATTGTGCATTATGTAGTTCTAGTCCTTAGCAAGACAAGATGGACTATGCTCTACACAGTTTCAGCCAACAACCCACTCACTAGAAGCTAGGACTATTGAATGTGCAGTTCCAGCTCACAGTCTCCCTGCCTCACAGAGTCATAACTGCACAATATTGCCCAACAGTCACCCAGTTTGTTTCATGACCAATCCTTGAGTTTCTTTATGTTTTTTAGCTGAATTTTCTTTCCATGAGTGTCTCTCTGTCTCCAAGGTCTATAGGGAACAACAACAGTAAGAGCATTAATCAACAAATATGCACAAGACAAAGGCAAGAGGAATATTGCCGAGTGTGCAAAGGCAGAGCAAAGCTACAAGTTTAAGGAATATCCACTTGTGAGAAAGTAGCTTCGGAGATTGAGGCGAAGAGATGACAATGCAAAAGGAGAGTAGTGCAAAGAAAGAGGGAAAAGAAAAGGTTGGAAGAAGCAAAGATAAAGTTGCACAAAGTAGAGAAAATGCTCAAAGAAGAGTAGGAGTTGCACATAAGAGAGAAGTAAAACGCAACAAGAATAGGAATAGGAACAGGAGGAGTGCGAGGTGCAGAGATAGACAAAATTGCGCCAATATAGGTTGAATATGTAGATCTACCAACAATAGATGATGAACAAGGTGAGTGGTCGCAGGAGAACGAAATTGCTTAGCAAGATGAACAGATGGACATGGAGATGGTACAGCCGAAAAAGGATCATGACATAGACCTCATGTTAAAATTAGCAAAGGTCACTCCACTAGCTTCACCATCTTCGGTAGTAGAGCAAGTCCCAAGTGAACAAGGAGAGACTATTTTCCTTGAGGATGACTTGGGAACATATGTGTACAACATAGCCTTTGATGAGTCACGACAAAAGGTTGTATATGTGCACAAAGTGCACACCTCGGATGATCATACATCTCCTGCACACTTTGAAGAATGGGTTATTGTGTCTGATGTGCGAATACATCCAACTATCCTAAACAATGCTGCGAAGGCTTATGCTGAAGCCACAAGATCAAGAATGAATTTTTTGATAGCAAAATATGAGCACATGGCTAAGGACTTGCAAGCGGCCAAGTAGAGGGAAGAAAAATCAATAGGGTCCAGAAGAGAAGAAATGATCAAAGTGATACTCGCTAAAGTATTGTCTCTTGAGACAGCCATGCAGAGATTGTATGATAGGATCGTCACCATGCAGAAGGTAGTTATCCATCTACATGGCTTTCAACAATGTTGCATCAAGATTGCACGCATGGTAACAGAAATACATGCCACTCTTGATGACATGTAAACATGGACAATGAGGTACAAGGGAGCCTCGCTTTACTTGCACTAGATGATGAAGCCATAGGCAGAGTTGGACAAAGCACACATCTAGAGTCAGATATGGAATTATGATGCACGCATCCCCTTAAGCCTGATGTGAAGAATGCTAATCAAAGACCTTATAGGTTGAATCTGAAGTATAAGGAAAAATTCAAAGTAGAGCTCGATAAGATGCTAGCAAGAGGAATTATTGAACCTGTAGAAGAATCAGAATGGGTAATTCCTATGGTGGTGCAAGAGAAGAATACTCAAGGAGAAATTATGATCTATGTTGATTTGAGAAATTTGAATGATGCATGTTTACATGATCCCTTCCCTACCCCTTTCATAGATGAAGTGCTAGAAAATGTAGGATGTCAGGAAGCTTACTCATTTACAGATGGATTTTCAGGTTATCAACAGATTAGGATTGCACCTGAATATCAACATAAGACCACATTTTCTACAAAATGGGGCTCATACCAATACACAATAATGACTTTTGGATTGAAAAATTCCCCTACTATATTTTCTAGGGTGGTGATCGCTGATTTGAAAGAATACATCCATAAGTTTTTAGAGGTATATTTTGATGAATGGAAAGTATTTGGATTTTTTAGAAAACATGTTGGAAGTTTAAGACTTATGCTTGATACATGTGAACAATATCGTATCTCTTTGAACATAAAGAATTGCATATTTTGTGTAAGTTTTGCCATATTGTTGGGACATATTGTTTATAAGCACGGACTAATGGTGGACACTGCTAAGATTTTTATCATTGTGAACTTGCCTCCACCTAAGAAAATAAGACAGCTTTGCACTACATTGGGACATAATGGGTATTACAGGAAGTTCATCATGGGGTATGCCCAAATTACTGTGATTATGGAGAAATTGTTGAAAAAGGATATAAATTTTCAGTGGGATGAAGAATGTCAGAAGAGCCTCAACATATTGAAAGAAAAAATGATAACTGCACCTATACTAGTGTTCCCTGATTGGAATAAGGAATTCCATATCCATGTGGATGCCTCTTATATAGCTTTTAGAGTAGTACTGGCACAACCTAATGCAGGAGAGATTGACTATCCTATAGCTTTTGCAGGTAGACATTTATCCAAAGAAGAAAAGAATTACACAACTACCAAAAGAGAAGGATTGGATATGGTATATGATTTGAAAAAGTTTAGACACTATTTGTTGGGGTCACACTTTAAAATATTTACAGATCATTCTGCACTGAAGTATTTGGTTAATAAGTCCTTCTTAGGAGGGAAGATTTGTAGATGGTTATTGTTATTCTAATAATATGACTTTGATATCATTGTTAAACCAGGGAGACTGATTGCAGGACCTAACTATCTATGAATATTGGAAATAGGGGAAGAAACAACCATAATAGAGGATAATCTCCCTGATGTGCAGCTATTTAAAATTAGAGTTGCATATGACCATTTCGCAAATATCATTCAGTTTTTTAGCACAGGAATGCCTCCTTCAGAGTACACTACGCAACAAAAGAAAGAATTAGTAGTTAAGGAATTAGACTTTTCATTAATAGAAGGACATTTATATAAGATGGGACCAGTGGAGATATTGCGCGGATATGTTCCTGAACATGAAAGACAGATGATTCTAGAAAACACTCATCAGCCCACAACTGGTGGACACTATGTAAGAAAAGCTATTGTGTAGAATATTTTGAGAGTAGGATTATGGTTTCCTACACTGCACAAAGATCCAAAGGAATACTGTCGATCATGTGATGTGTGTCAGAGTGTTGGGATAGGGCCCCCTAGAGTAAATTTTGTATAACAATTTTGTTATTATTGTAAAGTCTCTGCATTTTGAGGAGCAGAGCGCGAAGGTCGATAGGAGGCAAAGGGGATTTAGGAAGTTCAAAGACCCTTAGTTTATTTAGGAGTTAAGTTGTTTTGTGACCCTCCCATGGTTCATAGACCATGGTATTGTAATAGAAAATGCTATAAAAATGAGTTATAGAGAGTCATAAGAAGTCAGTTAATCAAGCAGTGAATGATCTAAGTAAGAGAAGTCTATTTTCTATACTTAGGCGAAGGGGAAGGCTCTTGCAGCTGTGTGCACGAAGACCCTCGCAAGTCCACAACTAAGTGCGTAGGCCCCTGCAACTATGTGTGTAGGGTAAAAAGAGTTAGTAATAGAAGATCTAAGCATAATAAAGCATATTTTTGAAGCATTATCTATGTATTTGTGCGTTATACTTTACTTTTGAATTTATTGTATGATTCGCTCTGTTTACTGCAATTATCCTTAGAAGTGATTAATAAATGTGCAAAAGCAGTGGATCTCTTTAATTACTTGATGTTATGAATGTTTAGAATAGTTAGCGCAAAGTTTGGATCTGTTAATTGTAAGTTACTATAATTTCCAAGTTTTAAGGATTAGGACTTGCAAAAGTCAGAATAAAGCTCTAGAAGTAACAAAAACACATCACATAGTCCATTGGATGCAGAAACCTAGTTTTGGCATCCCCCAATACTGCCTCAGGTGAGACTATAACCTACGCTATGTTGGTTGTTTCTGAAAGGGCAGTAGTGTAGGGGTTTTTTGGTTAGCGCAACTATCTCTAAACCTAGGTCCAAGCCAACAGATGGTTTCGTTGCCGAGACTAGGATTTATTTAATGAATATGTAATGAGAAATAAGTGGATACCGACTAAGAAATAGATTGAAAAGTGGATCAATTGGAAGCCACATGAGTTTGCAGCCCAGGAAAACAGGTATGCGTACCTATTGAAATACGATTGGTTGAATAGATATCTGTATACAAAAGAACACGAAATTTTATTATGGTATTTTTTGTGTGAGTTACAGGAATGGTTGTCTAAATTGGAGAATGATCAAGGTATGTGGAAGTTGGATAACCCTATTGTTTAGAGTCCAGAGCTAGTGAGGCATCTAGAAGGGTCTGAAAACAAGATCACAAGGGCTATCGATTGTTGCATCGATAGTAATTTGGGTGGATTCATTACTAATTTTGCAATCGATACATCTATTAATTATAGCGAAGCTGAACACCAATTTTTCAAAGGTCCAAGAGGTAAATATTTGAAGTCCTTGAAAACTTGAATTAAAATTCTCTTATGTGAGAAAAGGGTTATGCCATTGAATTAATGTTTAGTCAAGATTTGAAGGGAGCTACACAAAGTGGAAAGCCATTTAGAAGAAATCTAGATCCAGGTGTTGAATACAGTCCTTTGTTGGGAACGTTTGATAGTGATGAAGAAAGTAATAGTTTGAAGATGCCTCAAGGTGCACCATAGATGGTAAATCAGGGTATCACAGGAATACCACAGCCATCCACTCCACCTCTGCCTTCACCTCCACCTCACACACCTACACCTAAACCTCCGCCTCCACCTCCACTTCCACCTCCACCTCCACTATTCAATGTGACGAATGCTATGAATATGCCCATATTCAAGGATCTGGGGACATAAGACCCTGAATAATTTTGATTTGCAGCAAATGTTGTGTGGAAGTCACAATAGATAACAGATGATGACCTGAAGAAAGCACATCTGGACACAACATTGCAAGATAGAGCTCTGAGATGGTATATTAAGTATTGTTCATCTCATCCAACTACGATGTTGAAGGATATGAAGGATGCCCTAAATAATGAATTCAATAAGCCTAAATCACAAGCCCAATCAGTGATAGAGGTCAAATAAATCCAACAAAAGGTGAATGAGACTGTGTGGGATTTCGATCAAAGGTTGAAATGTTTGCTACAACAGACTAATATACAGATCGTGGATGAACAACACAAGGATTGGTATATTTCTTCGCTATTACCCCATTTGAGATTGCCACTGTCATAGTAGAAGATTGGAATGAAAGCTTAGGCACTAGATGTTACTATGAAATTAGAAGCATCACCTATTTAAGATATGAATCTGGGAGTGCAACAGATTCATTTACAGTTGGCTAGCCTTCATATGGAGTTGCAAAGTATCAAAAATGGAAAAGATGTCTAGACTGAGGTCTGTATGGACATATGGTGTTTAAAAAGTAAAGGCCATGGTCATGACAAGGATCATTGTCTAGTGTATTAGAATTATCTAGTTGGGGGAGATCTTGTCCCTGTGAAGCTAGAAAATACCACCGGGATGGGTATAGGTGTGGTACCATGGTGTGCTATTTGTCAGATTATGGGAAAACATATGACAGACAATTGTCATTTGTTACAGAAGTTTGTGCAGACTCCCCAACAATTGTTTTGCAACTTTTTCAAATTGTTGGTCATGACGAATGCAACTGCCAAAGTTATGAATTGGTGATGGATGAAACACCAACATATATAATATAGATGGAGGGAAGTCCTTAGCAGGATCAAGGCACAACTACAGCACACGGAAGATTCCAGGGAAAAGGAAGAGGACAAGCAGGAGGAGCTGGAAGAGGGTGAGGCCAGATCATTTGTTACAATTGTGGAGAACCAAGTTACTTTGCACAAGATTGTCATAATCTATGACACCCCTCATGTCAATATCGTTGACAACTTGATCATGTCATAGAAGATTGTTTTGTGCTCATTGCGAAAATGCAAGAAAAGAAGACCTAGACTCAACAACCTACTCAGAACATCCAGATGATGATATCAGAACCGCGCAAAGATGGACCTAGTGTTAATATTGTTACATGGAGTGGTATAGCTACTGAGGAGGATAAAGGGGAACAACTAGAGGAAAGCGTATGGGTACATAAGGTTGCAGACAAGGATGTTGGATTCAACTTAAATAAGGCAAAGGAAACATTTATGGAGGAGAAGAGGAGCTTCCAGACACTGGAGCTTCTACATCGAAGGTTTAGAGTACACGAACGAAGAAGCCTTCATAAATTAGTACTGTGCAAGAAACAATCCTTCAGTGCTAACATCCTTCTTACAAACCTACATGAAGCTCCTAAGGGATAAAAAAGGAGTAGAGGGACTGCAAGAATTGATAGATAAATACACTAGCAAGGATAAGCCCCTATCGGAACAACGAGAAATGCATAAGGTGGACAAAGGTAAGAAAAGGATTAGTCGTGAAATGTGATTGACTGCCGAGATTAGAGAATTTGAAATGGACCAAGTAATCCATGATATGGGATCTAATGCCAATGTTTTGCTAAAGAAAACCTAGGAAAGAATGGGAAGACCAGCACTACAGTGGTCCCTGATCCAGTTGAGAATGGTGAATTAACAAAAGATTATTCCTATGGGGTGCCTACATGGAGTGACCATGGATATTGAAGGGGTGTGTGACATAAGTAATTTTGAAGTGATTGAAATAGTGAACGAAATTAATCCATACCTGGCGCTACTTGGAATTGATTGGGAATTTCATATAAACACAATCATCAATATCAAGGAGTGCAACATGACATTTAAGAAGAAGGAACTAAGGGTTATTGTTCCATTGGATCCATCTGAGGGTGTACAATATACTTAACCAATTCGAAATTATTATGAGGAGGACAATATTGAGAAAATCTATAAGCTTATTGTGCGAGACGAGGATCAGATCAACCCAATGGCAGATGGGAAAATTACTTGGGAGAAGGAAAACTCCTATAACTTAGATTCATATGAGGATCTTGATCACTGGCAGAACAAATTGTATGAGGTATCATCGTTGCGATGCAACAAGCTTACTAAGTTACTCCAATGTATATCCACTGAGGTATGCAACTTACCATATTATGATGGTTTAGGAACGAGATGTACTGAAGGAACATCAGTTCCAATCATTAGACATCGTGTTGAGAGCTACGTCTACCAGATGGTGGGGTACACATAAGAACAAATTTGCAAACTAGAAGGAATATCGACAGATGATAAAACTACGGTTTGGGTATGCCAATACTCACATTACAAAGAAATATATAAGAAAGGATGATCCATGTGAGCTTCTGGCTCGATGGACGAAAGCATGGGGAGAAGAACCAAATCCAGTATGAGTTCACATGTAAGGCCCTATCCTAGGGTCTTCTAACATATCTATTTTCTCTGGAATTTAAATGCAATAAGAGACAATAATTTACTTTCTTACAAGACTTTTAAACAATGAAAATTTTACCATTTACATTCTAATCCCTATAACTTATAGTGAACATTTCATTTCAATAATTTACATGAGTAATTTATGCATAGAGGAATACTTGTACCAATGACTGGTGGAGATTCCCTTGACTTGTTGCTCCTGCTGAAACACTCCTCTTGACTAACCCAACTGGATTTACCTCCCAGCCAACTAGGAAATAATTCCTAGCCCAGGAAACCTCCACAGGTTCCCTAGCCCTCCGAGCCAAAGTCCAAAAAGATGTAGTGTGTCCAAAATGAATAATCCAAACCAATATAAACAATATTTCCCTCCTCTCAACTAACTCAAGAAACCTCCATAGGTTCCTTAGGTCTCCAAAAAGCATAGCAATCCTAAAATCGCAGCCAACCCCAAAATCAAGCAAGACCCCACATGCCATTTTCTCCCTTCCTCCTTCCCTTTTATACCCTCCCTCTCTTCTCCACCTCAACCACCTATTATTAATGTCATTAACTTATCCTCCATCCTTACAATTTACTTCTCTTCTCCCAAGTAAACCCGGGAGCACATTTGGAAATGTGATGTGAATATAAAATAGGAAATTAATGGGAGAGGACCATGTCTTCTCCCAAGTAAATCTGAGAGTACATTTGGGAATGTGAGATGAATACATATATTGATAATTAAATAGAGAGGACCATGTCTTCTACCAAGTGAATGTGAGAGTACATTTGGGAATGCGAGATGTAATTAAATGGAGAGGACCATGTCTTCTCCCTAGTAAATGTGAGAGTACATTTGGGAATGTGAGATGTAATTAAAAGGAGAGGACCATGTCTTCTCCTAATTAAATGTGAGAGTACATTTGGGAATGTTAGATGAATATATATATAATTTGAAATAGTGGAAGGAGACTATATCCTACCTAAGATTCAATTTGAGAATGAAAGTTGGGAATTTGAATAAAATAGAAATAATGAATTTTATATTAAATTCATAGTTTCCAAAATGAAGGTATTCACCAATATTTCTCAATATTTTCAAGGAATGTAAACATTAATAAAATTTGCATGATAATATTTAAGTGGGGCATTACATACACCCCTCCTTCAGAAAACTTTGTCTCGAAGTTAGAATGGAAAGATACAAGGAGTTTGAAAGCATAACAAATAGAGAGAGTTATAGTTGTAAACTTTGATAAGTTAGTCAATGACATTACTTCCCATCAAGAGTCTCCAACTGATCTATATCCTATCCATCCTGACCTACTTCTGTTCCCACCCTATCCATCCTCTGCTACTTTTTGTGGAAACGACCATACTAACCACTTATAAAACCAACATGGTGGAAGCGTCGACTATATTGAACTAACTTCCCCTGCAGGAAACTAGCAATCGTCATCACATGTCTAGGGGAGTGTGTCCACCACTGCCCTCCCACAATTCCAGGTTTCGGAGGAGACACGGTGGGAAATGCCTCCACCCCTCCTTCAGAACTAGGGTCAACGCCCTAACACGAACCACACTACAAAGCTGGTTGGACATGTCATCGAATAATCCAGTCAGTTCGTCTTACCACCTATCATTTTCATTTTACTCGTGTCATAAGAGTGCATATCAAGTAGATACCAAATGTAGTAGAACAATGTACATTATACCTTCCCCATGAGATGTCTCGACCTTCCCTCAATGGAAGAGTAGATCTCGGCTATCATATAGTTCTTTCCCCCTATGGGTTATTTCTCATTCATGCATTTATATAACAACAAGATATATAATCATCATGTTATTAAGTCTAGTATCCACGTGTCAATCTTGCAGTTCACACTGGAAATAAATCATAAATTTAATAAGTCATTCATTTAAACAAATCATATCCACTTGAGCCATATATGAAACAAAATAATTCTGATAAGTCATGCACTAGATAATTCACCACTAAGTGAGTCATACATTTAGGCCATACATCAACCATTTCCATCATCAATATCAATCTATCGATTGATTTATATAAGTAGTTTCATGTGTCCAACCAAATGCATCAATGTTACATAATAACATGGAACTGCAAAATAGAGCCTTAGCATGGGTAGCTATTTAAGTCAAAATGGGCATCATAGATGCTCATGTGACAACCTTGTGAAACCCCTTGATAATAATTAGAGACGAAACAGATTCAGCTGTCTACCATGGAAAATAGCATTTGAACCTAGATATGCTATAATGCGGTACCAAAACCAAAATATTGGCAAGCAACTGATTAGTGGACTATCAATTCCACTAGGAGGTGCTAGTAGAAGTTTCATGCATATAAATACCTTAGTGAATATAAAAGTCTCACTCTTCCAATTTGCTAGCTTTTCATATTCCAAACCAATTAGTTAACTTGAAAATAAAAGACTCAAAATTTCAGAAACTATTTCCCTCATGATTTTCATACTTTGTTTTTTTTTTGTAAATTGAGAGAAATGTCCTCTAAATGTCAAAGGTTTTGTATATTTAATCA
>APFE030509723.1:184871-225228 GCA_000404065.3 Pinus taeda
ATATTGCAGCTCACAATATGACCAGACAAATGAGAAATAAATAAATGAATGGAATAACTACCTTTTCCCTACTACTATTAGTATTTCCCTTCTAAATGGCACCGCATTTCTAAAGATGCCTACTCCTTTCACAAGTGGTCAGTGACCACAAAAGTTGCGAAGAAAGTTGAAGGTCCTTTTATCCAAAACTAGAGACACATTATTTTTCACAGCATTTTTATTCAACACTAGAATAATGGTAAAAGTGTATTCTAATATTCTCACTGGTCTTTTATTGACTAATTAAGATTCCATTCTAAAATCCCAAATTCTCTACGAATTGATCTTCTCATTTAATTTAGGATCATTAAAAACAACTGTCACAGTAAGCCTTACACAAGTCCATGGTATTCAATCTATGTTTTCACTAGAAAATTCTACCACTCATAGAATAATCATTAACGTGACATATAGGATATTTCAACACATCCTAATCTGAATTCCCATGCTTCATAGTTGTTTACTTCTCAAACTCGAGATTTGTTATTATGAATTCCTCCATGAAGAATGACAAATATACTATCTTAAAGATAATCCTACTATCCGAATGGAAAATCTATTGTATCTCAAATAAGAATAATTATAATCTTCTATCAACATAATTAAAATCCACCCTCGTATGTGACATATAACTGACTACATTCTTTAGATTGGGACACATTTTTGGTATAAATTACTAGCTTAGAAACTGCAATATTTAGTGCAAATATTGTTCACACCATCCATATATTTAATAGACACTGAGGTTGGCAACAAACAAGACCTCAGGTACAGATTAGTGGGAACAAAATTGCAATTTTCAATGTAAATATAGTTCACATCATTCTTCAATTAGAATTCTGAGACCATTACAGAGTTTGTTCAAAACGTTCAACTGACACATCCTTCAGCCAAATTTAATCATTATGATGTGGCAAACTTAACTATAAAATTAATGAACTTGGGATGCATGTTGAAATAGAATAGCTACATCTTCACAAACCAATCATCATAGCTTGACCATAGATCTCTCTAAATGTCAGGAAAGTGACCTTGCCCATAACCATCGATCTATCTACAACTTTCTAACTTTCCTATCATTAATTGTTTGGTTCATGTGCTAAAGTCATCCAATCATAATCATATAGTTTCCATGCATCTTCTCAGATAATAGAGATATAACAAATCATTAGAGTCATTGGATCAACATCCTTCATTAATCTACTCATTTTAAGATGAGACAATATCACGCTACAATTGTATCAACAAACTTCCAATCATCAAATCCCAACAATACACATGCATGGGAACCCTCTCTCACATGCTCTTCCTGTTTAACTTGTAAACAATAATATATTCAACTGACAACATCAATAGCAGTATCATACCTACATTAATAGTACCCTTATATTACTGATATCACAAGTACTTATAACTATTTGAAGATACTAAGAGACTTTGATCTAAATTTTTCCTTGGAATGATCTGCTCTGTTGCTTTTGATTCGAGTCTGATTATGCTAAGGTGTCTTATCCAACATTGGTTCAGAATCTAGCCCTTATTAGCACTATTCCTAACATTTTCTACCACATTCTAGATGGTCCAAAGAGAACCTAAGCAATAGATAAATTCAAGTTATGCCAAGTTACTTCTTAGCCACAAGTTTAAACTTTAGAACATTTTATCATAGGCTAGATCACTGGTTAAAAACATTGTTGGTGCTCTGTTTAAGCATTGTGTGCATTTTACCTACCTACCAACACCTCATTTCTAGTTGTTGGGTTAGTTTTTTCCATGTAAACTGCTACAACTAAATTTCTCCTTGAACGCACAGCTAGTCAACCTACATCAGTAACTATTCATTTATGGCTTTGCAGGTCCACTATATGGGTTTGAATGTAGTGCAATAGCATGGTACAGGCTACAACCATATATTCTCAAGCCAGTGCACTTTGGCATACATTATAGCCACCACATGCTGATGTAAATATTTTATAACTGTCTTGCAATTGGGAAATATTGACTGGAAGGAAAGCGACTTCATACAACCATTAAAAATTTTGTTTATAAATGCATACAAGTTGTTCTTTTGTGCCTTTTTGATTAACTACAGCCTGTGTACATTGATCAATTAACTACAGCCCTTACTCTCCAAACATGTGGAGACAATTTAGTTAGCATGGTAGATTTATAATTGACTAATTGCACCCTACTTACAGTGATGTCAATGAGAAGCGGTATCAATAATTATTATTTTGCTTGAAAATATACATATATGATTTTAATGAGCAAAGAAATGGTTGAATGAAGTACTGTGTTTGCACATTCAAACACAAAGAGGGCATTGTTTATTTTTATCACAATAGAATACTAAAGAAGACAACAAGGAGAACTATTCAGGATGGGAAACTTGAGATCCATCAGGGGTTTTTTCACCTTACCAATTTAATCGAATGTAGGCATAATTTTTTTATTTTTTTTAATCTTCTTGTAGTTATATGGTTGATTGAATTTTAATATAGAAACTACACTTCATTCTCATCTTACAAGAAAAGGACATAATAGCATTTGCATTTATAACAATTTTCCATCATAATTTCAACTGCAAATTATGTAAAATATGTATGCACGTGATTACCAATCAACATTAAAATAGAAAACAGAAGGAATCAACCTAGGAAAAGGATTATGTTGGATTGTTGTGATCAGCCTATTGGTATATGAGTTTATGGAACAGTTTAATAATGACCAAAGGATGAACATCTAGTGTACTATATTGTCTCTACTATTAGTACTTGGGACAATGTCGAGGAACACACTCATGATGAAGACAACACTAATGCAGATTATAGGTTTTCACATAGGTGATTTGCTTTATGGAAGCTTTTAAGAATGGCTTGATGAAGATCGAAATTTAAGCATGGTCCAAAGATCATACAACTTATCCACTAGATTCACTCATGGGTCTTCTAGAAGTAATGAACTTATAATGATGATTATTATAAGTCAGGTTAGGAGGGATTCTAAGATAGAAAGCAAGGGATTTCGATGGAGGAAGTTCAATTTGGAAATCTTGAAAGAATATTGCAGTTATAGGAAATTGAAACTGCTTGGGAGGAAATTTGATCATGTAGAAAGCTTTAAGGGCCAGGAGTTCATACTGATTCTTATTACAAAAAACAAAGAAGAGCTTGATTTCCTATAACTGGTAGAGGTATCATTTAAAGATGCTATAGAGGTCTAATTTCCAAGATTTATACGTGGTACCCACTTAGTATTTGGAGTAACTGATATTATTTTAGTCATAGCAATGCAAAGATAATCACATACATGTAAAAACAAGATAAACCAAGATAGGGAAAATCAAAGTATGCATGCAAGGATTTAATGTTGGAGAAATATCAGCCTCTTGTACTAATATCCGATGATGTAATTAAGGATGATAGCATGGAAATAAAAGATGGAAGTCTTTATGGAAGTTATTAGAGAACAAGC
Organism: Pinus taeda; assembly: GCA_000404065.3. Lineage (NCBI taxonomy): Eukaryota > Viridiplantae > Streptophyta > Pinopsida > Pinales > Pinaceae > Pinus > Pinus taeda. Next base: position 188,385 of record APFE030509723.1, read on the forward strand.
TTCTTGTTTTAAACAATCTTCTTTTGAAGAATCGTCATTTTCTCAAGTTGTAGAAAACCTTTTTGCATTATCATTTTTGGTGAAGGATGGCTGTCACGCGGAATGAGTCGATGTTGCAGACAAGATCAACCTTCCTAGTATCTACAGATATCTAGTGACAAGCAAGCCAATCAAAAACTATCTTTCTCTAAATATGAAATTGAAAACAAAGGCAAACAAGTGTTTTAGGCCTACCTTGGGTCCAATGCAAGTTTGTGGAAGCCTCGCTCCCTCACTCCAAATGAGCTTCCTTGAAGTGTAATTCTACAAACACAAACAAGCAAACCAGATTAAATAGCACCTGAAAACCCAATATCATAAAGCATATTCATCATAATGATCAAGGAGATTATGAAACAAGCCACATAAGACAATCTGTTGAGAAAAATGAATCTGATTGTATTAATTCAAATGAAGAAGAACTTTACAACCTATGCCTTTATGCTGTACAAGCTCCTCCTAGGGTCCGACAAGAAGTCTCCTCTACTTTGACAAGTTTCAATCACTTCCCAATGAAACCAAAAGGTATGTGATCTCTCCTCTCAAGTTTAACTAGGAAGTCCCAATTCCATCAGCATTTACCCTCAAAATGTTCAGCTTCTAACCTCCCTAGCAACTGACCCAATGCCTTAATTTATAGTGCAATGGAGGGAAGTTACTAGGTCCTCCTTCAAAGGGATAAAGCCCTCCTTCAAAGGGATAGCTCGTCTTATCAAGGGATTAGCTCCTCTTTTGGGATGCATGAACCACTTTGGAGTGAACAATCCACGTCAAAATCCTTCTAGAAACATCTAGAATTAACCCAAAAGTGAGTTTTTTAGGATAAACTTGCGCCTTTTTGACTTTTGCAGGGGTACGCACCCACCCCTTTACATTTAGAGCGTGCAGGTAATATGAAAAAAGGGTGCGGGTCCACAGGTAAAAGTAGGAGAAAGTGCGGAACCAGAGTAATATTGATTCTCAATGTCTTTCTCTCCTTTGCAAAGCTTGACATGAAGAGCTAAGGTCTAAGACTTTCTTAGGAGGCTAGTATAAGTGATTATAGACCCATACTGACTGCAAATAATCATGGTGATGATATTTTTGTGTAACAGATTTCCCCCTAAAGTGCAAAGTCTGTAGTAGATGAGGATTTCATTTATCATTTAAGAAGAGTGAAGTACTTTATCATTTCAAGGATTATCTTGCGGAGAGCCTGGTTGTAACCTGTAAAAAACATTCAAGTGAAAAATATATATATGAGATCATATCATCGCTAAGGTAGGCATTCCCATACTCAGATCAAAACTAACTAGAAAAATAACTACTGCTCTGATATAGGAACGATCTTGTAATACATCATAAGTATAGACACATGTAGACACAGTATGGACGTAGCCATCTGTTTATGAATAGTCTACAACATAATGAATACAAACTTCCTTGCATCCTGGATGGTGGAAACTAGATCCAGGGTCTTCATTTCTACTCCTCGAAATAGTACTTATATCCATGTGAATAAATGTTTCGAAGTCGAACATGGTAGAAACCACTTGATTACCATTCGACAATGTAAACTGTTAACAAGTGTGAGAGAAACCACCAATAATGACAATGGCTCTCAAAGTACTCAGTACAATCCATGAGATTTGATTAGATGTGTCGATGTCGAACATGTCACGGAATCCTTCGATCGAAGGTCAACAATGCAACCTATCGTCGAAGAAGAGAAACCTACCATTGAGGCATGCAAATCCCAAGGTACTGGCGATTTCTAGATAAAGAGCTGCAGTCTATAGAAAGTGATCCGTCGTAGGCAAGACCACAACACAAAATCATAGATCAAGTTTGAAGAAATTTAGTTGCAAGGACTAACTCAGGGATGGTCAAGATGGAATGACAGATATTTTTGCAGATGAATGGCTAATTCGCACTGACCTCTTGAACACATAACGACACAACAGATGGTTTGGTGACGATTGACCCAAAGTTAATACCCAGAAACTGGCTAAAGACTTTCAACTTGGTTTGATCAACTGTTAGGCAAAGGATTTCCCAACCCAGGTGAATGAAAGTGTCATGTTCAAGAGTGGTTACAAAGTATGACAAACAGGCTCATTTTTCTCTCTTTTCCCCATCATTTCTAGCAAGTACCTCTTTATTTTACAAGCTTGAGGAGGATAACATATGCTTGATTATAAGCTCACCCTTCGGATGAGTCCAACTTAGTTTAAATTTGAACCCTAAGAAGGAGTGGTTCGTTCCTGTTTGTAATTGAACAGGTCCTTTACTGTCAAAATTTAACGAGTCCAGTATAGGAGGAACTCGGCGTTTTTAATTTTTAGAGAGTCTAAAAAAACTTAAGAAGACTCCAGGGTTGACTTTTTCGTAAATTTGTGTCTCCCAAGCACGAAAAAGTATAAAATAATACTTGAGAGAACTGCTTGATCTTTTACGACCAAGGAGTACTTTTCGTAATTAGTGTCTCTGATCCGAAAAAGTAAAAAAGCGATCAACAACACGTCGTTTTATAACCAGTATCGAATTTGAAACGACAAAAACCCGACAATATTTTCGTGTTTTTATGATCAGAAAAGGGCTGTAAGAGGACCTCTTTTTATTTCCTTTTAACGAGCTTAAAAAGAAAAACTCAGCAATCTTTTCATGTTTTAGGAGTCAAAAAAGAGCTCAAAGATGACTCTAATGGTTTTTCGTTGAAAATGATTGAATTCACTTCAAAATCCGTTATCCTGAACAAAAACTCAAACATTATTCATACATGTTTAATAATAGGTGAAAATGTCGCAAAAAACACCTTTTTAAAGTGAAACATAAACAAATTTAGAATTTATTTACCCAAAAAACTTATAAAAAGGACTTTTATCGTTCATTTTTACCATTTGAGATTTGGGTGAGAAAAAAGGGCTTTTGACTAGAAACTTCCCGTGAAGGTTCCACAAAATCCATCCGTCGGAATCGAACGTCGTCTCTTCCAGGTAATCCACATCATCCTACTCTTCATTTTTGTCCATTTGAAATTGTTTTTTAGGGTTTAATTTCTGTTTCTAGGAGGTTTTTAGGTTTGAAAACCCGCACGCGGGGGTCCGCAGGTTTACCACAGGGGACCTGCATACCCCGAATTTTTTGCGATGGGAAAAAAGTCGAGGGTACGCACTTGCCGTGAAGGCAAGGTGCGGACCCCACGCACTGTCCCTAACAAGGGGGTGCATACCCCGCGCATAGGTTTACAAAAACCTAACTAACTAAAAAAAATACCCAATGAAATCAATTTTGCATATTCTAATTCACCTTTTTTACTTGATTATAGGATATAAATCATGCTTGATTGGCGAGAACGGGAGCACAAGGATGTGGAAATCGCCGTGATGAATCATCAGCCTTCAATCGATGCATTGAAGGCATGTGGCTTGTACAAGTTCTGGGCCATACCTGGCATGAGGGCCCAGGTGGACTTTTTGCAGTGGCTAGTTGATAGATGGAGTATACAGGACCAGTGCTTCTTTATTGGTGGACACGAGCTCGAAATCAAGCCAGCTAATATATACTTCTTGACTGGTTTGCCCAGGAGGTGTGAACACTTGACTCTATTTGGGCCCAGGGTAGGTGGCCAGTCTGTCGAGAGCCTCCGCCTAGAGTTCTGCAATGTCCAGAACCGGGACAAAGGGATAGATATCAAAACCATATCCCTTCCTGAACTCATGGTTATTGCATTCACAGTTACCAGACTCTGCAGCAGTGTAGCACTACACATTGCCACTGGATCCCAGATGTGGATGGCAGTTGATTGCTTTCGAGGCACCATTTTCAACTGGTGCGATGCTGTGTTGGCCAATGTGAAGGGCCAACTGACCAGGGCCAAAAAAGGAAAGCTAAAGACCTTTGGTTATGGTGCTATAGTTGTGAGTTTTGGTCTGGAGAGGGTTCCGATGCTGATCCCATAGCACCTTACTGTTGGAGCTGGGCTTCCTCGAGAGCCCAAACTGATGCGATGGGTCGTAGTTATGGCCCATCATCCTGATGAGGGGACTGAGGTCGTTCGGTTCAAACCTGAGTATTTCCAATGGTTGGAAAACCAGGTTTTTGCTATTCAGGACTTTCCGTATACTGGGGTTGATTTTCGTGGAGACCCAGACATGGCTCTTCCACCAGGAGAGCAATGGGATGATGCAGGTAAAATCATTTTCAACATTTTTCCTAATTTAATTTTTTGTTGTTTTTTATATCGTCCCAAGACTAATAGTAAAAAGTTTCAAATGTAGATGTGGGTCCACGGTGACCAGCCGCTCTTCGGCCTTACGAGAGGAAACAACCAGTTGCACCAGCTCCAGCCCCACACGACAAATCAGCAGAGACCTTGGCCGAGTTGGAGATCCATTTAGAGTGCCTGACGAGGGACATGCCCGAGACCAGTATAGATGACATCCCTCGTCGACTTCAGCGCTACGTGATTGGAGTCCCAAGAGCTTTTAGGAGGTTCCTTCGTAAGGTGGCTTGTGCAGTGGTTTCATATCGAGATCATCACCAGTGATAGGATGATCGCCTATTGTAGTCACATATGTCATTTTTTATTTTTGTACTTATCATTTTTGCCGATCATAAGGTTTTTTTCAACCTATGATCAAGGATGATGTATTATTTTGACACACTCCTATATATATGATATCATTATTACCAGCTTATCTTGTTAAGCATGTTATGGAATGTTTTTTTAAATTTACTTGTATGATTATTGCACATGTCTACTTAACATTTGAGAAGCAATTGCATCTACTAATTTATTTAAAGATCTTGGAATATGCTGATATTCAATATAGTCAAATTCACATTCCAAGAGACACACTCTCAAAAATAATCTCAATAAAACTGGATTTCTAATGGTGTATACTCTATTAAGCTGTAATACAATGAGTTCAGAATCTAACCTCACAATCAAACGTCGAATCCCAAATGAAATAGATTCAGACAATAACTCAATCACTGCACTGTATTCTGCAATGTTGTTTGTTTGTTTGACCGAGGCTCACCCCATGCATAGAAACTAACTCGTCAGAGGGCGAATAAATAACCCAAGTTGCGGAAGAAATATTCCATGTACTACGACAAGCACCATCAGTGAAACCAATGTATGTTTGGAGAGGCGTCAACATCTGCGACATCAAACGTAAAACCAAGATAAGCGGGAATAACGACGAAAAACTCACTCTCTAAGCTAAGCACACTTTTCAATCTAAAACACACCAGCTAGAAGGAAAACTAACCTAACTAAAAAATCTCCACACTCGTTTTAAGCATAATACCTCTTCAGGTAAAGACCATTTCTGGGTTTACCTAAAGAGACCCCGTCAAAGTCTACTAATTCATAGGCCCCTTTCGCTAGCTTTTGCTTGACAACATAGGGACCATGCCACATAGGCACGAATTTTCCAGCGCCTAATTTATCTTTTGCTTGATCGTACAATAAGACTAGATCTCCTTCCAAAAAATTTCGAGGGGTCATATTTTGATCATACCGAGCTTTAATTCGTTTTGCATGAGATTTGATCGCTAATGCAACATCGCGTCGATTCTCATCTAGCTGAGCCAAGTATAACAAATGTCTTTCCTCTTTGGAAGTGGCTGGAAGTAAATGGCCATTCGCAATGACGGGATTTCGCACTCAATAGGTAACACATCTTCCTAACCATAAACAAGTTGGAAAGGCGTGAACCCTGTTGATGTTTTAACTGAGGTTCGATATGCCCATAGCGCTAAAAATAGCATGTTGTGCCAATTTGACCGATGAATCCCAATGATTCGTCGGATCATGATGACTAGAACTTTGTTGATGGCTTCAACTAGGCCATTAGCTTGTGGATAATAAGGAGTTGAACTGTCATGACGCAAGACAAGTTGGCCTGTAATTTCAATCATCATAACTTTTCGAAAATGACGCCCATGATCAGTGATAATCACTTGTGGAACACCAAACCTAGCAATGATACAATTGAATACGAAAATCGCAGCTGTTTTGCCATCTACCTAAAATGTAGGCATCGCCTCGGCCTACTTGGTAAAATAATCTACCGCAAGGATAATATATGCATGCCCCCCGGCCGAGTGAGGGTTACATGTAATAAAATCGATACCCCATTTGGAAAAAGGACCCACAACAATTATAGGGTGAAGAGGAGCAGGTGGAGCGTGCATCTTTCCATCAAATATTTGGCAGTTGTGGCATTTTCGGACCGCAATAATACAATATTTAAACATAGATGGCCAGAAATAGCCAGCACGCAATATCTTTTGGGCAATGGCATACCCAGACATATGACCACCACATGCTCCAGAGTGACAGTCATTGAGGACCCTTTCAGCTTCCTCATGAGTCAAACAACGTCAAAAAACAGAGTCCGCCAATGCCAATTTCTCCACATGTGAGTATTTTAGCTCAGTTGGATTTAACGTGCAACTAAGGTAATATATCACATGTTTAGTATTGAATTCATCTTCTTGAACTAACACCATTCCGATGGTGGAATCAGAAGCGGCGAGATACAAGAAGTAGTCTTGGTTATAGTTGGGAGGATGCAACAGCGGTGCATGGGTCAACGCGTGTTTTAGCGCATCAAAAGATTTCTCAGCTATCTCGTCCAAAAAGAATGAAGTTTTATGCTTCAACAACTGGGTAAAACCCTTTGTGATCTTAGCGTAGTTAGGGATGAATCAACGTAAAAAGTTTACTTTCCCTTGCAAAATTTGGAGTTGGCGAAGACTTGAAGGAGGAGGAAATCTGATAATGGCTTCAACCTTCAAGGGATCGACGCGAATGCCGGCTTTCGAAACAACAAACCCTAGTAACCAACCCATTTCAATACAGAAAACAAACTTGTGGGGATTCAACCTAATTCGATAATGCCTACACCTCATAAAAATTTCTCTTAAATGGACGAGATGATCAACTCGATGTAATGAATGAGCAAGCAAGTCATCGAGATAGGGTTGCACAGTGTGCTTAATATCATGAAAAGCATAAGACAATGCCCGTTGAAAAGTTTCCCCGGAGTTCGTAAGCCCAAAAGGTAATTTGCAATAAGAAAATGTCCCCCATGGACAAATGAATGTCGTTTTTGGTTGATCAGCAGGTAAAATATTGATTTGATTGTATCCTGAAAAGCCATCCATAAAGGAGAAAATTTCACTGCTGGCACAATCGTCAATGATTTGATCGATATAGGGAGTAGGGTAATTGTCCTTTCAACATGCTCGATTAATGTCCCTATAGTCGATACATATTTGTATTGTCCCTTGCTTTTTTTTAACAGGAACAATATTCGATACCCAATCCGTTAATGGGGTTGGATAAATGAAACCTGCTTTGAGTAATTTTTCAACTTCTGCTTTAATCGTAGCAGCTTTTCTTGGGTGAATCTGACGCAAACATTGTTGGACGGGTTTAGCGTCCGGGTAAGTTTTGATTTCAGGAATTACAATTGTTGGGTCAATTCTTGGCATTTCCTCATATGACCAGGCAAACACATCGCAGAATTCTTGAAATAGGACCTTATGTGTTTGAATTTCATCTTCTGTACAAGAGGCACCTATATGAACGTTTTCAACAATTCCAGGCTTAACTGAAATTTCAAGGGCAATAGTTCGAGAAATATTTCCCAAGTTTAACTTGGAATCGGGATGTTTCATTGGATTCTGAGCGTCCTTAACATATTCAATCGTAAAAATTGATGAAAAATCATTTTCAAAACGATCGCTCTCGAGTAAAAATGAAGATTTGTGATGAAGATCTTCCCATGGTAACTCATCGACGCATAGGATTTCACGAATTTACTCATTCGTTTGAACAAATTCAGAAAACATTATTAAATCCGAGTTTGATGTCAAAAGGGATTCCTCATGGACCACATTCATTAAGTCAATTTGGGTTGATGTTGTGTCGGAAAACGACTGCACGGTCTGATACACAAGTTCATACGGACTCAAAGGCATATGAGTAGCAAATGCGTCTATCTCAGATTCAGAAGGTATGATCCAAGGATCATCATTAATGATGGTTTCTGATGAAATAATATGAATGGTTGCAGTAGAAGACGATGCGTTGATAGGAGGAAAAGGAAAAGTGCCCAGTAAACTGGAATATTTAACTATCCCTACTCCAACATCCTTATAAGGGATTGTCGCTTTATCAACATGCTGAATGCTCTCAGCAGAGGCTAGGTCAGATGAAAAGTATGACAACTAGTCTAAGGTTACGATCTTTCCATTGTGAGGGAACTTTGTAAGCTGAAAGACCGATGAAACAACATCTGTCATAGCGTAAGACCAAATACGACCCAAGAGAAGGTTCTAATCTAGAGGGGCATCAACCACCTCCACATCTAGATTAACGGTTTTACCTTCAACCCCTATAGGTAGATCCTGTAGAATGCCGAAAGGATGAAACCCACGGCCATCAAAGGCCTTTAGAATTATCGGGGATTGATTTAGTGAAGGAGAACCAAGCGATCTCCAACACTGTATCAACATAATACACGTGGAAGCTCCCTCATCAATCACAGTCCTATGAACAGGTCTGGTTTTGACTATCACTGGAATCTGGACAGCCATCTGATGAGGTAGCGTGACACACTATTTTCTAGATCGAAGATTATAAAGTTCGGGTCCTGAATGTCAACAGCTCCTATAGCCGACAAAAGTAACTTGCGTTGTGCTGGACAGGATTGCAGCACTTCCAAAGCCGACATCATTGAGGGTGAAATAGCTAAATCCTCAACAATGTTATAGTTCTGAGCTGCTCTCGCATGTGGATTGAAAGTAGACTTTCGAAGTATACCCTTGGCGGGCGGTTTGATTACTAAGTCTGGATTAGGTTTCTCGATCTGTAGTGGATCAGAACCAGGAGCTGAGGTTGATGGGTTCGAATGGGAAGATTCTGCTTCTTTACCATCAACAGGACTTTTACTGCCATAATCTTGCGATCAAGTCGCAATCCTAACATGGGACATCATTGATATGGGTTCTTCATTGACACTGGAGGACGAACCGATCATCTTACTGTCTTGAGCTGGAAAAGGATCCTTCAAGACAACAGGAGTTTGGGAACCTTTGACAATTTTCGCAACCTCTACATGATGAGGGCAGTCTCTCGTAAAATGTTCTTCATCACAGATGAGACATGGATAACGAGGTTTGTGTTTTTCATTAGTTGATTCCGCTTTTTTGGGTTTCTCTTTTGAATTCTTATCTGTTTTATTCTTCTTCTTCCCTTTCTTCTTACCACTAGTTTTTGATTTAGGTATAGATGACTCTACAATGTGAATATCGGCGGAAAGTTCCACGGACGAATCTCCTGTTAGGGAATCTGGCAAGGTTATTATAGGAGAAGAATTCTTGGAAGACTTCTTCTTACTTTTGGTATTAACCGTACCAATCATACCATTAATGGCATGAGACCCTGAAGGAGCAGCAGCGGTTTGATTTTGTTTAGGTAGATTGGGGACTTTCTCATGTAACGTACCTGACTGAGTATAAACTAAGTCAAGGTACTGTGCTTGAGCAATTACTTTCTCCTCAGTAACAACTCCGGCCTTAGCTAAATCCTCAGTGATCTTGGGTAGTAAAGATTTTACAAACCATTCAGCTAAGATCTGATCCGGAATAAAAACTTTCACTAAATGTTGTCGACGTCTCCATTCATGGATATGATTTGAAATGTAAGTGGACGTTGACTACTTTAATGAAGTTAATAATTCCGTGCCATTTTCATATCTGACCGGCAACTGAAAATGAGTTAAAAACGAGGTAGCTAACTGACTAAAGTTATAAAAAGTGGCTCGCGATAACTCAATGTACCACTTGGCCGCAAGACCAATTAGAGTGCATTGGAAAAGTTGTAAATGAATTGAATCATCTGAAATGGAATTAGATGCACACCAGAGGTGATAAGTCATCACATGGTTCGACGGGTCCTCTCCTGGCTTACCTTCGAACTTAGGAATATCACTGGGCAACTTATGCGGCATTGGCGGCCAACACTGAAGATAGTTAATTGGATCGTTCATAAGGCGCGTCAAGTCAGGCAAGTCCAAAGTTTTGATAAATGGTAACTGAAGATTAGGGTCCCTAAAACTCTGGGTCTGCAAACCAGCCCCAAGAGGAGGATATCCAGGATAACTAGGAATTGGAATCACATTTGGGATATTTTGACCTCCTAGAAAACCAAGATTAACCGGACCATACTGGGGTTGCTGAGGTTGTTGGTATGTATACCCGGGGTATGGTTGATACTGATAAGTTGGTTGCTGCGTAGTAGGACCGTATTGGTACTATCCTTGGTACGGTTGTTGATTATATTGAGGTTGAGTGGTGACAACCATACTTCCTACAGGCATCTGAACCGAAGTGTGGACTGTGGGTCCAGAATGAGGTAAAGATGTCTGAGGAGTAGATACAGGCATAGCAGAAACCAGAGCTATCAATACTCCAGAAGAAGGTGGGGTAGATGTAGCAGATGTTGCAGTAGTTGCAGCAGACGTTTGAGGCAGAGTACAGGGCGTACTAGGCCCAGACTGAGAAACTATAGAAGGTGCAGAAGTTTGAACAGTAGACTGGACAGGTTGCTGGGATGAACCAAAAATCAAGGGTTGTCCAGGTTGAGATGACAACTGCGCATTCGGTTGCAAGACCTATTGAGATTGGGATGGATCCCACACTAAATTCGTTATGGGGTATGGACCCATAACAGGTTGAGGATATTGAGGACCATAACTAGGTTGAGGGTAGGGTTGATAATATGATTGACCTGAAGGTGGTTGGTAACCTTGAGTTGGGTACTAACCTTGGGGTTGATAACCCTAAGGCACATACTGATACTGGGGTTGACCTTGAGGTACATATTGATATTGAGGTTGATTTTGAGGTGCATATTGATACTGAGGTTGACCCTGAGGTACATATTGATACTGAGGTTGACCTTGAGGTAGATACTGAGTATGGGGTTGACCTTGAGGAACGTACTGTCCCGTAGGTATGTATTGTCCTTGAGGTTGTCCCCCAGGCGCAAACTGACTACCTTGAGGTTGCCCCCAAGGAATATATTGGGTACCTTGAGGTTGCCCCCCAGGCACATACTAGGTACCTTGAGGTTGCCCCCCAGGCACATACTAGGTACCTTGAGGTTGCCCCCAGGCACATACTGGGTACCTTGCGATTGAGGATTGGCAATAGAACCTGACATCATGAGAATATCTTCTACACTCAACAGTTTAGTACCATTACTTCCAGTTAATAACTTTTGTTCAATAGGTTGAGGAGATGCTCCCGAAAAAGTACCAGACATGGACTGATACTCAGCGAGAATAGAAGGACCGTCGTACAAAAAGGCTTCCAGAGATTGAGAAAACATGGATGAATGCTTAGACATATTCAACGGAGAATAGTAACCTCTAGGTGTTGGGTGATAAGAAATACGAGGTGGCGAAAAACTTAGTCCCGAGTTTTCCAAAAAATTAGTCAATGAAAGATACCAAGCACTGCTCCTAGGTGGACTGTAAAAGATTGATTCATGCTCCCTAAGGTCTAAGGTAGGTCGATCTTTTGGAATAGGAATTCCTTCTTCGTTGTCCGAAATAGAAAGTTCTTCAATAGCTATAAGTCCAGAAGGAAGACCTTGGGTAATTATTGTTTCTACCCTAGGTGAACTAGGACCACTGGAAGCTAGAGAAGAAAACCCTAATATTGGAGTAGCAGCAATTTCAGATTCGAGTTCAGATATTTCAGGTTCTTCACCTATATCACTAGTAGATGCAACACTACGAGTAACTTTTGAAACAGATACAGGATATGGATTATAATCTACCACTAACAGTTGAGAATCAGGATGTACTATCAAAGAAGATTCTCCTTCTTCAGGTGACCCAATTCTACTGTATCTAGGAGTTACGACAACTTTCAAGCCTTCAAGCTGGCTCGGTACTTCCTCAAGAAGTTGGCCCCGAAGTCTACGGGACTTCCTCAGTAACTCAGCCACGTTTACAAGCTCAGGAGATTGGCCCCGAAGTCTACGGGACTGCCTTGGTAATTCAGCCACAATTAAAGACTTTTAACTACTTCACACACAAACAAAATAAAATCTCAATGAAAACCACCTAAAGCCTCTAAAGAACCAAACAAATTGAATCACACGCCTAAAGAATATAGGAGATCAATCACACACAAACAGTAACTTTCCATACTGAAAACACTAGTTGGTGATGAAATCCAATGTCGCAAAGTTCGATATAGAAAGAGCAGTTGGAACAGTTACCCCGACAACCTGCTTAATGAATAGACTGGCACAAGTTTCTCCACTTAACCGTCTCGAGTGAAGAGAACCCCCGAGAAAATCCAAGTGAGTCTAGCCAACGTCTGCTCCAGGTACAGTGGGATATTCCCGCCACCGTCACCTTAGGAAGAATCCTATAGAATATGGTCACTATGGTTATCAACAGAAACAAATATACCTGGGGGAACTGTCTATGATCCGATACGCACGCAAGGGTAGAGTAACAAGCTCAATCCCCTTGAAGGCTCCTTGACATAAACCAAGGTTTACCAACAAGTGACCCCAGGCTCCTCGACAATGGTTAATCCGAGGTTTACCATTTTTAATACGTGAAAATCTGGCGTCATTCCCAATGAGGAAGGATTGATTCCCACACTAGTTCAGACACAATCTCGTGCTTCTCCTTTAAGAGGAGCTTTCCCAAAGCATAGATGCAATAATTGGATTTCTCTCCTAGTGCAAGATATAACCACTTGTTTGTTTTACTATCTTGGAGAGTTAAGTACTCCCTACTCCAAGACACTAGCCTAAGCTATGTTGGTGTAATAGAGCCCTAGAAATAAAAATATTTCTAGATTAATTTTACTTTAAGCGTTAGTTTTATTGGTTTTTGATTAATTCAAGAGGTGCAGAGATGAAACTCGTGGTGTGAAGACTCGACTTAAAATCACTAAAAAGATGCACGTAAGATGATCAAACAATCTTTTCTCTTCAATGAACTTCTAGCTAGGAAAGATTTTGAGAATGCAAATGCGTGTAAACACAAATCTTTCTTAACAAACAAATTTAAAGAAGAGTTTTTGTTCCAATGCACCCAAAACGAGACAACTAGTTATTTGCACAAGAATTTCATTTTTCATTCAAATGCTCAAATGCTACCAAAACAAACTTTTTCAAAAGATATTTTTGTATTTTTATAAGAACACTCAAAACTATGACTAAAGCAAATCTTGAGAAAACTATGAACAAAGCAAATCTTAAGATCTACAAACTATAAAAAACTACTTGAAATAAAAGCTTACAAAATGTTTTTGTCTTTTCAAGGATGTTTTACTTGGCGATAAGAAAACCAAGGACTAACTTGTCCAGAATCACAAATCAGTCAAAAAACAAGCGATCTTTTGTTCTTTTTTGTAAAAGTGAAATCCAAACTTTTAGCACAAGCTTTTAGAAATTTGGAAAGAGAAAACTCAAGATGGATTCCTCAACGAAGGTTGATTTTACAAATGGTCAGACTCATAAGAAGGCCAGTAAAAAGCAAGGTGATCTGAGGCTTCTATGCTTCTAAGCTCTGAGCTACTACACGACCAAAATGAAAATCAAGACCGGCAACCAAAACTTCTAGGAATTCCACCTAAAACCCTAACACAAATGAAATTAGACCAAGGAAAGCTTTTGACAAGTCACAAGCGGGTCTGGGTAGAGGATAACAATACCTAAACCAAGATAAAACTAATTAAAAGAGGAAAAATCAAATTTTTCAAAAATTTAGCAGGGTCCACAGGATCAGATTTTGCACACGTGCATGCACGCTCTGTGTGCAAAGTAAACATGCGTAGAGGTATGCACTGTGATACAAGCATAGGGTGCGGACTTCTCCTAAAGTTATGAAAAGTCAAAACAAACCTAGATCCACTAAATCCACCCAATTCCACACACAACAAGTCAAAATCAGAAACAAAAAGGCAAGTTTCTCAGGTCAAAGTGAAAACAAGGAAAACAATCAAGTCCCCAGTATTGTTGCCATTTTTTCACGCAGAATGAGTCGAGGTTGCAGACAAGATCGACCTTCCTAGTATCTACAGATATCTAGTGACAAGCAAGCCAATCAAAAACTATCTTTCTCTAAATATGCAATTAAAAACAAAGGCAAACAAGTGTTTTAGTCCTACCTTGGGTCCAATTCAAGTTTGTGGAAGCCTCGCTCCCTCACTCCAAATGAGCTTCCTTGAAGTGTAATTCTGCAAACACAAACAAGAAAACTAGATTAATTAGCACCTGAAAAGCTAATATCATAAAGCATATTCATCATAATGATCAAGAAGATTATGAAACAAACCACATAAGACAATTTGTTGAGAAAAATGAATCTGACTGTATTAATTCAAACGAAGAAGAACTTTACAACCTCTGCCTTGATGTTGTACAAGCTCCTCCCAGGGTCCGACAAGAAGTCTCCTCTACTTTGACAAGTTTCACTCACTTCCCAATGAAACCAAAAGGTATGTGATCTCTCCTCTCAAGGTTAACTAGGAAGTCCCAATTCCATCAGCATTTACCCTCAAAATGTTCAGCTTCTAACCTCCCCAACAACTAACCCAATGCCTTAATTTATAGTGCAATGGAGGGAAGTTACTAGGTCCTCTTTCAAAGGGATAAAGTCCTCCTTCAAAGGGATAGCTCCTCCTATCAAGGGATTAGCTCCTTCTCTTTTGGGATGCATGAACCACCTTGGAGCGAACAATCCACGTCAAATTTCTTCTAGAAACATCTAGAATTAACCCAAAAGTGAGTTTTTTAGGATAAACTTGCGCCTTTTTTACTTTTACAGGGGTATTCACCCACCCCTTTATAGATAGAGTGTGCAGGTACGTTGGTAATATGAACAAAGGGTGCGGGTCCGCAAGTAAAAGCAGGAGAAAGTGCAAAACCAGAGTAATATTGATTTTCAATGTCTTTCTCTCATTTGCAAAGCTTGACATGAAGAGCTAAGGTCTGAGACTTGCTTAGGAGGCTAGTATAAGTGATGATAGACCCATACTAACTGCAAATAATCATGGTGTCTGGATTTTTGTGTAACAATGGCAGTGTTGAACTAACCATTAATGGAAATGGTGAACATTTGATTGTTCCTAAGATTGCTCCAACAGCTGAAGATAGGTCAAGAGGTGTACATGATACACAATTTTCCTTTTGTATTGAATATTTAGAGTGGAAGACGCTCCAGCAGGAGAGATGGGATCCTACAAATACAAGATTGTTGTTAGATTTGAATTCAGATCCAAAAAATGACTTTCAAGATATGAAAGACAATATTTAATTAACTTTGGGAATGGAGAAGTAAGCATGGTTGACATTGTGAAACTTGAATATTTGGATATCTTGATCATGTTAAATTTAGTACAGTTGAACATTAAGGTAGATGGTAGTTTAATTTCCCTTCTATCATAGGTTTGGAAGTGGAAGGGTTTCCAATCTAGGTTTCTTATTTTTGTATATATAAACATGTCAATAACTTGAAGGGTTTATAGTCCAGCTATTCTATTTTGTATGTATAAATATGTTTAATATGTAGGATACAAATTGTAATGTTACAAGATTCATCATATATAATTGGATTTTCTGATTAAGTCATCTTTTCTTATTTTACTTTACTCTAGTATTAGAGTGATAGAACTTGCATCTTTGAAGGATTTTCTTCCCTGTATATTTTGATTTGAATTTCATATTGTAAGTCAATCATTTGAAAATTTCCTCAATAAATGATTATCCTCAGTTAATTGTCCTGGTCTTATAGGCAATTTATTTTATAGTGATATTTTTAAATATTAAAACATTTACTAGTTTCATCTTCCAAAATTGTTTGAATTATGATTTAAAAGTTGTTGAAAGAACATAAAACTTATACAAATTCCTATTCAAAGTACCAATCTTAGAATGGAAGTCTCCTTTTGCATATCAGTTCTCTAGGAGATCAACAATGCTTCACAACTTCATCAAAAGATAAAGGAAATTAAACCCCACAACAAGCTTGAGTGCAAGTAGTCAAGGCTCAGAAGACTCAATCCCTCAGCGTTGATACTATGTTTTTGTGCCTTATTAAAGCCTCACTATTGCCATGAATTCCTTACAACATTTTTCTAACTTTAGTTGTGGATAAAATTACCTGCGGATTGAGATGGTCTCATTGTATAATGGCTTGTAGCTTTCATAAAGATGGTATCATTGTATAATGGCTTGTAGCTTTTACAATTCGCATCATGCAAGATTAACAGAAAAGATGAATCTACTGTAACATGTACTAGTGTATTTTTGTCACAATGTTACCTATTATAATGCTATATTCAAGGCAATCATTTTCTTGAAGCAACATGAAAGCCTCTGAAATAATGTCTTGTCAGTTGTCAGCTAACAATCCTTAAGTTTCCATATCTTCTATGCAGAAAGTTAGGTCATCAATGATAGATACCAGTATGCATGCTATGATAATGTGTAGAATAGAAGGGTCACAAATGAATATGAAACTTCACACACAGGCTATTTGGAGAGGATAAATCTTTGGAATCATAAACGTTAACTGTAAATTGCATCTATATTTCAACTTGGAACCCTTAATCAGTACAATATAAGGTATTCTAAGTAGGATTGGTAGGTAACGAGAGTTAAGGAATCAAATGAACAATGAAAAGCATCAAGTGAGGGTAGTCGATGTAGACTATAGAGTATGCATTTCTTTTGACTTATAACCATGAAATTCTAATACTAGGTACACTGGCACTGGAAACTGCAATAGTTCTATCACATTTGGCATCCAATTTCTATTTAGTATTTACATGACACTTTATTCTCCCTAAAAGAAGATCACAAGAAGCATCATAGTTTCTTTTTTCCCAATGACAACACGAATTGTCTAAACATAGAGAAATGTCAACCTAGCCTAAAATTTCTATATTTTAATTTTGTTTTTGTCTTTTCTCCATTACAAGAGTGCTCTTGTAAAAAGCCAGAAGGAAATTGTAATGGTCTCTACTGAACAAATCTTTCAAGTGAATCTGTATTTTTGCATTCAAATTAAAAAAATAAGGGGTTTACTTGATATCAACAAGGGATTTTCTTGATAGCATCAGCAAAGGGAGTCGCAAATGTTTAGGAATGTTATTATATTGAAGCTTGATCAAAGGAGATTATTCCCTCCAAGAGGCCTGTGAATATTTCTCTATGTTTTGTACTTATCAACACGAGGGTTATATTCTATAGGTATATCTCATTGTCTCTTGTATTTTCTTCTCCGCACATACAATTATCAAAATCTTGTTCATGTTATGTTGTTTCTACGGGATTAGAAAGATAGTATTGCATTTCATACATCTCAATTTCTCATTGACAAAGAGTAGAGCGAACTCACTGTAATTTCCACTACCAAGCAACCTATCAAGTACCAAGCTGATTACCAAATTAGACTGCAATCTAGTCCCCAATCGAATAAAGCATGATTCAAAAGCAGAGTTCCACATGTTGAAAATTTCTGAAATCGTGACTCAAGCACAAAATAGAATAGAGTATGAACAAAATTTTCCGGGCTGGAAATTTTTCATATTCTAGCACATTGATGAAAGCATTGATCAACATGCCTCTTTCCCCTCTAGCTCCTCCACTGATAAATCACATCAGATTCTCTTCAGTTGATTAGACTAAACTAATAGTGTACCCAAAGTTTCGTGTGCATTTTTGGAGGGCCAACAAGGGCTTAAGGCAGGTGGCTTGCATATGGGCTTGATCATATGTGAAAATACTACAAATGCTACCAGTTATACTTTAACACGAGTGCCTTATATTTCTAGGTAAGTAGCACTAACGAAATGCATCCTGGGGGGGGATGACAAACACTCTGTTTAAACAAATATGAATGTGTAAGTAGAAGACATCTACCAACCCAATCTCCTACACATTTTCTCGCAGTTGCAACTAAAAGAAGATAAAAACTTATAGCAAATTTATGTAAATGACCAATATACATAGGAAAACCCCAAATTGCATATAAATTCCAGGCTAAAACCTCACATAAACAAAGTTTCTTCAAATTCGTGCTCAAAATTGTCAAGTCAACAATAGAAACCCTCCTATTGAGAATTGCAAATTGTGCAATACTGTTGCTTATACTTTAACATAAGCAACTCTAAAAATGCCTCCCAAGGCACAAGCATCTTGTTTAACAAAAGATAGAGAAAGGATTCACATTGTAGTGCAAAGCCCATAGATGCTTCCTTAAGACTTTAAGTTCTGATCATTAACTACCTTCAAGAGGGAAGTGATTTCATACACTTTATTGAAACGTGTGACCAACTAGACTGAATTAATGGCCATGACTAGCCTAACTTATGTACCATGACACCCTCTACTAAACAGCAGCTCCCTCTCGAGAAAACAACCACATGAAGTAACAATAATCAATCCCTGATGAGAACGTAGTAGAGCCCCACTTTCATTAACCTGGCTGATCTCTCATGGCTCAAAGATAAAGAGAGTAAGAAGTAGAAAGGTATCACTTTCATCTTTCTCCATGGTGTCTGACAAAAGTAGTTCAAAGAAACTAAGTCTTTACAGAAAATTCACATATATCACCATTACAATAACATAAACCCTCAGATTGTGTATAATATATAGGTTAATACCTCAAACAAAGAACATTTCATCAAATTTACACTCAAAATGCCAATCCGACAACAAAAACCTTAAAATTTAGTGACTACAAGCCACTAGACACTTAATTTCTATCAAAATTTAAACTCAAAACAGCAATTCGACAACATAAAACCTCAAACTCCATAAAATATATAGATTAAAACACCCTATGAAGTGAATTTTTGTCAAATTTAAACTTAAAATCGCCATTCAAACTCCATAGGGAGCCCTTCCCTTGCAATTTACACAAATAATGAAAATTTCACCTATCAAGTAATGGCCTGGTCAAACCGTCCAAAATCGGTGAAAAATGATATTATCCACAGAAATAGAAAATGCAAAATAACAGAAAATACAACTTCTTTTATTCCATGAAAAACAATAAAAGGACCAAGAACAATCTTTTGTCGTCCGCCGACATTAAGTTTCCACCAAATTACGCTCTAAAGATTTCAATTTCTAGGAATTTGTGGCCAAGTTTAAGCACTTGGCAGTGGTAAAATAAGATCACAGAAGACGGGAAGCTCAGCTTACCTTTGACCACCTCTGGTAGACTTTGTTGCTCCCTCTATGAACCGCACTTGCCCATATTTATCTTGCAGGGAGTCTAATTTGTATATTGTTCTCAGATAATTGGCTAGTGCAAAAAATCAATTATAAAACACAGAAACTCCTCAGACTAGCTATTGGATTGGTGGAGGAAACGGAAAAGTCAAACGAAATTTGAATAGAATACGAACTCCTCGCATAAGTAAAGGCCAGTAGTCATGGATGGGGATTCACATCAAATGACAAGGAAACTTGTGGAAGTATAAATTGTGGGTTTAGTGGGCTTTGGGTCCATATTTTGAACCAAAGCTCTGATACCATGTGTAAGGCCCTATCCTAGGTTCTTCTAGCAGATCTATGTTCTCTGGAATTTAAATGCAATAAGAGGCAATAATTTACTTTCCTACAAGACTTTTAAACAATGAAAATTTTACCATTTACATTCTAATCCCTATAACTTATAGTGAACATTTCATTTCAATGATTTACATGAGTAATCTATGCATAGAGGAATACATGTACCAGTGGCAGGTGGAGATGCCCTTGAGCTGCTGCAACTGTTGAAATGCTCCTCTTGACTAACCCAACTAGATTTACTTCCTAGCCAGCTAGGAAATAATTCCTAGCCCGGGAAACCTCCACAGGTTCCCTAGCCCTTTGAGCCCAAGTCCAACCATATGTAGTGTGTCCAAAATGAATAATCTAGACCAAGATAAACAATATTTCCCTCCTCTCAACTAACCCAAGAAACCTCCACAGGTTCCTTAGGTCTCCAAAAATCACAACAATCATAAAATCATAGCCAACCCCAAAATCAAGCAAGACCCCACGTGCCCTTTTCTCCCTTCCTCCTTCCCTTTTATACCCTCCCTCTCTTCTCCACCTCAACCATCTCTCATTAATTTCATTAACTTCTCCTCCATCCTTACAATTGACTTCTCTTCTCCCAATTAAATCTGGGAGTACATTTGGAAATGTGATGTGAATATAAAATTGGGAAATTAATGGGAGAGGACCATGTCTTCTCCCAAGTAAATCTGAGAGTGCATTTGGGAATGTGAGATGAATATATATATTGATAATTAAATGGAGAGGACCATGTCTTCTCCCAACTAAATGTGAGAGTACATTTGGGAATGTGAGATGTAATTAAATGGAGAGGACCATGTCTTCTCCCTAGTAAATGTGAGAGTACATTTGGGAATTTGAGATGTAATTAGATGGAGAGGACCATGTCTTCTCCTAAGTAAATGTGAGAGTACATTTGGGAATGTGAGATGAATATATATATAGTTTGAAATAGTGGAAGGAGACCATATCCTATCTAAGATTCAATTTGAGAAGGCAAGTTGAGAATTTGAATAAAATAGAAATAATGAATTTTATATTAAATTTCTAGTTTCCAAAATGAAGGTATTCACCAATATTTCTCAATATTTTCAAGTAATGTAAACATGAATAGAATTTGCATGATAAGATTTAAGTGGGGCATTACATCACATATTCTACCACATTTGGATATCATTATGTTGAACTGCTACCTAGAAACAGAGTTGTGACTCAAAACCACAAAGTCAGATGTTATGAGATAATTTTTTCTGTTAACGAAAAGTTATAGGACATAAAAGTTGTAATATTTAGAATTCCATAAGAACTTGTCATCTGTGTACAACCATACTAGAGTACGCAACTGTGCCATGCTCTAGAATGCTACAATGTGACAATGGAGGAAGGAGAGGAATATCCTAGGAACATCAATATTCCTAAGTTAGAAAGACATCATGAAGTCATGAAACCTAAGGTAGAAGTCCCTGACATCTCAAATCCCTTGAATATTAAGCAAGTGAATATTGGGCCAAAAGCGCAGTCGAAGTTTGCAAACGTAGGTGAGTATTGGGATGAGGACAAAGTGGACAAAGTCATAGAGTTATTGTGGGAGTATCAGGACTTGTTTCCCACCAAGATCTCTGATCTGAAGGGGATAGTAGGTGATCTCGTTGTCATGAAGATCACTCTGAAGCCAGATGTGAAGCCAATGAAGCAACACCCATACTGGTTGAATCCTAAGTACAAGGAAAATTTGTGCAAAGAATTGGATAAGATGCTTGCAGCCAGTATTATTGAACCTGTCAAGGAATCAAACTAGGTTAGTCCTATGGTGTTTTAGGAAAAGAAGATGAAGGGAAAAACTCGGATCTGTGTAGATTTAAGCAAGTAGAATGATTCTTGTGTTCATGATCCATTTCCTACGTCATTGATAGATGAATTATTGGAGAATGTTGGAGGTCGGGAAGCCTATTCGTTTACCGATGAGAGTGCATCTAGACATGTGGGGGGCTACCTAAAGGGCCACCCCCTCATGAGATCTGAAACATCTCACACACACCTGGGAATCACTGATACAATCTGCTGCATCACTAGACCATCAAGTGTATGAATCACGAACATTAAACAAACAAGTAAAAGGGAAATAATGAGTCCCTCTACTCAATTTGAGGTGCTGAACAAGAATGGAAGTTGGAACCAAGATACACTACCCTCTAGGTCATTCTTCTAGAATAAATGAGCTAATGTCGAGAGAATAGGGACCGCGATAGGTGAGGCAATGAGGATTCTCAACTAAGGCACGAGGGAAAATAGTAAAGTGACTGATGGAATGACACCAGGGATGATGGAAAAAGTGGTATTGAGGGACAAACAAATGACTTCCCTTGTCAAAGCATAAAGTGCTTGGTTGACCTGGCGATGACTGACTTAACTCTGGAGGGGATGGGGATAGTATGACTAGAGGCCAAAATGGGCAACAGAGGATGAACGATATGAAAATATGGATGGATGCAATGGTGACTCATCATGGATGCTTTGAACAAGGTTGACACGATGATGCTGCCACGCAAAATAGGCCCAGTGGGCACCACGAAAACATGAGTAAATGATGGTTACTCATGACGAAAATCGACACATGGTATGACAAGTATAATAAGAGGAGGTTGTCCTTAAAGTACAAGTTTCGCTTTATGAATAAATTTGATTTTAAGAGGTGACAAAGTGACCCTTATTAGAAAAATGTCTTCCTGTTGAAGTGTCAAATCATCAAAAGAAGTGATGCAACCTACCTAAATGCATGATAGAAATAAATACCCGCAAATCAGTGGGAGATGTTATGGGTAAAATTTCTTGAGGTAGAGTGCACTAGAAGAATTAGGAAGGAAATTGCCTTCAGAATCCTCAAAAATATGCCCCCTTGCCTAAGTGCAAGGGTAATCAGGGGTAGACATAGCTTCCATGATGTCCTCATTAGACTAAAAGATGGGTGAACGGAAGGAAGAGAGACTAAATGAGGTGGCAGCATTACGTGGTGCATTGACCTGAGAAAGAAGGTTCAAATATGCATCATCTGGAATGGTAGACGACGAGCTAGTATATAGAGGATCTATGTATGTTGCGACCTACGATTCTATCGAAAGAGGTTCAATAGAAGCGCGCATAGAAACCTTAGAAAGGTTTGCATGTGAGGAACTCAAGGAAGATGACAGGTAAAGGATATGACCTGTGGTGTCGGTAATCTCAACATCTGGGGGAGGGATCACGATGGTGGGACCAGAGTCCCCCTAATCTAGTTGACTAGGGGTACTAGAATCCACGAGTAGAGGAGTAGGGGTTCCACTATGAGTGGCATCGTATTCGTGAAGTGCTTCAAGGTAATCACAAAATTCATCGAGACAAGGGAAACAATTGGAATAGAGACCATGATGATCACACAGGCCACAAGGGTGATTTGTGTGCAACATTCTAAATTTTTTAGGTGGACCAAGCAAGTTAACATGGACTTCAAGGATATTTGACTCAAGTAACATTTCATGAACCAAAGGTTTGAGATGAGGAAGCTCAAGACAATTGTTGGTGGTGTGCCCAACAAATTTACACAAAACACATAGAGGTGATGGCTTTAGGGCCTTATGTTTTGAAGGAGCTTTGGGAGCCTTATCTTTTGGTTCTTTGCTCTTATCTTTGGCCCATGTCTGGATGCTTGTGCAACAGGAGTGGGTTCATGTTGGCATTTTGATGGAATGGAAGCGGCGATAGGGATTTTAAGGACCGATTGAACCAGGGTCAAAGCATGGTAAGGTCTTAGCTGACCTTGTGGAATGCTTGTAGGGGGATCGATGTACCATACTAGGATCCCCAAATTCATGCTAGGAAGGACTAGTGAAGCCATGATAGGGATAGAAAATACTCCTAGAAGGGGGAAAGAAAAAAGGTATTTGGCCTATAGGGTAATGTTCCAGAGGAATAGCTCATGGATGGTTGAGACCTGGAGGAACAATTCCTGGTCAAAACATAGGAGAGGCACCCACAAATGGGGGATGTCTTGGGGGGGTGGATCCATAGGGTTCAGCTGGGATGACAACAATGGGGTGTTGGGGAGTTGGCTGTTGATTGGGTGTACCACACTGCTTGAGAGCAACCTGTGATGCTTGTAACATGCAAACACTCATAGAGGTAGGCTTTGAGATGAGAGGGGGAGGACCAGGGAAAGCACCCAACAATGAAGAATCTTGATAGACTCCTGGTGAAACAACAGTAAGAGGAGTTGGAGACTTGTTATCTGATAGGGACGCGATAATGGACTCAGGGGAAGTCATGGATGTTGGCTCATAGTAAGTCAATCGATCGATGGTAACGATCTTCCCTTTATGGGGAAGCACATATTACGAAACACTATGGATGCGACAGCCAACATGGCATATGTGTAACTACAACCTAAGAGAATGTTGTAATCCAAAGGGGCATTAATAACCTCAATGTCAACATGAACAGTTTTTCCTACAAGGGTCATTGGACAGTTGGGGTACATGTCAAGGGGTTGGGAGGAGTGTCTGTCCCAAGCACACAAATTAATGGTGGAGGGGGACAACTCAGGTGACTTGAATTGTTTCCAAATAGTAGCGGACATCACATAGGTGGATTCTCCTTCATTAATAATGCATCAGGAGATGATGGCATTACAGACTCAAACTGGTATCTGGAAAGAAATGGATGAAGGAAATGGGGGATGTTTTGATGTATCAATAGGGAAGACAATCAAATGATCATCAGAAGGATCTACTATACCCAAGGTAGTTAGTAGAGATTTATTTTGAGATGGGCATGACTAGAGGACTTCCAACGTTGACATTGAAGCAGATGATTGCACCAAGTTGTCTACTATACTCTATGTATGGGCAGCTTGGTTAGAAGCCACATTACAGCGTAATGGTCCCTTTGGGATCTTTGGAATGCCCTCAAATTTAGGTTGACGGATATGTAACGAACCATTTGGTGTCGTAAGAGGCTCAACAAATGCTTTGGTTTTGGACTCAGTGGCGGACAAAGTCGATGGCTTGTCATATTGATGTGACTGAGTTTAGAAGTTGATATCAGATGGATTAACCTCATCAGAATTAATCATAAGGATATGGTATTCACTAGGACCAAAAGGTTGGGGGGGATGCGCTCCTTGACCTGGATGAGGTTGAGTAGCAGTAAATCCTTGCTGAGGGAAAGGATTTGTAAGCATTGTTGGTTGAGATGGCATGGGAGTCTTAGGTGATTGTTGACCTCTAGAAGCTGCTTGAGCTTCCCACATAAGGTGCATCTGGGGTAAGAGAGGACACTCATGTGTATAATGGCCGTGTTCACCACAACATGCACAAAGCTTGTTCATACAAATAACCTTGTCATTCATGGGTTGGCTACCTTGTTGCTGGTTGTTGGTGTTAGGTTGGTTCCCCTGGGGTTTACTAGGTTGATTACATTGACTACCCTAGTTACCCTTGTTACCCTTCCCCTTATTCATTTTCTTCGATTTTTGGGGATTGGTCACACTCTGTTGTGCAGACACTTGACCCTGAGGGGGTGGAGGCTGCTGGGGCTAAGGATGCATGGGAGGATTGAACACTAATGCTTGAGGGGCTGGAGCACTTGACTGTGCATAAGGAGGAGAAACGATTTGGTAGATAGGCTGGGGCCCTAAAAACATGTTTCTAACAAGAGGGGCATGAGTGCTAGAGGAACTGGTGCCCCCCATGGAAAGCCATAACCTGGCTAAGTTTATGGCGTAGGATGTGAAAGGGTTCCAATAATAACATTGGTGGCATGAGATGCCCCCGGTGCATTGGAACCTCCAAGACGGGGAAGGTATGGAATGACAGTATAAGCATAACTGGATTGCACATAAATTAGGTCATACCTTAGAGTGGTTTGGAAAGATTCTTCCTAGTTCTGAGGAAAATGGGATGCAACATCTTTTCCAATGGGTGCTAAAATGCTCCTAAGAAACTAATCTATATAGACATGGTCTTGGAAGGGTGGGGCATGGCATGTGCTCCTCCTTTGATGCCACTCTTTAACATGGTTGGAAAGGTGAGTGGTGGAGGACTAACGAAATGAAGTCAATAGCTCCATACTAGTCTCCAAAAGTTGAACCTTACATCAAAATCCAACCTTGATTCCATCTTTCTGGTGGCTATTTATAATTTAACATTACAATGGTCTTGGCCACTTAGGGATGGAGCTGCGTTAATTGATCACCAACTGCATTTAACTTTCTGATAGCATCTTCAGATGCATTTTCTTTCTCTATTGCGAAAACTCCATCAGTCTAGTACTATGCTGTCATTCAGGCGGTTGGACTAATTGTGGCAATGGAGTTCCATGACTGTTTAATTTAGTTGCTGAGTCGTGATGATTCCTTTTCTCCATTTGGCCATGCTTCTTGTTAAATGAGGTTATTGGGGTTAGAATGGACGTGTGTATGGATTGCATGGGTAGATGAACAGTTGGGATGATCACGGATGATGGCTGTCGGATCGAGGGAGATGAGTGGTAGAGATTGTTGGGTAGAGGCTAGCGGTCGTGGTTAGAGTGGGATATGTTTGGGTCATCAGATCCTCAGGCAGGTAAATTAGACGGTTATCAGGTGGCGAAGGAGTATGGACAATAACGGGCAGGGTGGTTTAACTTGAGCAGTAATGGTTTTCATCGCATGGGCCTCGGGAGGTAAATGGTAACTGTCGGAAGCCATGCGATTCCATTCAATGAATGACACATAGCGGTGGAGGAGAGAGAGAAACCACCCATATCGCGTGGGTATTGTCCGTGCTAGTTGCCCATGTGATACGAGCGAGGTCCGTTAGATCTGGCGAAGGTGATCTGATGGGCCGATGGATTGGCGGGAGAAGATCGATGGTGGAAATGTTGTGTGATGAATTATGAGCACGTAAAGGTATATGGCTAGGTTTTATGGGCATTTTAAGCTTTTTAGTTTGCAGATAAGGCCAAACAGGGGGGGTCTCTGTCGAGTTAGAAGGTTAATTTAGGAAATGGGAAGGGTGAAATGTGATTGGGATAAGAGGGGAAGGGGAAAATTGACCCAGGTGGGGCCCCTTTAAGAACAACAGACCAGACCAAGCCTCCTTCTGACCCTCCAAAGGTTAGAACTGAACTTCAGGGCTAACATTGGCTCCTTCTGGGGATGAAATCCTCCCTGTGACGTTTCAAGAACAATAGACCACTACCTTCTATATAAAACAAGATCAAAATCAGTGCCTAGTATTCCATTGGGCATGGAGTCTAGTTAAGCCTACCCTAAAACTTGGGAAAATAACATATTTACAATGTTGAGGCCTGAAAACCCTAGACAAAATAAACTTTCAAAAGCCACCCATTTACTGGACCATCAAAAATTGTTTCTCCTTCCACACTTTGTAGCATGAAAGTATTGTTCCCCTGTACCTAAGAGATGACAAAAGGTATTGTCCATAGGGCATCAAATTTACCATGGTTGCCTTTCTTTTCCTTCAATGCATCCCATTTGAGAACCCAGTCACCAACCAGAAAATTTTCCATCTTTGCCTTTCTATCAAAATCTTCCTTGACGTTTCTTTGATATACTCCAAAACTTTCAATCAATTGATCTCTGATCTGATGAACTTTAGCCAGGACACTAATCCTCCTTGCCCTGTCATTTTCCTCATTCTGCTCCTCTTGTAAGAATTTGGCCACAGGGAGGGTCAATTGGATTGGGAATATAGCCTCAGTGCCATATACCAACTTGAATGGAGAATTCCCTATGGAATTCTTGGTGGTAACTCTGTCAACCCATAATGCAAACTTTAGTTTGGAATCCCAGCTCCTTTTATTATCTTCTAGCATCTTTTTGATTATCCTTACCAGGCTCTTATTTGATGATTCTTCTATACCATTGCCTTGAGGATAATATGAGGTGGAATGCACTAGTTTAATGCCCATTGAGTCACACATGTCCACCAATTCGTTTTCCCTAAAAGCTACTACATTGTCCGTAACCAATTTGTTTGGGCATCCATACCTGGTGAAAATGTTTTCTGTCAAGAATTTGATGACAACCTAGTGATCAGCTTTCTTAGTGGGGATGGCTTCGATCCATTTGGTAAAATAATTAGTAGCTACTAAAATCCATCCTAGCCACTAGAATGTGGATTAATCTCCCCTGTGAAATCCAAACCCCACTACTGGAAGGGGCCACTCGTATGTATTGGCTTCAAAGCCAAATATTTCAGCTGTTGTCTTCCTGCAAACCTCTGGCATTTGTCACAAGACTTCACAAATGAAAATACATCAGAGAATAGAGTGGGCCAATAATATCCAGCTCTAAGGATCTTGTGAGCTGTGGTTTTTCAATAATGATGTCCTCCACAGATGCTACAATGGAACTGGTGCATGACTTCCACAGATTTCTCTTTGTCTAGGCATCTTAAGAGGATTCCAGTGGGGTCCCTCCAATAAAGCAAGTTTTTATTAATGCAAAACTTAGCTGCTCTGAGCTTAATGGTCCTAGCTTGACTTGAGCTAAGGCCTGGGGGAAATTCTAGCTTCAATAGGAAGTGAGTTATACTGGAATACCATTCACAAGTAGCCAAGTTCTCATCCGATGATTGGCTTCCCCTTCATTCTTCTGTTGCCTCCTCTACTTTTTCAACCTCCGAATTTGCACTCAAGCAATTTATGTCTAGCAGATTGAAATTTTCCTCAACCATAAGCTTAGCTAGACCCTGGCCTTCGACAAGCCTGGTCGGCTTCAATTCTATGTTGAACTCGATGAGCTTGGTGATCCATTTAGCCCTTCTTCCATCAACATCTAGCTGCATAAGGAGATTCTTTACTGAGGTAGAGGGTACATAATAAATTACCTTGGAGTGCAGAATGTAGATTTGGAATTCCTTCAAAGACTTAATAAGAGCACAAGCCTGTTTTTCAATAATTTCATATCTTAATTCAACATCTCTTAAAGTTTTACTAAAAAAGGCCACTAGGTACTCTGTACCTTCGCCATCTTTCTGCAACAAGACTACTGCCAGGGTGTCACAGGAAGCAAAAGAGAATATATGGAACTCCTCGTTATAGGCTGGGTTGATTAGAGTGGGAGCTTCCATAATAGCTCTTTTGATGTCTTCAAAATATTTTCTTGCTGCATCAGCCCATTTAATCTCTAATCCCTTTTTCAGCATGAAGGTGATATTTTTCACTAGTTCTACAAAATTTGGAATAAACCTCCTTACAAAGTTTATCTTACCAAAAAAGGATTGAATGTACTTCTTTGACCTTGGAATAGGCAATTTCTTTAACTCTTTCTAGGTCGATCCTAACACCTACAACAGAAATGAAATGTCCTAAAGCAAAATGTGACTTCTTGGGATTTACTAAAATCCCAAACTTTCTGCACTTCAGAAACACTTTCTTCAAATGATGCACATGATCCTGATGGCTGCTGGAGTAAACTGTTATATCCTCTAAGTAGATAAGGACAAACTTGTCCTTCTCTCCTACAAAAGCTATATCCATGGCCCTCTAAAAGGTGGCCACAACATTCATCTGTCCAAAGGGCACCTTGGAGTACATAAAAAGTGCCCTAAGGAGTGGTGAAGGTAGTCTTTTCTTGGTCCTCTGGATGTACAACAACTTGGTTATACCTTGAAAATCTATCCAAGAAAGACATGACTCTAGCCCCTGAAACCTTCTGCAGCAAATGTTCCATTTTGGGCAGGGGATAGTTGTCCTTCTTAGAGCATTTGTTCACGTTTCTGAAATCAACACAAAGCCTGATTTCCCTACTCTTCTTCCTCACAACTGCCAAGTTGGCTACCCATTTTGAATACCTCAAGAGAACTATGATCTTGGCAGCCAACAATTTCTTAATTTCCTTTTCAATCAAAGGGAGAAGCAGAGGGCTTATGGGTCTCAGTTTCTATTTGAAAGGAATGGTTTCTTTCTCTAGTGGGACGTTATGTTGAATGATGCCTTTGTCATAAGTCTTGAGGTCATTGTACTCCCAGGCGAAGACGTCGGAAAATTGCTTCATTAAGGTGCAGTAATCAAAACTTTGGGTAGCAGACAAATGGGTGGACAGGTTTACAAACTTTGGATGATCTGGGCTCCCTATGTTGTGTCTATGGACTGCTGAATCATTTTCTTTTTGGGCAGTCTGGAAAGGCACTTCATTATGGTCAAACAGCTTCTCTAAAGGCACCAACCCTTTAGGTATATAGTTACTAGGTAATTGCACAATGTTGTCCTGACCAATTTTGTTTCTCAACTGGGACTGAGGACATTCCTCCAAGGCTTCATTCTCATGATCAATTTTCATTTCAGAGAATTCATCACTGACTTGTAGGAACCTATTGACTTCATCATCATCCTCAAAAACTTTCCAGTATTTGACATTATCAGGTAGAGATGGTTTGTTACTTGAACCTCGTAAGCCAATATAGGGGGCATGGGAGGGATGAATAGGCTAGTAGACAAAGCAAGTGAACCGGCAAGCTGATTTTTTACTCTATGAATATATGAGATACAAAAGCTAGTGAAAGAATCTTTAAGCCTCCATACCTCGTCTCTGTACGTTTTTAACCTTGGGTACCTTGCTTGGAATGTTTTGTTCACTTGCTAAATGATGAGGTCAGCATCTCCAAACACCTTTATGTCTCTGACTCCCATGTCTTTGGCAACATTTAATCCCAATATCAGAGCCTCATACTCTGCTATATTGTTGGTGGCCTGAAAAGTCAGCTTGAGAGATAGATGTGTGCATTCCTGTGTTGGGGATATCAACACTACACCTACTCTTACAGCTTCCCTAGAGAAATCTCCATCAAAGAACATATCCCAGATCTGTCACCCTCCTTTCCCCATGACTTGGCATACTGGTTTCTTGAGCTGCACTGGTACCAGCTAGGATTTTTCACTTTGGAGAATACATGCTCCAAAATTAGTGTCCACAACATATATGGGATGATTAGTGGGATTCTTTTCATCACTAATGATAAAAGCTAGCTGATCTTCCCTGTATAATCTTATGTTTTATCCCCCAAAAACCAAGACAGTGGCATAGGATAGGTCATTTTGCAATGTCCCACCCAACCTTTTCATCCATCCTCTGGAAAGTAGCATGAAAAAATTTGGGGGCACATCTACTACTACAATATCCATTATCATGCTCTTCATGGGCAGCTGAGATAAGGTGATGGCCAAGTCTTTGATCAGCCCTAGGAATTTCACTTT
Source organism: Pinus taeda (assembly GCA_000404065.3). Classification (NCBI taxonomy): domain Eukaryota; kingdom Viridiplantae; phylum Streptophyta; class Pinopsida; order Pinales; family Pinaceae; genus Pinus; species Pinus taeda. Next base: position 219,268 of record APFE030509723.1, read on the forward strand.
TCTGGAATCAAAAGAGAAAAAGTCATGATAAGGTATGGTGATATCCAGGCCTAACTCATCCATTACAACTTTGGGCATTAGATTATGATTGCCACCTGTGTCGAGTAGGCAATTGTGGAGAATTTTGTCATGAATGGTCAAGGAGACATAGAAAGATGGGGAATTTTCATCAGAAGGTTCATTCATTGGGCTAAGCACAACTGTAGGTTTGTCATATTTTAAATTGACACAATCATTTGATGCTTGTGTGACTTTGAGCTCAAGGGCCTCGAGGATGGGTCTCTTAAAGGCCTCATTCATTACTAGTTCTATCAGGGGTACATATATTTTCAGCTTTTGGACTTCCGACTCAAAATTGGAAAGGGAAGGGGACTTGTCAAGGCCTCTTAACTCATAATCTAGTGCTTTGAGGATGTTGGGATCGGCTGTTAGTCACTTTTGCTTGTTAACTTGCTACTCTGCAGGAACAACAGCTCTTTGGACAGGGCCTTCTTTGACATTACTCATCCTTGACCTCAGGTTATATCTTTGCTGATCTTCAGTTTGCAGAGTAACCTCTCTATCCCACTCTTGGCTAGTCTGGTCCTTGAGAAATGACTCCTTATAGGTAGCTAATGTAAAAAAGGAAGCATTTCCTTTGTCTTCCATGCAGTGGATCGCATATTCCTCATCAAACTGCTCCTCCTTCATGACTACGTTCTGGATAGGAGTCTTCACTTTCTGTACTTCACTGGCCTCTCTTCCCTTCTGCATGATCTGCAACTACTCATTTGCTCTTTTGTATGGATTTGGATTTCTAGGAGAAAATGTATTAGGAATCCTTCCTTTCTTTGAATGCCGCTCAACCTTCAACTTGGATATTTCAGAGGCCATTTACTCTATCATCTTGGTCATTTTGTCTATTTTGGTTTCTGAAGATGAAGAAGATTCTCCCCATTGTCTCCCTCGATAAACATATCCCTTGAGTTTCTCTACGGCCATGATGTTGGACTCTACTTCCAAGGCTACATCCTACATCTCAGCCAGAGAAGCACATCTTCTTTCTCTCAATAGCAGGTAGAAGTCAAAGTCAAAGGCATTAGCATAGGTGGGCTTGGCAAAGGTGGGGGTAGGTTTCATTTCAACTAGTATCTTGTTGTACATGCGGTTGAACCTTTTATTGAAATCGAACAATGACTCCCCATTTTCCCTTTTGAGGTTGCCAAACTTAGTATGATAATAGAGCATATATTTATTATCACCCCAATGCTTTAGGAACACATCATCTAAGGCCTCAATGTCTGCTATAGACCTAGGGGTTAATTCTCTAAACCATTTTCTAGCCTCTCCATCTAGACTTTGGAAAAATACTCTCATCCACACATCATCTTCACTAATGTCTAGATTATAAGCATACTTATAAAAGGACTCAAGATGTTCTTTAGCTGTAACTCCCTCTGTCCCAGTGAACTTAGGCATGTATTTATGATATTCTCCTATATGCATAGCACTCAAAGGAGTAGGCAAGACCAAGGGTCCATACCAAGAAGCTATAATTCTTTCCATTTGGTGGGTGCTTGTGGGCCTGCCATGACTGGGGTAGACAAAACAATGTTGCCAGTCTGAAAGATAGGGAGTTGAGAAATGACTGACAAGGTTAAAGGAATTTGATTGACAGGAGGGGAGGTTTCCTTTGGGTTGAAATCCAAAGGAGGACCTGAAGAATAAGGAGCTTTATGAATCTTTGAAAAATTTTCTTCGCGGATAATGCTAGAGGTTATATTCTCAGCATGTATTTGCTCTGTTACAAGCCTTTCTTGCAGAGATGCATAAGATTGTTTAGGCTTACCTGATCCTGATGCTCCCTTTTGTGATGTCTTTCTTTGCTTGATAATCTTCTCATGGTTAGGTACTAGGTTAGCTGATGACCTCTGAGGATTTCTCCGAGTATGCCTCTGAGGATTTCTCCGAGTATTCTCGACATGTATTTGCTCTATTACAAGCCTTTGTTGCAGAGATGCATAAGATTGTTTAGGCTTACTTGATCCTGATGCTCCCTTTTGTGATGTCTTTCTTTGCTTGATAATCTTCTCAAGGTTAGGTACTGGGTCAGCTGATGACCTCTGAGAATTTCTTCGAGTATGCCTCACAAACTAAGCCAGGACTATGATGTGGAGTCGCCAAGAGGTTTGGCCTCTAGTAGAGTCACCAGATAGATGATTACAACCAAAAATGTGTCCAGACCTTGTCTATCGTCAAAGTTGGATCTGTGTCATTCTCCTAGGGAAGCTAAGCTTCAATCTCCTCTCCCCAACAACAACGCCAATTATGTTAGAGGCCCAAGAAACTCTCCTAGGTTGTAGCTCACAGATGCCTGGTAACATATAAATTAAATTATTTTTTGCCGAATTTTATTGGAAGGTATGATGGTTTGGTTCAAGCTAGATAACCACTTCTACTCTATTTTCACTCCAGACATGCATGAACACCCTCAGACTACAAGGCTTTAGACCACCGATGCTCAACAGGTTAGGAATTAGGTGAATATGGAGAATACTGACCACACTAGAAGATACACACAACCATGTGATGGCCAGCTACAACCAGTAAATAAACTTGTAAATCTAATCTATCAATGCAAAAGAAAAGATGATAGTTTCTTTGCATCAGACACAGAAGAAACCTGAGTGGCCTACTCACTGATACATTCAACATTTCATTTCAGAGATAAGATGGCAGTTATCTAGTATTAATCATGGGAGTAATCACGAATATAGTGCCACGGGCACAAGATTAGAACAGAGAAGAAATGGATAGTGAGCATGTAACAGCAAAAGAAGCTTGCATTGCTGAAAATGAAGATGAGATGCTACGAGGTACAGAGTGTCTACAGTCTCCAGAAGTTGAAACTTACATCAAAATCCAACCCTGATTCCATCTTTCTGGTGGTTATTTATAATTTAACATTACAGTGGTCTTGGCTGCTTGGGATGGAGGTGTCTTATTTGATCACCAACTGCATTTAACTATTTGATAACTTCTTCGGATGCAATTGCTTTCTCTGTTACAAAAACTCCATCAATCTAGTACTATGTTGTCCTTCAGGTGGTTGGACTAATCGTGGCAGTGGAGTTCCATGACTATTTAATTTGGTTGTTGCGTCGTGATGTGTCCTTTTCTCCATTTGGCCATGCTTCCTATTAAATGTGGTTGTTTGGGTTAGACTGGATGTGGGTATGGAGTGCATGGGTAGATTAACGAATGGGATGATCGCGGACGATGGTCATTGTATCAAGGGAGATGAGTGGCGAAGATTCTTGGGCGGAGGCTAGTGGTCATGGTGAGAGTGGGATATGTTCAGGCCATCAGATCCTTAGGCAGGTAGATCAGACGGTTATCAGCCGGTGGAGGCGTGCGGACGATAATGGGCGGGATGGTTTAACTTGAGCAGTAATGGTTTTCATCGCGTGGGCCTCGGGTGGTAAATGGTAACTATCGGAAGCCACGTGATTCCATTCAATGAATGACATATAGCGGCGAAGGAGAGAGAGAAACTACCCATATTGCATAGGTATTGTCCATGGTACTTGCTCGTGTGATATGAGAAAGGACCGTTAGATATGCCAAAGGTGATCTAACGGCTGGGAGAGATCGGGCATGTTTTCTTTTATCAGGCACAATATGGGCTGATGGATTGGGCAGAGAAGATCGATGGTGGAAATGTTGTGTGATGAATTATGAGTGCGTAAAGGTATATGGCTGGGTTTTATGTGCATTTTAAGCTTTTCTGTTTTGGGGCTAAGGAATTGGGGGGGGGGGGTTATATCAGGTTAGAAGGTTAATTCGGGAAATGGGAAGGGTGAAATGTGATTGGGATAAGAGGAGAAGAGGAAAATTGACCCAGGTGGGGCCCCTTTGAGAATAGTAGACCAAACTGAGCTCCTTCTAACCCTCCAAAGGTCAGCACTAAACTTCAGGGCTAACAGGTTCTTGTGTAACAACCTCCCAAGATTATGTTTGGGTTTCTTCCAAGATGGTACTTTCAGCACAAACTTTTTACCCTGTAGTTGTAAGATTCTTAGCACATGTTGTACATACAAAACCTGGTGTATTTTCTGTGCTCATATTATCAATAGCCTCTTCCAGAGTATCAAGACCTTGAACCATTGTTTCCACTTTATTATCCTCTATTTTATGCCTTAATTCTTGATTTTATTTTTCTAACTCTTTAATTTTACGTGGTAGGGTTTGGGTCTTGTTCTTACCTAGTGAAGGAACCTATTCTTGCGTGACCTATTCCTTTTTCTTTTGCTTCCTTGCATCCTCATTCTTACTTGACATATTTTTGAATGGAGGTGGGGGTTCTAGTTGCGTGCTAACATTGACCCTCCATTTTGGTGTTCTACAACCTATTGGATTTTCTAGCGACCTTTTCTTGATTTTTTATTCTAGAGGGTTGCCCTTGCTCCTCAACTACCCCACCTTCTTTCAGAGCATCAACGGGAGTTTCGAATTGTTTCCAGCATGAATTCCTTGTCGTTTTTCTCATGAAATCTTCCTATATTTGGCCTTGGTGCTCCAAGGCCTCCATTATGATTAATTTTATAAGGCCATGATTTGTGACAAAACTTTCTGGATGTGAAGCAACCTTCACAAAAGCAGACATATGCTTCAAATTCTCCAATAGGAAGTAAGGAAGGTTAATCAATTGCATGTGTTGGAGATGATTTAACAGTGGAAAATGATTGTTTAACACTATCTTCACCCATCCTTCACATGTAATATACTTAATGATGAACAAAGCAATATCTCCCCATGGTCGAGGAAGCGACAATCGGTTAATTCCCCTGCCCTTCTTAACCAATTTCTCCTCCCCTTGCAGAAATTCATCTTTGAGGGAAGGGTCATTGATTTTCTAGTTAAACCATCCCTTTCCTTTAGGTTACAATGTTGATACTTTGGAAATTACCTCCTTGGTGACTTCCAGCTTCAACCCTCTGAATTTCGTATGACTCCTACCAAATTCTTAGCAAACTCCAAGGCAACCGTTTCTTCCAACCCTTTGAGTCATTCGAAGAATTCGAACCACCCTACCTTTTTGAAAATCTGACATGCCTCTAGGCAATTCTCCAATGCCTCTGTGGAATTATCCTCATTCCTTATTGTTGCTCCCCCCATCTCTGCTTCAGACAATACCCTTTGTGCTCTCTCTACTTTCTCTCTTTGAATTCTGTGAAATGAAGATGCAGTGATTTGTTGGGATATATATCAGGGAATTAAAGGAAAAGATGTCAGATCAAGGGGTCATACGATATGTGTTATTGTCTGTTTGTTAATCTAGGGTTGTGGAAATCTGTCTTAATTGTAATTTAAACTAATGGCACGATTGGCATAAAAAGATGATAATGATTGTAGGATTTGCTAATGATTACAAGGTCTATCACTTGTTAAATTACGGATACGAAATGATTCACCCTCCCCCGATTTTAATGCAACGACTGTCCTTGGCCCTCAAATGGAACATCATATTAATTGCCATACTCATTAAATAAAGAAAAATAAATATACCTTTTGAAATGAATTACTGATGGTGATGTGGCAGAAAAGTATTGGTAATGTGATTGATTCTGGTAGCAACATATTGGTGATATCATTTATTGAAGAAAACAATTGTGCCCAATTTGCTACTGCAAATTGTTAGTTGTTACGTGTGTAACAACAAATGAAATTGCTAATACTACTCTTTACAAGATAACTCTTATTTACAATACTGTTGAAAGTATTTCAAAAACTTTTAAAAGAAGAAAAAACTTAAGCTTGTAACAACATAGGATAAAATATATAAAATAGATTATATTGTTACAAGGAAAAAGCATGTAACGACCGCCACATAGTGGTTTTAAATAGTTACCATTATATGTCTGCGCCCCCGTAAGAGGTTTTCAAAGGCATATTTTTTTATTTATATATTTTTTATTATTT
>APFE030509723.1:230025-243695 GCA_000404065.3 Pinus taeda
GGCTTACCCAAGTCCAAAGGAAAGAGTGTCATCATGGTGGTAGTTGATAGAGTTATCAAGTATGCACACTTTTGTGCATTATCTCATCCATTTAAAGCTAGTACAGTTGCTACGGAATTTATGGAAACAAATCAAAAGCTACATGGAAACCCAAAGATTATTGTAAGCAACGGATATCCTATTTTCATTGGAAATTTTTGGAAAAAATTATTTTCTTGTCTCGGTACTCAATTAGCTCATAGCTCATATTAGCCAATTATCCCTCCATTTTTGGATGATATTTGTTTGTTGAATGGATGGAAACCTCTTCTCATCAATTTCATTTAGCTGATTCAAACATTGTTTCTGTGTTGTAACCAAATCTAGGTTCACTTGTAGTGTTGTTCTGAGTGTCTTTATTTCAAAATATATGGGAAATAAAGGATTTTTACCATACACTAATTTGTATGGTGAGAATATCATAGTGTTCCTCCATGTAGTCATGTATGCCCATAGAAACTCAATAATTTTATCGGCCTAGTTCCTTCAATGACTGGCCACAATCTTGGTAAGAATTCCCTCAATGACCTTATTGGTGCTTTCCACTTGGCCATTTGCCTATGGATGATAAGGTGAAGTGATCATATGATAGATTTTTTATTTCTCAACTAGCTTCTAGATCAAATGGGATGTGAATTGTGGTCCTCCATCTATCACTATTTTCTAAGGTATCCCAAAGCGAACAAAAATGTCTTCAAACAAATATTCTAAAATAACATGTTTTGTGGCTTTGGTTAGTTCGTTTGCTTCCACCCACTTTGTGACGTAATCTGTGTAGACCAGGATATAGGACTTTTGTGAAGATGAAGGATTAATTGGCCCTACAAAGTCCAAGGCCCACCTCTCAAATGGATCTAAAACTATTTGGGGGTGTAATGGCATTTCATTCGACTGGAGCAGTTGACCCATTCTCTGACAACTGTCAAATCCCTTCACAAATTTCTTTGTGTCCTGAAATATAGTAGGCCAATAGTGACTTTTTGAAAGCACCTTATACCATGTCCTTTTATGTAATGATCTAGCCTAGTGAGATAGAGATATCCTTTGATCCAATAATATCTTGCACTTTTCTGAATAATTATTTTCTTTTTTCTTTTGAGGATAGGTTTTGTGGGAATCTTCCTGCAGTAAGATATTTATCTATGTCTACATACCATAGTGAGTGAGTTGAAATAGCAAAGAGATATTCATTGGGAAAAGAATCTTCGATAGACATGCAATCATTATCAATAGTTAGCCTAGAAAGAAAATCAACCACTTCATTCTCTTTCTCTTGTTTAACTAGGATTTTTATATCAAATTCCTATAACAACAATATCCAACTCATAACCCTACCATTAGTGACTGGTTTATTCATTAAAAAACGATTGGAAAAGTGGTCAGTGTGCATAAACACTTGATATCCTATAATGTAGTGTCGAAATTTGGTGATGGAATGTACTATTGCAAGGAATTATTTTTCTTTCACCATGTAGCTTAGTTGAGTTGGAGTCAAATTCTTGCTTATGTAGTAGATGGCATATGGTTTCTATCCTATAGTTGACCCAATACAACTCCCATGGTAGTATTAGATGCATATGTGGCTATATGAAATGACAGAATCCAGTTTGGACCTTGCAAAACAAGGGATACTGATACACATTTTTTTATTTATGTAAAGACCTCCTCGCATTTTCCTATCCAAGAATATTCCATATCTTTTAAAAATTCCATATCTTTTATAAGAAGAGAAGCTAAAGGGGATGCAATTCTTGAAAAAAATTATATAAACCTTCTATAATACCCTGGATGTCCCAAATAACTACATACCTCTTTTTGCGTTTTGGGAACTAGAATTTTCAAAATTACCTCTATCTTAGTAGGGTCAACTTTAATTCCATCAATGGAGATAAAATGTCCCAGAACAATTCCTTCATTCATCATCACCTGAAATTTTTCAGTACTTAAAGTAACATTAGTTTGTACGCATCGCTCTAGTACTTTTTCAAGAATAACTAATGTTGTTTCAAAGCCATCACAATAAGGTGTAAATTCATCCATGAACACTTGTTGATAGTCATTTAATAGGTCTGAGAATATCCTCAATATTTCCCTTTGGAAAGTTACTGGTGCATTACAGAGTCCAAAAGGAAGAACTCTATATGCAAAGGTTCCCCAAGGGGAGGTAAAGGTGGTTTTATCTTGATCTTTTGGGGCAATCTGTATCTAATTATAAACACTAAACTCGTCTAGAAATGAATATAATTTCTTTCCAGACAAGGTATCAAGGACCTAATCTATGGATGACAAAGGGAAATGGTCCTTTTGGGAGGCTTGTTAAGTTCTATATAGTCTACATAGACTCTCGACTTACCATTTTTTTAGGAACGATAACAAGTGTTGATACCCATTGACTATAAAAAAATGGATAGAAGAAATTAGCATTAAGAAGTTTCTACAATTCTTCTTTTACTACCTCCTTAAGTGTTGGGTTCACATGTCATTGTTGTTGCCTCACTAGATTTTAACCCTCTCTTAAATATATATGGTGAGTGCATAGGCTAGGATGGATTCCATTCATGTCTGTGCAATCCCACACAAATGCCTCTTTATACTTATGCAACGACTGTAACAAAATTTTGTTTTGTTTGAAACTCAGGTTTAGATTAACTTTCAGATTTTTACCTGGTTTTATTTCTACCAGGCTACTCTTGATTATCAGAGTGGTATTCATAAGTTCAAAGCTCAAGTCTTCCACAACATCTTCCTTCCCCGAGTCCTCAATGGAAGTAATGGAAACAGGATTACTGATAAAACCGTTTATAATATCATCTTTTGTCTCATCCTTAAAGCATTAGGCTTTACCGAGGGTAAGAAGTGGCTGGGAGTTTTCTTATTCGGGTTTGAATTCATCCCACAAGGGTTTCCCAAATCCTTACTTGGTTTTTTAGGGGGATAAAGGCTGAGGTTCTTCGTAGCATGGCCATCTGAAATTGTCATAAAGCCTGACCTACAACCTATACATGCATTTGTAGTAGCCAACCAAGGCCTTCCTAAAATCATGGGATGCCCCCCAGATTTGATTTGGTCTGTAAAATAAGAAAGTCTGTTGGATACTTCCAGGAATCCACCATAATAACTACATCTTCAAACATCCCTTCGAGTTTAACACGCAACCTGTCTTCTAATTATAGTATTGTAGGTTTTTGTCTCAGCCCATGCAATCATAGGGTGGTAAAGACTTCTTTAGTCATTACGTTGATTGCTGCCCCTAAATCAATTAATGTATTTGGGATGGGCATCTCATCAATATAAACAGTAACTGTAGGATTCCATCGATCATTATATTTAGTCAATGGAGATTGGCCAGACATTAACTCTGATAATTTCCCTGTCACATGGATAGTGACAGCATCCTTAGGATTTCTTCTAGATTTTCTAACACACATGTTCCTTACTGTTCTCACATAAAATGGGAAAATATTTGATAGCTTGCAGCAGGGGAATCCTTATGTGTAGATTTTTCAACTCTCTTAGAAAATCATATTTAGGTTGTGAAATCATCCTATTGTCTAATAATCTTTGTGGATATGGGGGTTCCTTAATTACTATAACAGCTCAATCGAGTGATACAGATGTACCATCATTACTTGGGTTAGCTATTACAAGTGTAGAAACATCACATTAACCTATTTTAGTAGTTCCATTAGAATCCACAGCACCATCTTAAGGATATTCACATTCTTCTTCAGTAATAACAGGAGAGGTTTTTACTACTTTTCCCGATCGTAGATGGATTTCATTGCATTCAATGGGAGTAATATAGTAGATTTGGAAGGAAGCAGGAGCTTCTAAAGCCTGGGATGCATTTTTATTTGGGTTAGGATTATGTTGTATAGGTAATTGGGGTCGTATTGGAGGTGTAGGAGCAGGTGTCGAGAAAGGTGACAACTGCAATTTTTGTTGCATCGATAATGGAGGAGGGGTTAGACCTAAGGAATTTCCTCTCCAGTTTTGGGGCCAAGGATTTGGCTGAGATGGAGGGTATTGGAAAGGTGGAGAGGGATACCATTGGTTCTATGGTGAAGGAAATTGAGCTGGAGGTGGAGAGGAGTACTGCCAGAGAAATTGTTGAGAATTATACACATTATTTCATTGATGGAAACAAAAATCTTGAGACATACCTGGTGGGCGTGGCTGCCAAGGCTTTCTAGACCCAATGAATTAGGAGGATTGAACTTCCTAATTTGATTCCTTGAGCATTGCTTTTAGTTTGGGAAGCTCTGGAAAGAAGCCTATAGAATGATCCAGATCACAAGTATTGCACAAGTTGATGTTGTTGATACTACATTCCCTCAAGGAATGTTTCTCTTCACATTTCAGATAGAACACAACTAAAGCTTTATCAACTTCATCATGTCCTTTCTCACTTGTGTCGTTGTTAGTTGGGTAGATGAGGTACTAACGAAATCAGTCTTAAGATTTTGAATAGATTTCTAATCTCGGCTCTGGTCACACCTTGTTATTGGGAAAACTAGTGTCCATTCAGAGCTACTAGTCCCACTAAGATGGGTAGCTATCTTAGAAACAAGCAAACTAAATTCACTTGTGTTTTCCTTTATGAGAAGTAGATGAGAGAGAAGTAGAGAGTACCAACCTCAGTATTTTGCTTGGCTCCATGCTTATTTCCTCTCCCCTTTGACAAATCTTTGCCACTCCTTCCTCGCTTGTCCTGCTTCAAAGAACACTTGTAGAGTCAAAGAAGCATAATACCATCAAAGCATAGAGATCTACAATCATAAAAAATATAGGATCAGATATATATTGACCATACAAATGCATATATCATTTCAATATTCAAAGACATACAAGAATATGAAGGAAAACTCAAATAGCTTTATTGATAGAAGTAGTAGAAGAGAGGATTACAACCCATTGATCTGACCCAACGCCATCCTCCCAACATGAAAGCCCTTCTTCACCTCATGAAATGCTAGATCACCCAACATTATGATGTTCCACAAAGAAACCAACAACACTTCCTTACAAGATGCAAAATTCTAGCCCCCTGGATCTCTAGGATGAGGGATCCATATATAGATGTTTGCAAGTGGGCGAGTCAACTTCTGGGTTTTTTATTAGTGTCATTTCTCTGATAGTTATCAATTCCACTCGGAGATTTCATGATCTCTTACTCATCCCTGGGTGAATTAAAAGAAGCAAGTGTCACAGGAGAAGTTTATGGAAGATTCCATGATCATCCACCTTGCAAAATGTCTCTACCATTTGTCTACTCTCACCCATCGCACCTCATGGAAGGGATTTTTAGTATGCATCACACCCCCCATGTGCATTAGGTGGGATGCATCACACTTTGACCATGGAGTAGGTGAGATGGTCCAGTTTTGACCAGTTCTGAGCAATTTTTCATGGAGAACTTTTCGGAGATGATGTAATCAACTGACCTTGTTCCTTTAGGGTATGAAACAATGCTTTTACGGACTTAGAATCCCTTGGTTTATGGAAATAAGTGATTGGGTTTTCAGTGCCCAAATATGTTTATAACACACCTCCATTTGCAGATTTTTGTATTCTAATGAAGGCATCCCATACCATACTGCTTCCTCATGATGATCCTCTCGAGCATCTTAAGTAGAGTTTTATTATCTCTTCAAATGATTCCTGAGATATATCTCCTTTCCCCATTAAATTCAATGTATCAAGGAAGTCATCTCTCATTCCTCGCATGAATTTAGTTTTCAATATTTTCATTTCCAAATCACTATGTTTAGATCTCTCTAGATTATAGTGGAATCATTCCATATAATCCTCTAGGCTTTCTTCTTCTTTTTTTGTCATCCTAATTTTTTCTTCTGTCAAGTCCCTGGTCTGAAAATAGTCCTAATATTTTGACAAAAATGTGGTTTCCATGTGTCCCCATGTCTGAATAGTAGTAGAGCCCAGTCCCATGAACCATCTCAATGTTGCTCCCTCTAGAGTAGCAGGGAAGAATTTCAACTTCTAAGCATCCCAAGTATAATCATAGCTCCTACACAGAACATAAAATTCAAACAAAAAAGTATCAGGTCTTCTACAGTCAATCCTTGAAAATATGGAAGGGTTGATAAAGGGATTTTTTTCATGGGAGCTTCACCCCTTATATCACCTATTGGAAATTCAAAGGTGGTAATAGTGGCATATATCCTATCATTTCTATTATTATTGTTGTCGGCCATTGTAGATTTTCCTGATATCTATTTTGATGAGTCTCCTCCCAAAGACTATTTAGGTGGGTGTCTTTTGGATGAAGATTCTTGTGATGATTGTTAAAGTTGCTTTGGGGCTGATTTTTTACTACACCACCTAAATCTAGGTATTGATAAGTAAAATAATATTCTTCCAATTCAGGCTCTTGGTGCTTCCCACTAGTTTCCCCTTGGCCTTCAAATCCAAAGTCTTGGTCACTAGTTTCTCCCTGTTGTCCTCAAATTGAATCTATAGTTTTGGGAGTATGTATACTAGTTTGAGGGTGATGAGGTCCTTAGATGGAGGAACCAAATACTTCTGACCTTAATATGGGGGTAGCCACTTTCTATGGTCCTATTTTTCTTATATCCCTCTTCGAATTTGACTGTTCTCTATCTTCTTTTGAGATTAATTCCTGAATGAATGTTTTCCTCCCTAAATATGCACTTTTTTTGTTCCTTTTGTGACCCATTTTTCCTGTATATTTATTAGAGTTACTCTGTTTCATGTTTATTTTATTCATACACCCTACACATGGACCCTATGTGGAATTATTTCACACTCCAAGAGCCCTAGTTTTTATAGTGGTGAGCCCGCTCAGGTATGTTAGAGCATTGCGCAGGTTCTTACCTCTCGTCTTACTGCCCAGCATCTGTAAAATTGAGGACACTTCTAAAAGGAAAATTCAAAATTTTTTACACACCCTAAGTGTTCTAATGATCACAGTGGTGAGCTCACTCAGGTGTGATAGAGCGATACACAGGTTCTTACCTCTCATCTTACCACCCAACACCTATGCACTAGAAACACGATACTAACAAAAACACACTGGCTAACTGTATCATCAACTACCTTCCCGTGCAACATCACCAAAATTTTGAGACAATTTAATCACTTTTTAATTTTACTGAACCACAATCATTTAATTTTCAACTAGGACAAGTCTTTTTATTTCAAAGGTGTATGCACTATCTTTGCCGATACATAAGATCCAAGGAAAGAAATGTCATTGAACACAATTGCAGAACTTAAAGAACTCATGCAGAAATTAAAACACATTTTACAGGAATGAAATCCACTCATCACACTTCATGTTTTTCTCAAGAACAGGTGCGCCACACGTTATTAATGGAAATGCATCAGCTGATTAAATCTTGTAGTTCTATCTAATCCTATGTAACAACATATAATCAAATTCAAAAATAGAAGTGCATATATGCTACAATTTATACAACGACAGTAATAAATCCATACTTAAATAAAGAAAAAACAATTAATCTACTACTGTTGTGATCCATGCTAAAGAGGAGGGCCCTTCCTCCCTAGGAAGGTGCAGGGATAGAATGAAAACTAGTTAAAAACTCAACACGAGATCTGTGTAGACATCACCATATGTGTTATGTATTATAAAATGACTACAAGTTACAAGATCAAAATGTTGATAATGTTCTTGTGTTGTCGTTCCTTTTCATGGAACCGAACCCATTTTATAAAGTTTTACAAGACCCAGAAATTAGGGAACATATCAGTCATTAGAATCTCATGATTCTCATGAGGATCAACATTAAGAGTAAAACAAAAATCGTTACAAAAAATTTCCAAATAAAATACCGATCAAAATAACACCATCTTCTACAATCATAACAACTCATATCCTTTAACCGCCCGTAGATAATTTCATGTTGTCAACAATTGTCTTTTAAGACAACAACCATAGTCTTTGGTAGTTGCAGTGTAACAACACCCTCGAGGTGTAACAACAAATATTCAAAGTGTAACAACAAGTAACAACAAAAACTATTCATCCCTTAGTCCTTAGTATATGAGAAACACCTGAAAGAAAAATCACCAGAATACCTCTTCCATAATTACCCTAGTTAGTCATCCAAAAAAGACATCACTTAATTCGATATTTAACAGAAAATGGAAAAATAATATGTTGGAGAGAGGATTGCTCTTATAACTAGGGAAAGTGGTATTTGTGGCATTAAGTTCATAGGTTTAAAGAGAACATGATCAAAAATAAGGAAAGAGGTGTATAAGATATGCTCAAAAATTGCACCCAACAATATGACCCCTGATGTGGTTGAAAAGGTTGGGGAGGATAAGGCTCTTATTTATATGGGTTGAAAAAGTAGAGTTTCTCCATGCCTTCTTCTATCTTCATTGCCACATATTCTTCTTCTACCTAGACATGATCAAGTGGGGGGGTTTGTGGTGTTGAACAATTTTTTTCTTTTTATAAATATTTTTGAATGAAAATTATAATGCAATGCAATGAAGGATGCCTAATGTATTTTTTTTTTGCTTTTGCAAAAAATATGAATGCAGAAAAGAAAGAAGGAATCATCCCAAGAACAAGAGAGTGATTTCTTTGAAGCCCTCCCCGAAAACAACACCAAAAAGTGATGAACCCCTATATTGCAACAAGAATGTTGCAACTCCTTAGGCTATCAGATTAAATTATCAACTCAGGGATCATACAAGCTTAAGAGGGGTCAAATATGTATGTGCATCAGTCACCTTCCTCTTCCTAGTCTGACTCCCTTTGATGTAATTGAAAGAGAGGTTTAATGTGTTGGATGGTTAGATGGGCCTTAAATTGTATCTAATTTGGAGGCCCATCATTGCTACTGAAATTTCCAATAAAATTTTGAACTCACATCATCCCATTGATGAGTGTCTTGTACCCCATTTATATCTTTATAGTCCTTGTCAAGGAGTTACACTAGCTGACGAGACCACTCACATTTTATGTCCTCGAGTCATTCCCGATAATGATATGGTTTTAGGTTTTCCTTGGCATCATCAACCTTTAGGAATCTCGTAGTTCAACTCTCTATGGCATGGCCCCATCATTGTGCACCAAATGTGTTGGCTTATATGGGCTTGACCCAGGTTCGGAAGAATTATTTAGCCAAACTAATCCTGCAGCTATCGGCCCTTTCGGCAACAGCCCGCGAAGCGCGGACTAAGGTCTCACTTGAGGTAGTAGGCGAGGGTGCTAGAACTAGGTTTCCACACCCTGGGGATGTCTTGGATGTGGTTTGGGGTTTGCGCACTTTTCTGTAGCCTTGCGCTACGCCAAATCTGAGCAAATCGGAATACCCTTATCGCGCTTATTACATATTGAATCACTTATTACTGGTTTGATCTAATTAAAATGGTCTTTAAGAAACCATTCATTACTTTTGGTTACTTCACGCATCAAGATTAATGTAGTTCACATGTACTCAACTGTAGCAAATGCAGAAATCATAATAGTTCATTTATCATAAAAGAGTAAAGTCGCAACCAACACAGAATTCAGAAGAAACTTATCTTTATTATCAATCTTCAGAAATACATCTAGATCCACCCCGTGCACTCAACTGCAAGGGTCTGTGCACACAACTACATACTTACCAAGCCTTTGCGCACATAGCTGCAAAGGCTCTACCTTCTACCCTACTCCCGACTCCCTTGACTCAGACTTACAGACGCTTTCAACCTATTTCCTTTCAGAACCCATTACATTCCATACTTTTAAAAGAACTACTTTCCCTCATAGAGCCCTACTCTATTTATATTTTCCCTTGGCCCGCGATCCCTTCACAGGCCAATTCTATTACTATCTCTTTACATCATTTTTGGGCGGACTACCCTTTGACTCAACCTACTGTACTTCACGCTCCGCACTTTCCATGGAGTCTTTTACCCTATTATTACCCAAACTTTCGGGCTTCACACCCCATACTTGTTCTGCAGGGCTTGCGCTACCCAACAGTCTCCCAACACAATCATCGTGACTCGTCCCAAGTCACTTAGCTAGTGTGTCCATCTTTGCGTGAAGATATTTTAACAAGTTCTACAGTATGCATGTCTCTTCAACAAATTTTGTGGTGGTCTGTTGTACCAGTGCCACTTGGGTCACTAATATATTTTTGTCTAATGGATTCACTTGATCATAATCACAGATTGCCTACATCTGTGCTATCTTTCCCTCCATCATTGTAGAAATGGTAAACGCTTCATCAATCCATGGCTGAATGCAATCTTTAAGTTCTGCCTCCTTTTGCCTTGCAACGTCCATTTGGGCCTTAGGAACCTGAGCTTCCCTCATCTTAGCTAGCCGTTATGTGATAGTGACCATTTGTGCCTCTTCATGAGCTATATCATAGGCCTGCTGCAACATGCGTACCTCAGCTTCGATGCGCTGAATGGTGGGGTCCTCCTGTAGAGATGTAAGGAGGCCAATAGATTGATCCAAAAGTCTTAAATATTCTCAGACCGTGCTTTGCATGGTTTCCATTCCTTCTTGAATTTCTGTGTGATGGTGTTCATCATCAGGTCAGGGTTGCTGTGCCTGGATCTGAAGCTCTGCAATCTGTAAGGAAAGATCTCCTTGTTCTTTTGCGGCCTGTTCCTGGACCATGCGGACTTCTGCGACCATGTGTTAAACCTTGGTCAGAGTTGGAAGATCCTCAGGGATAGCTACCCTCAAAACTGTGTGGCATGCTTCTATGACGGCTTGTTCGACATTCCTATAATGCTCCACCCAGACAGCGTGCTGAAGATTGATTTGTTCGATCTCAGCTTTCTACTTTCATAAAGTGTGGAGTGCGCGACCTTCTCTAGTGCGGAGTTCACTAGTAAGCCCCTCCTATAATTGAAAAAGTATGCTACTAGGTAGGGCGGCTAGATCTAAACCCCAACTACCCTCATCACTAGGTCTTGTAATAGTAGCGGTTGGAAATGTTACAGCGTTTTTTGTAGGCGTGCTCATCAGTGGCTCAGTCATACCTGTGTTGTTTGCGAGGTGAACCTTCCCCCGAGATTGTGCTTGCAATGTTTCCAACTTCTTATGGATTTCCCCAACATAGTTTTCTATTCTATAAGTAGAGTAGGTAATGCGGGGCTTGCTATGAATTTGTTCTCCATGCCTGCTATTACTTTGGACTTTTTCCTGATACTTGGTGGGTCCTCCCACCATGGCTGTTTGACCTATTCTCCAGGAGCTTGAGTGTTTGTCTCCTGTGCTGGTTCCAATTCCTACGCTACCGAAGTCTCTTTGGCTTGCGGGTTTTGGGAAACCACTTGTTGTGAAGTGATCTATTGTTCCTATCGTGTTTTTTCTACTAGATGCTGGAACCACTGCTGTTGTTCCTTCTCCTATTGTATGGCGGCGAGTTGGTCTAGGATGGCCTTGTCCGAAGTGCACCATTCGAGAGGCCATTTTTCCAAAACTCCATAGATTTCTTCGTCCGTTGCGATGAATGGAAGTGTGGTGTAGGATTGGTTCGGGTTCTTCCACACCTGGATGTACACATGATGCATGTCAGCTTTAAACTCAGCAATGCTTTGAAGATTATTGTAGATTGTGGGAGACATGTGTGGTCGGCGAGCAATTTGGATCCATATTTTTTCTACCATGGAAGTCCAAAATGCTTGAATTGTAGAAACCCTTGTCACATCCCTTGTTGAGCATAGTGCCATAAACTGTACAGCCTCAGGTAGGTCATCTGTAATGCTAGGGAACTAGCTATCCATTGGCAGCGTACTTGTGACCAAAAATATTGACAGAAGCAGCCAAGCATAATGAAATGTCTTACCTTTGTCTTGTGCTTCTCAGCAGTTGGTCAATAACTCTATGCATAAGAACTGTGCCCAATTAAACTGAACCCCATGGGTGCACTACCCGGTCAGTGCAACGAAAGAGGCTAGTACCTTGTCTGCATGACACTTCAACATGAGTTTTCCTCCAAGGACCTGTGAATCCATTCAGATGGCGCGGTCATTGATGATAGCTATGACATATCTACGCTTTCCTTTCACTAGCTTGTACCACATCTTCATTTTTTCGGCGAGGCCAACCTCACTGCTAGTTCTTGTGGCGTTAGTGGGGTCATCTCCTTGTAGTGGTAGGTGCGTTATGTGGTGGATTAAGTTAGCTGTGATCGGAATCGACTCTTCCAACCATAAGAATCCATTATGTATAAGACAAAGAAGTTGCCAGATCACAAAGTCCATAATAGTCATAGGGTGGTAGTGAGGTAGCCATCGGAGGTTGAGGATCCCGGCCCTCTCTATACCCAGCAGCCACACTCGTGGTAACAATTTGTTTGTGTCCATTTCAAGGAACTTCTCACTGTCAACCAGATCCCAATCTTCAAATTTTAGGGTTGAAATGCGTCCCCACAACAAGCCTTCAATCTTTATATCATCTGGAAGAAGTGGGGTCTGAAGTTTGGCTTTCGTTCCATCTATGTCCTTTGGTATCTTTGTTGACCCTGTCCATGGAGACTGATATGGGGGAAATGACGGAATTTGGAATGCATCTACTTCGTCCTCATCGATTTGGTCAAGGAGCTCCTGAAGAGCCTCGTCCTCTTCCTCGTTGTCTGTCAAAACAAATTTTCCCTTATCCCCTGCAGCTTGCTTGGTGAGCCATGGTGAGGCTCGGATTGTGCGGGTCTTCCACTTTGTCTTTTGCCTTCATGGTGTTCATGGAGATTTTGGAACCTGTTGTTCTTTTCTCGCGCGTGCTAACTCTTCCTGATTCAACTGCATTTGTTTGGAGAATCGTACTCGGGTTTTAGCCATAGGACACATGGATTGATTTGTGGTCGGATGTATCTTTATTGATCCTGGTATATAGGGCCAATGTGCCCGTATACTCCGACAGTCATAAATTAAGACCGTCTGTTACGCAGTAATTTGTCACCATCGGCCACCGTCCTTGTCACACCCCCACTGTCACACATTGGAGGACACATTTACGGACCTGTGACCAGTGACATAACTTGAAAACACTTGCATTGAGGCCTCCTAAGTATGAAGTTCAATAACCCTGAAGACACCTTCTGAAGATTAGCCTTGGAAAATGCCTTTTTCCCATTAGCGCGGGCCCACAGTGTATTACCCCACGCCAATGGCTCAGTCCTTACAAAGAGGGCGCGCCCATAAGCGCTCTGTCCCAGAGCACGGCCCGTGCCACACAAATTAGGCATGATTTTTGGCCAGCGCATGCTAGAATGCTTTTTCCCTTGCGAATCACTCAGTTCCCTAAAGGAAAAAGCCCACAAAAGCATCCGGGTTTCGGCTTTTCTATCCAAGGCAATGGCTATTATGAGACAATTCCAAAACTCAGAATGTGTCCACATACAATGTATATCTCCTCTCCCATTATCTATAAAAGCCTGTCTCCCCATAATGAACAGGCTAGTTTTTGGAGGCTAAAGCAAAAGAGCAAACCAGCTAGTGTGAGAAAGATACTTTTTTGAGCTAAGAGTTGAAAGTAAGGTTATGCTGTCGGATTGTTGAGAGAGAAAGTGACTTTGCAAGACGTGTCAAACTGACTGCCCACCCAGCTAGAGGAGTTTTACAGTGTCAAGCCTTAAGTGGTTGTAATCTCTTCTCTCATTTCT
>APFE030509723.1:252472-283755 GCA_000404065.3 Pinus taeda
CAGAGATATTTTGTATTGTAACACTATATATACTCAGAACTCAGATGTAATCAGGTGATGAGTGTTTGATGAATGAGATCTTATTGTAGCCTTCTAACTTCTGGAGACTGTAACTACTTTGTAACCTGCAGCGTCTGGTCTTCATTTCCAATTGATACAAGCTTCTTTTGTTGTCAATTGCTCACTTTCAATTTCTTCTTCTTGTTCCAGGCTGTGCCTGTTTTGCATTCGTTCATTTGCTGTAAATGCTAGCATTAGAGGGGCTGTCATCCCACCTCTGTGTTAGAATTTGGCATGTATAACTGAACATGTATGCAGGTTTCTGTTGTTGTATGCATAGAGAGCTTTCATCCTGTCTATGTATTAGAATCCATATTTACAGACCTTTTACTGGTTGCCGCCGGCCATCACAGGGTCCTGTGCATTCGCTGGGGTGATTAGTTTTCTTCATTATCACCTTTACCTTAAGCTGTGAGTAATTGGTGGTTAAAAGCCTTGTAGTCTGGGGGCATTCACCCATGTCTGGGGTCAATCATAGTAGAAGTGGTTATCTGGCTTAAAGGTGCTGCACATCCTCCATTTATCCATCATTTCATCTGATAGAATTGTTAAATTTTTAATGTTCCTGAGCATCACTGATATACAACCTAGGTGAGTTTCTTGGGGTGATAACAGGACTCTGGAGTAGGTGTTCAATTAAGCCATCCTCCTCTTATTGTCCTCCTCTCATGATTGATTCCATAGCATAAAGTTGGGTAGAATGAAGCTCTTCTTCTTCCTCCTCCTCCAACCATAAAGGTAAATCATGTTCTAGGGAGGGTTGAACAGGAGGGTATAAGACTAATTGTTTGGGCATATGCCCATTCAAATGGTCATATTCCCAGCTCTGTAGCTAATGTAGGCATCAGTTGTGGCCAACCATGGCCTCCCAAGGATGATAAGGTAACCCATAAGCTCAGCCTTAGGCTGGAGAACTAGGAAATCTGTAGGGTACTCCCAAGAATCAATGGAGACCATCACATCCTCCACAATTCCGTCAGAGGTGACTGTGGAACGGCCTGCAAGCTGCAACACTATTGTGGTCTTCCTTAATGACCCTTGGAGGTTAGCTTGAGCATGGTGTCCTTGGTCATCACATTAATGGCAGCCCCAAGATCAATCAGAGTGTGTGGGACAATGGTGCCATTGATGTGCACATCAACTATAAGGCTTCTAGGGTCTAAGTATTTTGGACATATTACCTGCCCTAGCATGAAGTCAGATAACTGCCTAATGACATTAATGGTAGGGGAACCCCTTTTTCTTCTTCCTGGATTCTTAAAGCACTTATTCTTAATAAATTTACTGTAAATAGGAACATCTTTGATTGCTTGGAGAAGGGGGATATTTACACATAGGTTTTTCAATTCTCCCAGAAGTTTAGTTTCTTCTAGGGTAGGCTGGAGTGGTTGGGATAATCTTTCAGGGAAGGGTGGATTTACTTTAAGTTTGATTTCTTCTCTATCTTCCCAAACTCCTTATGTGGAGAGGGAGGTTGGTTATTTGGGAGAATTCTCCCAGATCTTAGGTTGATCTCCTGGATTTCAACAACATAAGTTGGGTATGATGTCTCTCCACCGTATCCCTATTGAGCCTGCCTATTGTTTGGTTTTGGATTTTGTTGGGCAAGCATCTGGGGTTACCTAGGTGGAGAAGAGTGCAGGAGTTGTGATTGGGTAGGTGGTGGAGGCAATAGGGCTGGAACATTGTTGACTTGGGGCCTCCACCCCTGGGGTGGGGTATTCCACTGATGTTGTGGCTGGATGTAAGGTTGGAATGACTGGCTGGAATGATATTGAGGTGCATAGGACCAAGGAGGGGGTGTAGACCAGCAAGGTTGAGCAGGGGGTCCCCAAGAAGGTATCGTTGTGGTTTGGTTGGGTCTGTAATATGCATGGGATTATCCTTGCATACCCTGCTGGTATGATCTAGGCCTAGGAGGTCTCCTTTGGTTGATGTAGAAAAGCTGCTCAGTGACCCCTTCAGCTCCTTGATATACATCTTTGAGTCTAGGTAAAGAAGGGAACTTGTCTGTGGAGTGATTTTATTCACAGACTGAGCAAATCTCAATACAGTTCAATGGGCATTCATTCCTATGATGCCTCTTGGTGCATCTAGGACAAAAGATGGCTAAGGCTCTCTTTGCTTCCTCTTGCTTCCTTTTGATATTAATGGAATCCAATTGCAAGGCAAGGGTTTGCAATGTCTCACTTTTGAAGTCCTCCAACATATTTCCAATTTCACCCTTGATGGATGAGTTGGAAGATGATGCATTGGCCATAGGTTGACTACTCCTACCCTCTTTCCTGGTTGACCTAGAATGGTTTCTAAAGACAATCTTGATATCCTCACAGGGTAGTTGGTAGATATCTCCTCCTACTAACAAATGCAAGGTATCTACGATATCCTTCCTTACTCCTCTAAGTAGGACCAACTTCAGTGACTCAGGGTCAAGTGTGCACTTGGCCCCTTTGTAACTGAGCTGGAATCTTTCTTCATAGTATTCTAAGGATTCATCCTAGCCTATGGTAATCCTAAAAATCTATTCTTTAGTGTCTTTTGATCTACAGTAGTCCCTATATTTTTTGTTAAGGGCTTGCTGCATCTGAGCCCAAGTTATGATGCTATCTCTAGGTAAACCCATGAACCAGGCAATGCTGCATCGTTGAGGGTAGATGGAAACAGTTTTAACTTTTGCTCATCCTCTGTATAGTCGTAAGTTCGGCATATAACAACAAACTCAAATAGGAAAGTGTCAGGGTTCTCTGTGGTCAAGCCATGGAAATGAGGTAGAGCAGACGGTCTTAAATTCTTCATTTTAGTGTCCCCATTGGTTTCCCTAATGGGGAAGGAACTCTCAATTCTCTCTCTATTTCCTCTATCATATTGGTTTTCAGCCATTGGTTCAGTAGGAATGGGTTATTCCTCTTCTTCTTCCCTTATAGGTTCCTCAAATAGGTAAGGTTGCTCACCCAAAGGATCTTCTAATTCACCATCAATGAAGAAGAAATAAGGTTGACTGTTGGCTATAGTGGGGGTATTTGACAAGAATTTTCCTGAATTATCCCTATTCCTACGAGGCATGAAAGGAAATTATTTTGGTTTTTTTGTAATATTTTTCTTTAAAGCTGGAAAGTACTCTGCAAAAAGGAAATTGCTGATTAAATAAAAAACTACCAAATGAATGGAAATTACTTGCCGAATGAAATTGCTTAATTGAATAAAAGACTACTAACAGAAAGAAAACTACCTACAAAATGAAATTGCTTAATTGAATTAAAAACTACTAATAAGAAGGAAACTACTTGCTGAATTGAAATTCTACTTACAGAATGGAAAGGAAAGTAGATAAATGCCAAATGAAAGAAAGAAACTAGATTACTTTTGTAGAAATAAAATAATGGAAGAAAATTGAAGACTAGAAGTAGAAGAAAAGCAAGTTAGAGACTAGAAATAGAAGAAGAAGCAGTAACCACTCCTACTCTGACACCTCCCTGGCAATGGCACCAAAAAGTGATGAGCCTAGGTATTGCAGCAAGATTGCTACAACTCCCAGGGCTACCAGCTTTAATTATCAACCGGGGTTCATACAAACTTGGAGGTGATTGTGCTAATAAACAAGTAGAAGTGAAGGTACTACCTGTTGTCACTGCTCATCTGGCAAGAGACCCCAGGGGTTCCAAGCCAGACTTCTATAGGGTCAGAAGAAGCTTGATTTTAATGGAAGGAGAGCAAATTTATTCTTAGGGAGAGCTACTCTATTGTAGAAATGAAGAAAATGACATGCAATCCTAAATCACAACATAACCTAATTAACCATGGAAGCAGCTAGACTAAGAAGAATTGCTAAACAACACTAATCTAATGCTAACTATCTAAGTTGCAGAAGTAAAAGAGCATAAAATTATCCTAAGATGCAAGCAAAGGAAACTAAACTAAGTTTGTGTTTAAGCGGAAAAATGGTCGGAGATTAAAATTGGTCAAAGGAGGACGTGAGGGAGCAACAATGCATAAGAACCGTTGGATCAGGCGAGTGAAAGGCAATTGAACAACTGAGATCGGATCGCAGGAGGGTACATAGGTAGATGGGAGAACAAGGTTAACTAATAGGATGGATGGTTGAGATTATGTCGCAGAGGTGAAGTCAAGAGATGGATGGGCAGAATCAATTGGCAGATGGACAATGGAGATCGACCAAGCCAGTTGGCGATTGGGTGAAGTGACAGCCATTGGATCAGACGAGGCAGATCGACGGTGGGAATTCAAGGTGATAAAGTGATCAGGTGATGTGGTGGTCGTCAGATCAGGAGACAGATCGATGATGGAGATGGGGGCGCTTAAAGGAACGTGTAGAAATGGGGGAGCGGGTTTAGAGGGTGGTAAGCAGTATATCGCGCACCCTCAAAGCTGTAAGTGGTTTGCTAAAATTTTATGTGATTAGCCTCCCTGGTTGACAAGTAGCATAGGGAAACCACCCGTTTCGCATGCCCTAGGGTAGACAACGAACGAACAAAAATCTACGTGATATGGCGCGATAGCCATCGGATCTGGCGAGGCAAATCAATGGCAAAGTTTGACCGAGTTGGTTGGTGAGCGGGTCCATGATAGTTGTCGAATCTGACAAGGAAGATCGATGGTTGGGATTTAAAGTGCACGAAGTCAACCGTTAAAAGTGAATTCGGGGGGTGATTGGTTAGTTTTGCCATGTGAGGCAATCTACCGTTAAAAACTATTTGAATGTGGATTAACATCTTTCGCTAAGCCTTTCATGCTGAAGGAGAATGACAAGGATGTGAGGGAGATCAAATGAAGAGAATAGAGCGAAGGAGCAGATGACCATTAAAGGAACAAAGTGATATGAAATGAGCTCAATGACTGTGTTAAATAACAAACTCCTTGTGAAAACCAAAACCCTATGTTTTTGGGGTTGTTGTAAGGTTTCTTCCTCATGTCATGGTCCCAGAGGGAGGAGGTGAGGCCGAGACACTTGTGAGCAACCTTGTGGATATTTTCTTTGCCAACCTACTGGTAGAATGAGAGCATAAATGGAAGTAGATTGAATCATAGCTAATCTACTCTGCACTACTGTAATGAGACTGCAACTACTTAAACAAATAAATAGAAAGCAGGAAGCTATTTCAGTGAATGAACAGGAAAGCCATAAACCTATGCTGAACTATTGTAATGAAAATGCATCTACTTGAACAAATGAACAATCAAACCATGCATCTATGCTACTGTTGTAATGGAAATGAACTAATTCAACAAATGAACAGAAAGCTATGCTACTTAACAATACAATAAAGAGGAGCTTTGGCTGCTAGGGTCGGGCCCTAACCCAAGAGCTTCAACCCTTTAAGTTAACTCAGTGTTGGCTCAAAACAAAACTCATCTTCATTATAAATCAAAAACTATTACAATACTTTCAACTTGAAAACAAAGTAGAATTCTTCCTAACTCTTGGTGACTATTGGTAACTAACTGTGACTAAAAAAAGCTAAGGTCTTAAGCCTCTTTATTTATACATCTGAAGTCTCCAACGACTTCCTTCAAAAATCAGGGAGGCACAACTCCCAACTCAATGATAAACTCGTGATTTCTCTTTCACTATCTCGGCTACCTTCTAGTACTCCTGATTTGGATTGTTTTGCGCTCTCACTTTCTTGGTTGCGTGTACTTTCAGCTGATGGAGGGATATTCGAATGGAGGGGTAGTAATTGAGGAGGATTTACCTCTTGTAATTTCTCTCCCTTGTCCCATTCGCGTTTTTACCAAGGTATTTTACCATAATTCCTTGCTTTTATCTTTTTATCCCTGCATTTTCCTTGCTTTTATCCTTTATTCCTGCATTACATGCACATTAGACCTCAAAGCAAAATATCCAACTTTAACTCATCTCATAAGAAAAGTATAATCAAAAGTATGCAATAAGTTGTGAGAATAGTTGGTTTGACTAAGCTAGGAGGTGAATTGTGGCCAATTAAGGCCCATAGAATTACTCAATCATGAGGCTCATCATTGATGTAGGTGGAAAGCATAATAAAAAGTCATTTTATGGTTTTATTGGAATTGTTGTAATGAACCTTGGCTAAGAGTAGGAAGGAAATTGAAGCTATCATAGATTTTCTGGTTCATGGAGCCTAAGGCTGCAACATTATTAGCACATTTGAGGCAGTGTCATTGGAATCCTTAGAAACTATGATATTATATGTTATTACTAATATCAGTTTTCTAGTTTCTACTTCATTTGTAGGAGGTACCTAAAGTTCTCTTTGTAATGTGCATAAGTTTTATGTGTGCACATAAAATTTACCAACGATGCTAGGCAAAAAGCACCTTGATCTCCTATCAACCAACACACAGATGACAAAAAGCTAATTGCTTCATAGTACTGAAATTGCAACCCAACAAGCGGCATAAAATAAATTGATTCATAGTACAGAAATTGCAACCCAACGCGCAACATAAAGAAAATTGTTCCAATATAGTATTGAAATTGCATGTGGGCAGGGATTACTGCTACACTAGTTTCCCTTTAGCACTACCACAACACCAATTATCCTTGTTTTATGTGAATTGCATTGATGTAGAGAAATCACTCCTAAAATCAGTGTAATTATATGATTTCTCTAAATCAATTTTAATTTTAGTGTCATTAAAAACAATATATTTTATTGGTTTTGTCATGTTAATGTAGAAAGCAATGCATGTAGTAAATGATTGATATTGCACTCTTTTTTAATTTTTATCGTTGGAACATGGTTAGAATTGAACCAAGTGAGAGAATAATAATCATCCCTCTTAATCACCCAAGATAAACCAAATTGACAAAACTATCATCACTAACTTTCTTGTTATTTTATATTTGAAACCATTTAAAAACTAATAACATGATATGATAATGTGGTCATAAAAAAAATTAAGATGAAATAATTTAGATATTATATTTTAATGACAAAAAATAATAATTATTGATGAAATAATATAGATACTATATTTGAATGACAGATAATAATAATTTATTGCAATGAAGATCCATCCTAATTATATATATTAGTTTTGGCTTATTTTCAAATCTTGAACCATGGTTTTCTTTATTTGGATTTCTAATAAAGAAGGTAATTTACTTGGGGCATGTCTTTCCCTATGTCTAGACAAATTATCCTAAGTGTAAAACAACTTTTCAATAATTTTGCAAAATTACTTGAATTAAGATAGTAATTAAATTCCTGAATATTAAAAATATTTTAAATTAGAATATTATGATACATCATTTAGAATATGTCATCTCAATAACTATACATTAAATGTGCAAAATATTTTAAGTTTTTACTGGTCATAACCATGTTAAGGTGGGATAACTCCATGATGGTACATGCATAATTTCCTTGTAGTATGTCTTATAGACATATTTAGATATGACATCATTTGTGATTTGTAAGCAGAGAGGCTATACACTAACATGGACATGGGCTACGTCGATTAATTTTAAGTGGGTATTCATAAGTTGTAGAGACCCTTTGTTATTAATTTCAATATCTTATTTTTTTATAATCTTTGTTAAGAATTTCAAATGAGGGATTTTGTTCTGTTGGATTTTTTTGATTTGTGTTGAATAGCATAACAAAGGGGAAGTTTAGAATTGGATTTTTCTTTATGTCCCTCTTATTTGTTTGGTGATTTTGAGTAAAGTGTAAGATATATTAATGTGTCATAATGATATATATAATCTATAAATTAAAGATGACTTGTATATATTATATTCACCTAATATTTTATAAAAAGTTTGGTGACATGAGTTAACTCCACATTCAATGTAGAGGGTGTTGCAAATTTCCCTCATATTTATATATGGAAAGCATGCCCATTATGTTGATCCAGTTTAACTCTAATATCTATAATGTGGGAAAAGTGATCAAGTCCCTTGAGATGAGACTATTTTTAAATTGAAAAGAATTGAAGAAAAGTTTAAACCTTGAGGGACACCTCGATATTATTTTTCGGCACGAATGAATGTCTTCTTTGTAATGTAAGGAGAAAGAATCTTCAAATATTTTCATCCTAAAATAAACATGAAATTGCACATCTAGTTTATATTATAAAATATAAATTCATTGATAAACAAGTAGTAATGGGTAAAGATGTAGATTTCAAGAGCTCTTATTCAATCAAAAACAATTTAATTCTTTGTTTATTAAATATAATGAACACTTCCTTCCCAAAAACCCAAAATAACTTGTGGTAATTATTAAAACTTAAAGCTCCCTAAAAAACCAATAACCAATATTAAGATAGGTCATTCTTGACACTTAAAATGTCTTCAATATAATCAAATGCATTTTAATAACATTTAGCTTTATTCTTGTACATAAAATTGAATATTATTCCTAATAATAATGTAGCTTCTTAGCTTCTTACTTGGAAATTAAAAACTTAATTCATTTTATTATTTTAATTAAAATTATATTTTAAAAAGCCAAAATTTTAAATGTAAATAACCATAACACTTTATACAAACTCCATTTATTAACAATAATAATAAAAGTATGAACTTGTATTAACTTCATTTATTAGACATTATTAAATACTTTAGAAAAATTTTGATGTAAAATTGTATTTAAGATTTCTGAATTATAAACAGAAAAAAGTCTGAATAGCCGGAGGGTGGTTTGTTGAGCTGGTGAAGTCTAAATAGTCAGAGGGGGGTGGTTGAGCTGTAAGGGGTGGTGGAGTCTGGAAAAGTACTATTGGAGTATGAACAATAAAATTTTAATTTAAATAATAAAAATATATAATTTTGTAATTTATGATATAATTACATTTATATAGTGATTACCAGAAAATAAAATGTTTAAACTTATTCTTTAATAAACTTCGCCACCCTATTACTATTAATCACATCCTTTGTATTAATAAAAATAATAAATAATTAGATTATTAAATATAAAAATTTAAAAATATACTGCATTAATTAATATTAAGCACATCATTTTATGTATTAATTAATAATAATATTAATTTAAATATATTAATGTAATATGATATTTTTATATAAATAAAGATTTATATTCTCTTAAATTTAAATTTTTACACACAATATTTAATGCATCTTACAACTTAATATATCCAAATCCAAAAATAATGTTTGTATTTTGAAAGATTTAATCTAGATTTAAATAACTTAATTTGAGGTATATAATAACAAAATTAGAAAACATGAAACATGATTATATACTTAATTACTCTAATAAAACTTTTTCAACCATTCGAAAATGTTTACCATTCTTTCACACGGTTTTTGCAAATTTAAGAAAGAAAAAAGATAACAATTTCAAATGACAAGCTATCACTTAAAGAAACTATCACTTACAAGCTAATGAATAAATTAAGAATATTTTGAATGCATTATTACTTTGTATGCACATCAAAAAGCATGAACCTACATATGAGTTCCAATCAAAATATTCATGTTAGGTCCGCCTATAGGCAGAGATTTGATTGAGGAAATTTAAACACAGGTCAAAGTTATAGAATTAAAATTTCCATTAATTACATTGAATTAAATTTTACTAGTAATTTTTTATTAAATTTAAAGATTTGTTTTGGAAAATATTAATTTATATAAAAAATTTAAAATCAAATTTATTCAAAATAATTAAAATAAACTCTTAAAACTAATGCAAATGGTAAAATAGATGTAGACTTATTTTGATATAGAATAAAAAAATCACGTAAAATAAATAATTAAATTACTGATAAAATCACAACATAAAATAATAATTTATTAATAAATATATGATTTTTAAACTAACATAGATTCATTTTAAGTATGGATTAGAGCAAATTTTTTTTAGAGTGCAAAATATAATGTATTATTTTTCATTGTTTAAATTGTGTAAGCATTGATTCGCACATTTTTTTTAATTCTAATTATTTTATAGCATATCCATTTTTTTTAATTATAGGGACTTTATTTTTCTAATTAATTATTATTTTTATTCAAAGTTGCGTGTTTTAAGCATCATTACATAGTTTTCCCATTGACATCTAGACAACTAAATGACCATTGTTGGTGATTTTCACTCTTAATTTCTTGTCTGATGAAGATGATATATGCAACAATATGGTGTTTACTATCTTTACTAGAAAAATGGTCTTGAGATGCAAAGTAGCATCCAATGCCCATACTTCAATGATATCCCTAATAGTAGAGCAAAGTGTTGTTATTAGGAGTTCTAATGATGCAGTTAAGACAATGTAGAAAGAGAAAAGGGGTTTCTTGTTTGCATTTAGTGCAAAATATTGGCATATCTTCTATCATTGCAGTTGGTGGCACTAGACAACTATAGAGTGCACAAACAGGTTCAAATGGTTTAGAGTATGCACTTGCAACCACAAGTGCTCCTTGCACGTGTTAAAATAGAAGACTACTCAATGGATGTGAAATGAAAAAAGAAAGTAATTTTGTAATGAAAAATAAGTGGATTATTGAATATGTACTTACCTGGATTTGTTTGTCAATTTTTTTGAGGTCTTATTCCATGTCAGCATTGAGATGTGTGATAAATGTGGCTTGCGTTGTACATGTTTAATTTTCCTTGAGGTATTTTCTTTTCGTTATGTTTTTTAAGAGCATAATAGGAATATCTCCATTTTGAAATTTCTCTTCCATTTCATTGTAGATGGACACCAACTTTTCAAATAGATGCAACTATGAGAGAAAGGAGAGAAAAAAAAAATTATCATCGCATATGGACACTAACTCGAAATTCATAATGTTGATGAGTGAATGGTGCTAGGTTAAACATGTTACCGATGCCTTGTCATCTTCAGAACTTCCGTCTTCTATTTGCAATGTATACTGCATGCCAAATTTTTGAGTTGCTATTACAAGTGCTACAATTGTTCCTATTGGGAATGTTTCTATGCTTTCTCCCAACTGTTTTATTGTTGTGTTGGGAAAAAATTTGTATTTTGAACAAACTAGATTCATGTTTTCCACAGTGTTTGTGTTGTCTAACAACAAGATACAGTCACAGTCACCATGGTCGTAATTTATTCTTGGTAGAATCTGGAAATTTGTCACTACAATTCCTTTTCCTGAAAATATCTTTCGACTATGGTTTTCAATGAGGTCATTTGGAACAACCAATGTAATTGTCATCAATCCTTGTTGATCGGTCAAATATGCACACAGTTTTTGATGAGTTTTTTGTGTTTTTTCTAGAATTGTGTTATAGACAACCATGAAATTTCCATGAAACAATTTTTGAGTTTTGCATATGTTCAATTCTTCAACTGATATTAGATTGGTTGATAATGCATTTGAGCTATGTAGATGTCAAACAAATTAGAGTCAAAGACGTGGAAACAATGTTCATTTGTAATTTACAAATTTGACAAATGCAAACAAGCAATGGGCATGGATTGACTTGCCTTGCTACCTCTTTTTCTAGTTGTGTTTCTTATTATGATCCCGTATGAATTCGTTGTTGAAGGTTGTAAGGTATTTATTACGTTACAAAAAACAATAAGTGGAGGATGCAATTAGTGATAGTTGAGACATGGAAATGAAAGAAAAGTATAAACAACATTTGCAAATACTTGTCTTCTATGTTTATGGCCATTGTAGCTTTGATCCATCTTAGTTCTATATCATAAAGGAAATTGCATCAGGAGATTTTTTGGATATGCATGCAATAGATACTTGAAAAAGAACACTATAAATAATCAAGTTTGAATGGAAACAAAAAAAATGGGGGCAAAAATGGATATTAATTGCAAATGCGGAAATAGTACAATATGTTTTATGATTCATTTGCATATATATCATCCATTATTAGAAAAAGTATGTCATGGTCTGACCAATATGTGTCTAGCTTGTGAATCTTATAATTATTTGTTATGTTAGACCATACATGATCAATGAGTGACATGTGCATATAGACATTTGTATCTAGAAGGAAATGGAGGCTACAACTATTCATATAGTCTTTTAGTTTCTTTGTTCTATTATTAGTTTGACGCATGTTAACATTGAAATATCCTACGATGAGTATTGGTTTACAAATGGATACATTGAAAAATATTGTTTCAAGAATACCTAGTATGTTGGGCAATGTGGCATATGGAACTAAATAGACATTAACAATCTAAATTTTCATTCCGTGCACAACAACAGTTGCCATCAATGCTTCTACATTGTCTTTTTGAAACTGAATATGTTCAAGAATTGTAATGCTTTCTTTCAAACATGTGAGCAATCCATATTTGTTATGGCTTGATATGTTGTTGAAGGTCTTAAACTTTTGTTAGAATATGTTCTTCTGCAAATGTGTCTCTTGCAAACACAAAATGTCAACATCCATTAAGTCATAGTCATGGCGAACATCTTCGATATAGGTTTCTAGGTTGTGAGTGTTTAGAGAAAAAACTAATGTGAATGAATGTCTATGCAAAGATTGGTAATTGTAATCTAGTTCCCATTTTGTTGTTTGTCATAGATGGTCCATTTCAGCTACTATTTTTTGTTTAACTTTGCTTTTTTCTTTCTTTAGTGGTTTTAGCAGGAACAACGATTGCATATTTCTAACAAGAGACAAATTTGCGTAGACTAATCCATGAGTTTGTATTATAGTAGGATCAAATACAAGGTTGTCTAGTGTGAGGCCTTGTGATCTATAGATTGTTCGTGCACATGCCAACTGGACAGGAAATTGTTTTCATATTTTGATATAGCCTATTTTTGTTGCTAGTGTTGGAAATGCCCTATGTTTTCATCACAGAAATTAATCCATATGATATCAATTTTGGTTGTCTATGCATATGCTTTAATCAATGCATCTGGTCCATTATCAAGGCCATCTTGTGAATCGTAATTTCCAGCATAGATCTCAACTATCTTATTTAGTTTTATGATTATTTGTGAAGGAAACATTGTTGTGTGTAAGTGGGAAGGGAAATCGTTGTGGTTTTCTTCTTCTTGATCAATATCATTGATGACAATTTCATCATCTAGAACAATTGACAACATTCTCTTGTTATGCAACATGACATCTTTGTTTTGTAAAAAAGATAGGGGAAAGCAGGATCAATGGGTGTAGATCTAACACAATATTTTTTCAAATATGCTAAATTGTTTTCTATTTGAGTGTTTGTTTGTATTCTATTAAATATTGAGATGAATATCTCATCTATCTAGCACATTATGGTATGAAATTCGTAGAATTTTACATTTTCTTTCCAGAAGTCATATGGGACTAGTTGTTTGTTGACAATAGCTTGTTCAAATATCAAGGAACCTTGTACAGGTTGTGCTTGATAGAGATCACCGCAAAATATGATATCAACATTTCCAAAATATTTCGTTGGACATGTTTTATGTTTCTCAATCGATCATCAATGCAAAATAGGAAACAACTTCTGAGTAGGGAAATCTCATCAATGAAAACTAGTCTCAAATCTTGGTAAAGTTTTGTGAACACATCCAATGTTTCATTACTTAGTGGTCTGGGGGTAGATTTGTTAAAAGGCATAATTAGTGAAAACTAGACTATTGTACCACTTGCATTATATGCAAATTCGCCCATGTCTGCTAGTATTAATCCCTTTTGTTTTAAAGGATCAATTGAATGATGTGCATCATAAAGCCGTATGAGAATTTGGAATATTACTTTTTCGTGAATGTTTTTCCGGTTTTGTCTCCTCCAGTCAAGAATATGTATAATGGTTTGTCCATATGCATACGTTTTTTCATTGCAATGTCTTTGATAATTGCTTGTTGTTCTTTGTTGAGCATTCTTCTTAATATGCAATACTCTGCATTTTGAAACAGGAATGGATGCTCTGACAAATGATATCCAATATTTAATTGTATTTTTGTTTCATGGAGATAGGAACGTTGCAAGTATATCTGTAAATCACATTTTTCACAAGGTTGTTCATTGATTTTCTATTTTTTTATTGTATCAACAATATCTATGGAGCTATTTTGGATATCTCATATGGAAATATATGGATCACCCCATAGTGGGTTTATATTATATGTTAATTTAGATTCATTTGTTTTTATTGTGTTTTCATGTAAAATATAAGAAACTTTCCATGATAACGAGTTATGTTTTAATGCAATTTTACTTTTTTCGAATGGGACACATAGCAGAAGCTTTTCCTTGCAATAGTTCTATTAGTCAGTGTGCTTTTTGTATTTGGTGAATTGTATTACCTTTGGTTTTTTCTTTTTTGAAATGGGTGTGCCATTTTTGTTGTACACTGAGGAAAATTCAGAAATGCATACGTGCTTAATGGAATTGGGTCAAATGATGCAGTAGGCAATGATGGAATTACACATTACATTTTCAGATTTATCATCTTCTTATTTTAGAAGGAACGATACTTTGAGGATAAATGTGTGTTCATCCATTGGTGTTCTGTTTATGAATATGCATTCTCAAGAACTATGGGTCAATGGAAGAGAAAGTGTTATATGGACTTCTTGTAGAGCAGACATCTGTTGCAGATTAAGCAAAGCATTGCCCAAGGAACTTACCATTTCAATAGAATTTAATCTGCTCTTTTCATGTTCTCTTCTTATCATTTTAAATTCATTTGTCATTGATTTGTCAATTTTTGTCATATAAGAAGTGAAATATGATGCACCTGCATACGCATTGAGGACAAATTGTGCATCACTATTTGCATTTCGTAGTTACGAAATATTCCTTGCAAATCTATTGTTCCAAATGTGTGAGGGTTTTCATTGCAATAAAATCATTGGTTCCTTCAATGTACTTTGAATTGTTCTAATGTAATAAGTTTCAATTAAATGCAATTCATCTAAAAATTGGTCAGAAGTATTGTTTCTATCATATTGTTTATTTTCCAAGATGTTATATAAAAAATTTACTTTTTTATTTAGTGTGTTATCTACCAAGTCAATTGGTTCAAGAAATTTTGTGTTTCTCATGGGTAGAATTAGGAATTTGTATCTACAATGTGATTTTTTTCTCTTTTTAGAACTTTTTGTGTGGTGGTGTTCATGTATTTTTGGAAGTTCTGGATCAAGGTGATCTGTGCTATAAGTTAGATATTTGTCAACAAAGTTTTCAATGTCAGAGTTACTATTAACTCCATATATTGGTGCATTTTATACCAATAACAATCCATGTTCATGTTCACTTCCTCTATATTGGAATTCAATTACAAAGTAGTAATCAACTATCTTTCTGAAGAATGTTTTTTCTTGTGATATCATTTGCTTTAAGGCATCAATTCTATGTCTATAATAACGAGTACAAGTAATGGATTCTTTCTTATGAGATAGTCAATGTTATAGTCTTCTATTGTTTCAATATTTTATTTTTTTCTTTTTCTTTTGTCATGCAGTTTGGCCAATGTACTCACTAATGGAATCCATCAATGTTCAACGCTTGTAAATTTCACAAAGAAATTCGATGGGCCTTGTTGACATATCATGGCAAGTATTTTTTTTTCATTTGTTGTAGGAAGTCAAGAGAAGTTCTTATGTGCTTGAAATCCATGTAGTTGATGTTACTTTTGAGAAAGTTGTCCAAGTTTGCTTTATATTCCACGTCTTTTTCCAATAAATTCCTTCCTTTTAATTTCCCTTTTTTATTCTTATTGAAATTCATGCGAGGACTTTCTCAATTATTATTCACAATGTTTTGAAACACAAGGTAGTTATGTGGCAAGAGAAATAACCACTATAGTGCATTAACTCCCATTGTGCGATTTTTGGCATCACACCATTGTGCAATTTGTTTTCATTGGCATCACACCATTGTGCAATTTGTCTTCATGCTTATGTGTAGTTATTGACATGGGTCCATGTTCTCTGTGCAATGAGGTTGTTTCTATTAGCATTATTTGAAAATGGACATTACTCATGTCGATATGCTCATATATTGACAAAGGTGTATGATGTTTATGCAATGGATCTATTTAAAATGACACTATGTTGTATGTTTGATTTGAAACATTGTGCATTGGTAATAATTGATAATGCTCTTAGTAAAAAAGGACCATTCTTGTATGTTTACTTTGAATATTACTGCTACCCGTTGCAAACAAAATGGCCCATCTTCGATGCCACATTTTTCATATGGCATTGCATATTAATAAGGTATGATTTCCAATTTGCACCTTTTTTTTTAGTTTTCATGAAAACATTTGATGGATATTTTTGTAGACAATGTAATGCATCTTGTGATTTACACGTGATTGAATTGTAGAATGATTATATAATGTAAAGTCTTAAGGATTCTACATCAAAGTTAGTTGACATCAAATGACAAAGTGCAAAGAAAATCTTATCTCCACAAATGGATGTAGTAATTGTTCCTTTGTGCAATGCATCTAATTGTCTTCTATGATTCATTTTTTTTTTCTATGTTAAGACTAACCTAAGTACCCACGGGGGATTTGAACTGGTGACCTATCGCAAGGAGTGCCTTAACAACGTACCCATTCACCGTCAATCCAAAGCCCCGTGGGCATCTTCTATGATTCATTATTTGCCAATAACTTTCTAGATATTTGCAACAAGGAGAAAATTATTTAGTGCATGTTGCAATTGATCATTCTATTTTTTTTGTACAACAATGGTTCATAGCGTCCATTGAGAGGGTTCTCATCATGGAACAATATATGCAATGGATTTGTCATTTTGTTTGAGTTGAAGAGAAAATACCTTTTTGTTATTGTGATTGAAAAAATTCGTTTTGGCAAATCCAACCATTTTTCTAGCCAGCATATGAAAAATGTATCTCCCCATAGTCCTTTTTAATTGTAAATAGGACTATTTGAAGCAGGGAGACACATTCTATGCAAATATGTTTCTATGCCATGAATTCCATGAATTTGATACACGAAGTCAGGTGCTAGTTTGTAATTGAGTGATTATATTGATTCTATTTGACCTTGTTGAAGGCATATCAAGAAGTGATCTATTATTCCATTTCACAATTCAATATATGTATAACGAAAATGTAGAAGTACTTCAATTGCATTGAAAAGACAATCTCCTAGAGTGTATGAAAATGCTTGAAGTCTAAAAATATTATTGGATTTCAGGACATCGTCAATGTTGGCATCATTATCACATTTTCGTTTTGAATGACAATTGTCAACATCAATTATTTCAACCATCTTTCTATAGTTTCTTGTTGAAGTATTTTGTTAAAATTGTCGAGCTAAATGAAACTATGTTGTTGCAAAAATTCAGATATTTGCAATAGTATTGGAAATTTGTGTTTGCAATTAAACAATAGCAAGAACACAGTGAAATGCAATGTGAAACTAACTTGATGTTTCTACCCCCACGTATTTTCAAGACATCTCTGTAGAAGAATACAATGAGTTTACCGTATGAGTTTTTATATGTGGAACCAATAACATATGAGATAGAACAAAAGAAGGTGGAGACTTCAAGAAAGGACAATGATGACCAATGAGTAGACAAAACGTGACATGCTTTGTCTAGTTTGTCTTGCCTGGTAGTCTAATCTATATTGTTTGACCCTTTCAAAATAACTAAAAGCATGATATTGAACTTTGAAACAAGCAGATGCAAGTTGCAATTGCAATAAAAGACATGATTGTTTTTTTGCAACCACTTATTGCATCCATAAAGAAACATACTCTTGGGTAACAAAGTACATAGTATTTTTTGATTGGACATCATTTTGTTGGGAGTGAACTATTAGGAAATTAAAGTTTATTTATAGCAAAGTCATTTTCTCTTTTCTATGGTTCTAATTTCCCTATAACAAGATTTTGCAATAGCCTAATTAGACTAAATGTGCAGATTATGAAAATGAAAACAAATATGGAGAATGTTTTTATTCAGGAACTTGATATTAATGAGGAGAAATAGATGCAAATGGAAAATCACTAAACTTAGAACATGGCGATCAAATTGGCTTAACAAATATCACTAGTTATAAGACAAAACAAGATTAAAACTAATTGGCACGATATATCAACATCCAACTTTTCATGAATACAATAAATCGTCTTACAAGGGCACATTGAAAATGATGATGCATACTATTATTTAATATAATCCATCATTCAAGAAAACAAAGTCTTTCAACCTAAGTTCATGTATTGGCTCAACATAATCACTAAAACATAAAAAATGTACTTCATCTTGAAGAATATGTAACTCAACAATATCCAGCTCTAAATTGGATGGAGAGTGGAAGGGAATGTCGAAGAGCATTCTAGAAAAGGACCTCTAACCCACGGGGTTTTCACCCAATGAACCTCTTGCATATCACGTGCATTCATGACATACTAAACAATATCCCTAATTTGACTACATATTGGAAAACACCTATAAAAATCACATTATTTAACCCCATACCAATACAAACCCAATGCACCTTCCCAATTAAAAAAACCCCTACTTTCACTAGATATTGTAGGTATACGTTTTTTCATTAACATTTTTTATACCCCTTTATATTTTCCATTAATTTTGAGCTCCATTTTTTGTACCTGCCAATATAAAAACCCTTTACCCCCTATATATCCGCCAATATATTATGTCATTTTTTTCAATATAAATCCCACAATATGAACCCACGTGCTATTGTATTGCTCCCCCAGTGTAGCCCCCGTGATCTAAACTACCCCAAAAGATTGTATTTCAAGGAGAAACAACCATTTTAACTTGATCAACATTCACAAGTTCCTAGATGTTTCTAATTTCACCTTGAACATGAGTTCAATATAGAAAATATTGTGATTTTCTTTTAAATAAATTGTACGTTTGAATCCTATTCAAGCAATAAGGTAGCCTTGGACTTATTGGAAAAAAGCTGAAGTGTTCACGGGGTGGCTTGTCAACTATCGAAATGATTTCACTTAAATTATGTTTGAAATAGTTTCGTAGGTTGTGTCCACAAGTGAAATGTCTAAGAGAATTAGAAAACCATGACAATCAATTGACAACTTTCACTCTCTAACTATTAGTTCAAACCTAGAAGTTTTAGACATATATAGGAATAAATACTTCTAAGTTCACTCCATCTATATTGAGTCTTTTCACTATTCAAAATATTTTTGTAAATTCCTTCTTTAATCATAATGCAAGGTGAGAATATTCTTGGTAATTTTAGGGGTATTTTTCCAAAAAATAGAAACATGAAATGGCTCATAAAATAACTTAGCACTCATTATCATAAAAGTAAAAAGATTCTCTGAAATTTAGATATGCATAACTTTGTCACCATTTCCTCTTTACTAAGGTTTCATTGGTTTTAAGTGTCAAAAAATAAACTTTGAATTTCATATTGATTCACATCTCTAGATCGAGTAAAAGCATCAAGTTTCATGAATCAATAAATCCATAAGTTGAACAACACAAATAAATCTATTGCATGGTGACCTTTGACACTCACTCAACATCATCTGGATATGAACATACATATTGCACCCAACAAAAACAACATGTGAATCAACTTAAATTGCATCTAATCAACTTGCTAGCACATCTATATCCAAAGTTTCCACTATTGTTTCTTGTCTTCACCTCACCTCCACAATCCACTTTGTGACTATTAGCTGCTTCCCCTTCCATGTATTGTTGTAGATATTTTTATTCTTGCATCACAAAATATTATATTTTCAAACTATTCACAGTTCCATAACATTGCTTATTAACGAATTACACTCAAACAAGTACAAGAAATTGATTTCATTGCATAATGAAGACAAAGAACAATGCAATTGTTAGCCTCAAATTGTTAACTTTTCAGGATCTGGTGATTGTTGAATCGATTCCTACAAGGAAAATAAAAATTTTAATTCATTAGATTATGGTTTCCAAGAAAAATCAAAGTTAGATACACATTAAAAATTGACAACATGCTTAGAAAACTCTAAACATGCATACGGTATTTGCATCTAACTCTATGATATATGTAACTAGAATCACTGGATTCGCTATTTGAGTATCATGTGAAAATGGAAAAAAATGAATTTGCAACAGGTTCCTTGAACTCCCACACTTCTAGTAAAAGAATTGGATAATCACTCTTTTAGATGTTCAACAGACTTGGCTTCCGTCTGTAGAAATTTCTACAAATATAATTCTGATACCATGTAGAAATTCCTTGTAGATTCAAACCGCTAATTGTAATTTAATAAAACAACAGACTTGAATCTACTCTACTCATCAGTGGAAACAATCAAATGATCATGAAATCATGAAAAATACAAGAGAAAGAATTAAATCAACACATTACGCAATGATTTTTGGGGAAATCCAAAGCTAAAAACCCTTTCTATCTGTATTTTTCATTAGTCGGAAAATATGAGAATATTACAATGCTTTGCTCAAGCCTGAGCAACCTCTGCACTATCTTTATCTATCTCACTGCTTCCTAGACAAGCCTAGGCCAATACTTAACCAATTTCTCACTTTCTCGAGTCCCTATTTCCTTGTGTTATTTCCTTAGGAAATAGCCCCCTATTAATTAGGGAAATTCCTCAAAGTAATTTTGCAATCCATCATAGGCCTTCCTCTAACTGCATGCACCACCTATACAATTTGGATGATTATACAATTGATATTACATTTTACATGAACTCTAATCTCAACTAGGTAACTCTCAGTTTTGGCATGCATGAGTTATTTATGAGTGAATCATCACTTAACTAGTTGATCACTTCAGGAAACACCATATTCCTAGACCTCGCACTAGTTCCTCCAACAATTGGAACTAGTTTAGCTGATGTTAACTCAGTTAAACTGAATTAATTAATTACAACTCAAAATAAACTCAACCAGGTCTCCTATAAAGTAGGAAACACACTACATGACTCAAGTTAGACCATCAACTGGAATTAAATGTGCCAACTAAGTCAAATTAACTTAGTTAACTAATACAAGTTATCATGTGATGTGGAATTACAATTTTATTCCTAATTTAATTCAAGGACAAAATTAAATTAGAATCTTTCTTGATGCCATTTTCAACATTTCTTGTTGCAATTTTCAACACTTCCTCTCAAAAAGAAAGGGATTCACATCTATCCCATTCCAATACCTTTAGAATGTTCTGCATGCAACTTTTGTCATTATTGTTGCTATTGCAACATATGCAACTAAAAAGCATCCAACATAAACTGAATCAACTGTATCTGCAACAGTATACTGGGGAAAATGTGTTGTTGTTGACTTTGCTATTGAGCCTCCTGCTCTGCTTTCAACTCTGCTCTACACTCCTCAACATTTGATTGACACTAATTCTCCTGCTACTGAATACAGTGGGCACCCATAGCAAGGTAATGATCCATGAGAGAAAGATGCTTCAATGGATCCTGCCCAAATTTCTGCACACTTGGGACTATTAATTCACATCACCCCACCTCTCACCTGGAGGTATGGCTACATGTGCTCCCTCTACCCGATGTTGTCACTCACTTCTTTAAAAGTTATCAGTTACCCAGAGTGCAGAAAATGAGTGAAGTTTGAAGCCATTTCCTAAGCCACAGAAGCTCTCAGAGTTTAGTCAGTTCCTCTCCATTGCATAATGCTCGTGATAAGATTTCCAATAGTATATGGAAGTCTAAAAATGGACTCCTGGATCAGAAGTTAAAGAATATTAAAGATACCCTAGGAAAGCTAGAAAACAAGGAGAAATGACCCAAAGGAAAAGGTTCATCGCAAATTTCAATGAAAGCTTCCAGCAGTAGCAAAGGAGGGCATTAAGATCAGCGATCGACTGATCGTCGATATCACAAATCGCATAGTGGCGGGTCCAGTCTTATCGCAAATCAGCTATAGGCAGGGTTCCGGGCATAGGATTATGATTTATCGACGGTTCATGATGCTAAACGCTAATATAGCAAATTAGTGATCGTAGGCGTAAGGAGGTGCACACAAGGGCAGGGCCAGAATCATCATCGAACATCAATATCACAGGAATCGTTGAATTTGGGCTTTAGTGTTAAAGCGTCGGGAGGGCCAAAAAATGATTAACAAAGGAAATCAATGCAAAAATAGAGACAAGCAAGCCTTTTTCTCTCTCCTCTAGGAGGCAAGGTGGCAGACTACCACTAGTCCTTATAAATGAAATGGCAACTGAAGTCACCACAACGTGGTGGCATGGAGGACACGTGTCATGTAATATCAACATTTTCAAGGTCCTAAGGGGGAATTTCTAGGTGACACGTGTCACCACCCATAGGGTGACACGTGGTAGTGATGATGTCACCCATCGTAATCGCATATTGACGATTGCATAGGTCAAAGATTCTCCTCTATCGAAGTCCCTTCTTGCTTGTGATTGCGATATGCGGGGGATCCTCCTGGATGTGATATTTCATGTGTTCTATCTTATAAGGAGTTTGCGTCCGGATAATCAGGCAATGCTATGAAAGGAGGTAAAAGGTACCCCTCTCATGTGTTGCGATTGCGATATCTTTGGTGGGCTCGATGCTGCAGATCATAAGTTTCAATGGGTGTTATCAAAGGCAAGCATTATTAACTATTAGTGTGCAGGATTATAATTAACAAAGGAAAAGCTCCCTGGACAGGAGTCTAAAGGCCTTAGCACTCGAGGGCTAAGCATCTGGTTCAAGCCCCCGGTCATATGAAGGAAATTACAAAAAGGGGCCGAAGTAAAGGCACTAAACCAAGGGGGGCCAAGGAACACCAAAACCCATCATTCTACAATGCCTTTTAGAGTAAAGGTCCCGATGTGGTAATGCTCCAATAGAATTGTACATAGATCTAAAGGGAGGATGGATCAAAAGTTGAGGTATTGAATGAAGGCATGGAGCAGTGACATACCGATAAAGGCTAATCTTGTAGAATCCCCTGCAACAAGAAACCAAGGACTACATAGATCACAGAAATGGATTTGACAGTTTCATTGCACAATTGATGTGAGTAAATGATAGTATGGGAGGGTTAGGAAGACTTAGCACCTCAACATGGTGCTCAACTCCATCACGCAGCAAAGGACTACCATGACATGCTTCATTTCCACTCTGTGACAGGCATTCACAATTGACCCACAACCAACTCCGGAGAATGAGCTACTCAAGTAGTTAAGTCGAAATCGGCAGGTGAACTGGACGACACATCATGGCAGAGACGTGGCTTGATCAAGGGGACCTTCACAGGAGCAGGAGAGGGATACCTCCTCCATCATCTTTCAGATTTCTTGATTCTGTTTATTATGTAATTTCGTTTTATTTCCAAGAAGGGACCAGATCCTGATTGTAATCATTTTGGGCAACAGAGCCTTGCATGCCGAGATACCTAGTCTAGCAGTGAAGACATTCTGTAACTGAAAATCAAGCTCTTCTTATTAATAGGGGGAAGAAATACTTAATAGAGGTTCCATAATTCTATACCTACGGGTGGGGATTTTTGTGATTCCACTTTGGTTCTACTTGCCTGTCCATGAGGGACTTGAGTGATATATTGACTGAATGTAAACGGACTGGTATGTTGGACTCATATTAGATTAATGAAACTCTCTGGTGATTCCAGGTAGATCAACATGCAGTATGTTTTCCCTTATGTAATCTCATTTCATATGTGTTTTCCTTCTCTAAAAATAGTGTGATGAATCTGTCGGTTTCCTTATGATTCATGGATTTATCTAGGCTACTAAATAAGTAAACAATACCTTGTGCATAAGACAAATTTACTTGTGTTAGCCTATAACCTATAGTACATGTGTATAAGACATATTTGCTTGTGTTATTTGATTAACCCGCAGTACTTGTGTGAGCCCATATTTAGAG
This sequence comes from Pinus taeda, assembly GCA_000404065.3. Taxonomy (NCBI): domain Eukaryota; kingdom Viridiplantae; phylum Streptophyta; class Pinopsida; order Pinales; family Pinaceae; genus Pinus; species Pinus taeda. Next base: position 276,299 of record APFE030509723.1, read on the forward strand.
TTGATGTTTAGCGCTAATGGTACCCATGTTATATCTAGTATGAAACCTCAATAAGCACTCCACTGTTTCCACCTTTCCACCTCCTCTCTCTTCCATACTTCTGCTAGAATATCATTGCTTAGGATTTCATCCTGTTTACAACCCTCTACATCGAATTCCCTCCTTCCTTTCCTCCTCTTCACTTTACTACAACCTCAATATAAAGTTGCATGTTGCTGTGTTTCAGACACCAGAACCAGACATTTCTCTTTGAGGTTGGCCCGATTTACTCCCTGAACATTTGGATCCATGTGTCAGCTTGATTTTACTTGCATGACAAACTATTGAACCAATCCCCCCTTTATCCTCTTTTTCTTTACATGAAAATTGGAGTGTAACTAAAACCCCACTCATAATCTTCCATGAACTCCTCTATTTAAGATGTCCTAGGCACTGGTCTACAATCAACCCAGAGGATTTCTCTAGGAGGCTTTCTATGTCCCCTGAAGCATTCATGCTAGAAATAGCCACAACACCCACTTTGCTTGAAATTTCCCCTACTGGAGGTCTCTGCTTGAGTGGATGTCTCCACTCGGCCTCCTCTCTGCTTCTCCAACTGTGGTTGCTCCACAACTTGCTAAGGCTTCTTCTGAGGCTGCATGTTGAGAGGTAATGCATGCTCCCTCTCAAGCACAAAGTCTCTAACCTTTTCCTTTCTCCTTAAGGATTTTCATGCATATTGCACCTCAAGTTCATATAGGTTTTTGACTTGCACATTGACCCGTTTCACCTATCCCGTGGCATTGTGTCTAAGGAAAACCTTTCCTTTTCTAAATGTCAAATTGTAGACATGGTCTTCTCATACCGCAACAGAAACTAGATTCTTCTTTAGACCTTGTACATACATCACATCCTTGACTTTGAGAGGGGAGCCAGACTCCCTCTGAAAAATAACAGTGTTGGTCATGCCATACCTTCCATCATCTCCAAACTCAATGTTCTTCTTGAGGTCTTTCTCCTCTAAGTCACTGAAGAGATATCTATTCCCCATCATATGGAACAAGGCATCATTATCGAGATATTACATGCTTCCCATTACAATGCTTTCCATGCATGCAATGAGAGTAAAATTAATTTATAATTGTGAAGCTAGAGATTCACCTACTGCTGAAACTGCAGGCTCCTTCTTGCTTGCCTTCTTCTGTGGACATTTATTGGCATAATGTTGGGCAAGTCTTTCTTCTTTCCCTCCTCACCTTGGGACTTCTTTCCCTTGGCATTATTTTCTTTGCTAACTAATGAAAATTCCTCTTCCACTTCTTTGGATGGGGTTCCATCTTTGGTGTTCCACCAAATCTATTCTTGCACCAAGTTGGACCACAAATGCTCCCAATATGATAGATTCTCCCTCCCATTTATCGAATCTTGGTAGTTGTGCCAAATCTTGGGAAGGCCTAGAAGTGTTAGGTTAGCCAGACCATCTTCAGCAATTGTAACACCAACACTTCCAAGCTCATCCTGACATTGGGTGAAATTGGTCAAGTACTTTGGTATTGTGTTGCCCTTCTCCATCTTGCTTTTCATTAGCTTGTCCTTTAGTGCCAACTTCCTATGGTAACTACTGTTTTGAAATAGGTCTATCAAGGCCTTCCACATTGCATATGGATTCTCCTTACCATAGAGGTTAGAGACAATATGATCTCGAACTTCGTCTATGATAATCCTTCTCGCCTTTGCAACACATTTTCTCCACTCTGTCAGCTCTTGAGAATCAATTACTGGAGACTTAGGAATATATATGTCTATGAATTCCTTCAGCTCATTGTCTTCCAACACTACATCCATCCAGTCCTTCCAAGAAATATAATTTGAACTACCTTCAAGGGCATATTCAAGTATCAAACTGTAGAACGACATCCTATCGACTCTGAAGAATGATACTGCAAATTCGATTTCACCTTCAAAAGGAAAACTTGTATTCTTCTCTTCTAGAGTGATTTATGCTCTAATACCATATATAAATTCCTTCAAATATAGCTCTGATACCATGTAGAAATTCCTTGTATATTCAAACTGCTAATTTTAATTTACTAAGACAATAGACTTGAATCTACTCTACTCATCAGCATAAACAATTAAACGATTGTGAAATCATGAAGCATACAAGAGAACAAATTCAATCAACACATTACACAATGATTTTGTAGGGAAAGCCATAGCTAAAAACCCCTGCTATCTGTATATTGCATTAGTCAAAAAATATAAGATTACAATGCTTTTCTCAGGTCCGAGCAACCTTTGCACTATTTGTATTTGTCTCACTACTTCCTAGAAAAGCTAGGCCAATACTAAACCAATTTCTCGCTTTCCCAAGTCCCTATTTGTAGAAATTTCCCACTGTAGATCAACAGATTATGTAATATACTAAAACAAAATACAAGATCTACTTTTACAACAAACTTGCGGAAGCTTAATCAATTTTGAGCAAGATCAAATATAACACATATAGCTGAGAATCAGAAAGCAATCACACATGAACATAGAAGAATACTCTGGGGAAAGTCTCAACTAAAAACCCTGATCTTTGTATTATCATACAAGTGGAAATATGTCTGGATTACACAAAGCTTTATCTCACAAGCTATCCAACTCTCAGTACAATCCAACAATATAGCTCGCAGACTGAATAGACACAACATATGACTTCCCTCATCCCTCCAAGCATCCTATTTCCTTGCGTAGTTTCTCTTGGGGTCCAATGCTGCCACCTGTGTGAATTAACCTCATCACACACTCATCAAACTCAAAAGTAACTGTGCAATCTCCAAGGAATGAATTCCTTCTCCATGCAAGATATATCCTCCATGGAATATTCCTGCAACTGATAGTACACTATCCCATCACCTAATCTCAACTCGGTCTTTGACTGAACTGACATGCATGAGTTATTTATGAGAGAATATTCAGTTATCTGAAGTGCATTAGTTACATGCATGCATGCATTAACTAACTGAACTCACAATCAGTTCAACAAATTGTTTGAACTAATCTAACTGGACTTAACTCAGTTAACTAAGCTAACTAATTACAATTCAAAGTACAACTCATCCTGATCTCCTTTAATCAAGGGATAACTTCCTCAATCAATGGAGAAATTGTTTCATGTCTTCACAAAGACTTCATGTTTGATTTCCTACAACTAATTGACTCAAGATGAATTAATTAATTATTTTACAAACAACTGCTAAGATCAAATTCGAATTTTAATTCACAATTTTAGTTTAGGGACTAACTAAAATTGGAATGTATCTCAAAATGTTATTTATAGCAGTGCTATTTTTAGCACTTCTATTTTTAGCATTTCTTGTTGCTATTTTCAACACTCCCTCTCAACAAGAAAGGGATTATCAATCACCCCAATCCTATCTCTGTGGAACTCAAACTTGCATTTTGACAATGCCTTAGTCAAAATATCTACATCATGTTCCTCAGTCGAAACATACAGCAATAACATGATCCTCTTCACCACACATCCTCGAAGATGATGGTACCTGATATCGATGTGCTTGGACCTATCATGAAATACTGGATTCTCAGAGAGTTTGATACAACTTTGATTATCGCAGTATATTACAGTTGGATCCATCCTCTGACCAAACAATCCCACTAGAATCTTCCGCATCCAAATGGCCTCACATGTTGCTTGAATGGAAGCCATGTATTTAGCCTCTACTCAGCTAAGTGCAACTGACCTATGTTTTCTGCTGTACCAAGAAACTGTAGTTGAACCAAGAATGAAGATTCCTCCAGAAGTGTTCTTCCAGTCTGATGGACTCCATGCCTAATCTGCATCTATGAAGCCCTAAAGCTTCACTCCCTCTGTCCGTCTGTACCACAATCCATACTGAGTTGTGACTCTGAGGTATCTCAGCACATGCTTCGCTGCCTTCCAAAACATTTTGGTAGGCTAAACTATAGCTTGACTCAGCTAGTTCACCGCAAAGCATAAGTCTAGTCGTGTGTTCACTAGATACATCATTGAACCCACAAGCTGCCGATAAACAGTATCAACTACTACCTCACGTGAAGTAGCATCCTCCTTCCTCCAGTTACTAGCTAGAGGAGTCTGCATGGGCTTGCACTTCTCCTTGTGGAACCGCCTAAGTATTTCATTGGCATACTTGCCTTGAGACACAAATACTTCCCCATCTTTCTGCTACACTTCCATGCCTAGAAAGTAGTGCATAAGACCCATGTCTTTCATCTCGAACTCTCTTGCAAGGTCCTCCTTGCAAGACTTGATCCACTAATCATCACCTATCAAAATTAGATCATTGACATAAAGAATAGTGTTCAATGGCTTACCTTCTACCATGATGTGGTAAAGGTTCACATCTGCTTCACTCTTAGTGAAGCCCAACTCGGTGAAATAGTTGTCGATCTTGGTGTACCAAGCATGAGGTGCTTACTTCAGCCCGTACAAAGCCCTCTTGAGTCGGCACACATGCGACTCATGATCGAAGGTCTCAAAGCCTTCCAACTACTTAATGTACACCTCTTCCTCAATATTCCCATTAAGGAACGTTGTCTTCACATCCATCTGATGGATCTTCCAACCCATCTGAGTTGATAGTGCCAACATTGATCTGATAGATGAGTACCTTTCTACAGGAGAAAAAGTCTCATCGTAGTCGATCCCATCAACCTGTGAGAAACCACAGGAAACAAACCTTGCCTTATGTTTCTCAACACTACCATCAACTTCCTGATTTACCTTGTAAAGCCATCTAGAACTCACCACTGGCTTGTCCTGAGGTCTTGGGACAACATCCCAAACATAGTTCTGAACGATGGAATCATACTCCTCCACCATTGCATCAACCTAGACTGGTTGTTGCACTGCCTCCTCGAATGAAGAAGGTTTGGACTCTACACACTCCCCAACCAGGGCCATGTAACCATTGTACCGATTAAGTGACCTCCTCTGTCTGCGCTGAGAAGATGGCTATCCCGCATTCTCTTGCGCATCCAACATCAACCTGTCAGCTTCCCTTGAGCATTTCCGCCCATCTCTAGAAGACTCAGCATGAGCGGATGCCTCCACTCCGGGATCCTCTACATGTGGTTGCTCCACATCAATCCAAGGCTCCTCCTTCTTAGGAACTTAAAGTTCCTCCTCTGCATGCAACTTGAGATCCCTCTCAAGTGATACTCGCATGGCTTTCTACTCGTCAAACTTCGGATCTATGCATACCACTATCCTCTGACTGATAGGCAAGAACACCCAACAGTTATGGGGTGTATCAGTGTACCCCACAAGTATCCCCAACTTAGTTGTTGGATTTAGCTTCTTCCGGGCATCTTTGGTCACATGGCAATAAACCGATGATCCAAAGATCCTGAAGTGATTCACATATGGTCGCTTCCTGGAAAAGGCCTCCATAGGTATCTTCATTCCCAGTATACGGTGCAGGCTTCTGTTATGCAAGTATACTATTGTATTGCATGCCTCAACCCACAAATGAAGTGGTAGGTTTTGGTCATGCAACATCTCTTGAGCTGCTCCCACAATCAATCTGTTCTTCTTTTTGGCCACCCCATTCTGTTGTGGGTTATGGGGTGCCGTCAACTCCCATTAATTCCTTCTGCTATGAAGAAGTCCTTAAACTATTAGGAGACATACTCTCCCCCATTGTCACTACGCAAGCCTTTTATTTTCTTTCCAGATTCTTTCTCTACTAAGGCTTTAATCTCACAAAACCTCAAGAAGGTCTAATCCTTCTTTTGCATAAATTAGATCCAATATCTATGAGAAAAATCATCAATAAAAATAACATAGTACCTTTGTTTAGCAGTGGAGGCTGTAGAGAATGGTCCATAAACATCTGTGTGAACTCGCTCCAGGATTGCTCCAGCTCTACTGTCTCGATCTTGAAAGGAATATTTCACATACTTACCCAAGGTACAACCTTTGCATGTATCCATCTACTCCAGTTTTCCCTTGGGAAGTCTGGTAGAAATCCATTGCATGATCTTTAAGGCCCCATGGTGCAAGTGGCCCAATCTTCTATGACATGGCTCACCAACATTTTGGCTTTGCACCAACTCTGCTTTGGAACTCAATGCAACACAGTCGTCTACCTCTAGCTTGTAGAGATTCTTTACTTGAATCCCGCTCCTCTTGGTCTGTCCAATACCGATATACCTCAGGAATACCTTTCCTTTACTAAAGACTACATCATAGCCTTCGTCTTCTAGCATAGCGACAGACACAAGATTCTTCTTCAGACCCGGTACATACTTTACGTCAGTCAGGGTGAGAGGAGCTCCATGCTCCCTCTGAAACACAATCGTACCTTCACCTAAAACATGGTACTTTCCATCATCGCCCATTTCGATCCGCATCTGGAGATCCTTCTCCTCCAGGGTACTCAAAAGATTCTTGTCGCCGGACATGTGGAAAGAAGCTCCACTGTCCAGTACCAAACACATCCCACCATGGATGAAACCATGCATGCGATGAGAGAGAAATCCAATTTGAACTATGAGCCCAGTGCCTCACCATCTAATCCCTTCGAGGATCCCTTCTTGGATTTCTTCTGTGGACAATTTGTAGTATAATGGCCCACCTCATGACAATGAAAGCATCACACTTTTGATTTGTCAAATTTCTTCCCACCATGGGCAGAACTGGATTTGGAATGGGACACCTTCCCTTTCCCTTCCCTCGCCTTACTTGCTAAGGCTAGATTTTCAGCATCATCTTGCTTTGATGAAGATCCATCTCTAGTGCTTCTCCTTATCTCCTCCTGCTTCAAATCCGACCAAAGTCATTCCCAATCTAACAGTTTCTCTCTTCCATTTACCAAGTCTTGGTAGCTATGCCAGCTCTTAGGAAGATCAAGGAGAGCAAGACTCACCATGTCATCATCAACTGTCATGATCCCTACACTTCCAAGCTCATCCTTGCAAGTGGTGAGTGTTGGCATTATGGCTAAAGTGTTGTCCTTGATGGCAAATCACTCAGATGATAAATTATAGTGCAGCAAAGTTATTTTCAAGTTCACGGAAATTTATGCAAAGAAAAGTTTACTTCATGTAGAGAAACATTCACGGAATTTTATGCAAAGAAAAGTTTATTTCATGTAGAGGAAAGTTCACGGAATTTCATGCAGAGAAAAGTTTATTTCATGTGGAGAAAAGTTCACGCACTTTCATGGTTGGTTCATGGTATTAAGTCCCACAGAGTTTTGAATCCTTATGGTTTTGGCCCGTGGTATTTGGTCCATGGATTTGAGGAAGAGCTTGCCTATATAAAGCAAAGGAGATCATTTGGCTTCGGTATGCTTTTGGGTTGAATATCTTAAGATCTGAAATATTGGGTTATTGTTTCAAAAGCTCGATCTATATGAAAGTGAAGTGGAAAGCGAATCTGTGAAGGGTGATCTCTCGAGTGCTGCAGCTGCGGAAGTGCGGGG
>APFE030509723.1:313683-362018 GCA_000404065.3 Pinus taeda
TAAATAAAATAGATAAAATTAACAAAAAGTCTCTTCCCGTTTTTCTCTTTAGTGATTGTGGGTTGAAATGGTAACTGATTGCAAGATGAATGTTTTTATGTTTAATTTAAAAGGAAAATTGATCTAAATGAGATTACTAGAACTTTGCCAATTTCAAGTACCAAGCCTACGATGTTTTCAACTTTTTATTAAGATATTTATATAAAGATTAACTTTTGAAGTTCTAAAATGATGCAATCAGATTCATTAAATAAAGTGTAACAAGCTAGCAGACAATCCCATCTATCAAGGTTGACTATCATTATTCTAAATATTCACTGCAAAGCTTACAATGTATATAAAATCAACATTTATGTGCATTTTTCCCTTAATTAACATTTATGTAATCTCATGCAACCTCGATTATCTTAGGGCATGAGCTATTGATGTATTGTTGCTAATTTCTATAAAAGAATGCCTTCTAGAAGTGACAGAGGTGAGGTGTAATGGCTCGTAAGTTAAAACCATAGGGTATGCATTTAGTTAATCACAAGACACACATTTACTTAATTACAGATATGCAAAGCCGTGCATTTAGTCCACTAGAGATATGCAGTACGAAAAGACTTTATTAAACCGAATATGGTGGTAAATGCAAATATTTTTATATCTTAAATTTAAAAATATCTAATTTGTTTGAATGATACAAATATTTCAAATGATGAGCAACAATGTAAATTTTGCATTTGGGAGTGTATTTAATTATTTAAAAGATTTAGATTTAAAATAAATTTATATTAGTGTGTTGCATATTTATTTATACAAGTTAATATAAATATTTTGTTATTATTGATTGGATATTAAATTATATTTGTAATAATTATATTTTACATATAACAAGAAGATTAATAATAAATAAAATAGATAAAATTGACAAAAAGCCTCTTCTCTTTTTTCTCTTTGGTGACAATGAACAATAATGGGTTGATAGTGGTAATTGATTACAAGATGAATGTTTTCATGTTTAATTTGAAAGGAAAATTGATCTTAGGAAAATGAGATTACCAAGACTTCATCAGTTTCAAGTACCAACGCTAGGATGTGAATCAACATTTTTATTAAAATATTGTTATAAGATTAACTTTTGAACTTCCAGAATGATGTAATCAGATTCATTAAATAGTGTGTAATGAGATGGCATGCAATCCCATCTATCAAGGTTTACTAACATTATTGTAAATATTCATTGCAAAAATTACAATGTATCTAAAATCAACGATTCTATGCAGATTTCCCTTAATTAACATTTATGTCATCTCATGCAACTTGGATTATCTTGGGGCCTAAGCTATTGACTTATTGTTGCTGATTTCTATAAAAAAGAGTGCATTCCTAAAGCGACAGAGGCGAGGGTCATCGTGGAGCTATGGGTGGCGGTGGTTTTGGCAGAAGCAGGTACATGTTGTACATGTTCTGACTTGTGGTAGAGTTACCCAACACAATTGGTGGCGTAGATAATGATGGTGTAACAAGACCCCCACTCCCTATACCAAAAAAAGCAAATATATATATATATTATATATTATATATATTATATATATATATATTCCTAATGTCGACATTATACATTGTTGGATTAAGTTTTAGTCAACAAAAGAAAATTGAAATGTCAACACGTTTCTGAATGTGTTATGCCGTACTACTACATGGATAATAATAACTAAAATGGATAAAAGACAAAAAGCCTCTTCCCGTTTTTCCCTTTGGTGACAATGAACAATAGTGGGTTGATAAGGGTAATTGATTGCAAGATGCATGTTTTCATGTTTAATTTGAAAGGAAAACTAATATTAGGATTACCAAGACTTCACCGATTTCAAGTACCAACGCTAGGATGTGGATCAACGTTTTTATTAAAATATTGCTATAAGATTAACTTTTGAACTTCCAGAATGATGTAATCAGATTCATTAAATAGTGTGTGATGAGCTAGCATGCAATCCCATCTGTCAAGGTTTACTATCATTATTATAAATATTTACTACAAAACTTACAATGTATCTAAAATCAACAATTCTATGCAAATTTCCCTTAATTAACATTTATGTAATCTAATGCAACCTAGATTATCTTGGGGCATGAGCTATTCACTTATTGTTGCTAATTGTTATAAATGAACACATTCCTGAGGTGACAAAGGCAAGGGTCATCATGGAGCTATGGGTGGCGATGACTTTAGTAGAAACAAGTACATGTTGTACACATTACACATGATGCACATATTCTGACTTGTGATAGAATAACCTAACACGATCAATGACACAAATAATGATAATGCAATAAAATCTCACTCTCAACACCAATCAAAACAACAAAAAAATAAAATTTAATATATATATATATATATATATATATATATATTATATATATATATATATATAAACTCACATTATACATTTTTTTTATTTTTTATTTTTAGCAAGGTCGAGTAGTTGATATATTACCAAAACCTGTGTTGGAGCAAGCTCCTATTACAATCGACTATAGCATGATAGTAAACTAAGCAATGAGAGGGGAACGCAATCCCCTCTCCTATGCTTGAGTTCAAAATTTCATGTATTTTTATGAATATTCTTGAATACTGCCTAACAAACTGACCTACTAGGAAAGTAAATTTACAAATCATAGATTCACTGTAACTTCTTCATGGCTTTTAGAATGATTGTTCCTGAGTTGGTTGGTTCTTCTTGTCGTAATTGACCGAGTTCTCTCCTTCATTTCTCATTGTGTTATTTTTGTAGAATGCCACTTCTTCTTCTGAGATCCTTGAGTGACTCTTAGAGTTGATGAATCATTCTTGATCTTCCTCTTGTGATGCTTACTGTTCCTTTCTTTGTTGTGCTTCCTGATTCTTATTGTGCCTGAGCTACTGCTTCCTTCATTGTTGTTGTCCATGCTTCTTTTTTTCTGCGCTTTCCTGTGTGCTATTTTGAATGTGACATAATAGAACTGAGGTCGAGTTCTGCTTAATGCCTTTCGTGGGAGCACCGCTCCTTCATAATCTCCGATCTTCGATCTCCAATTTGTGCTTCATCAGCCACCGGAGTATTGACCCATTGCAAATCGGCACATCCATTCCCTGTCATCTCTCCATTCCGATGGTCCAAACTTCATCGCATTTCCCTACGTCGCTTTGATCTTTGCGGTCCATTGCTCCATCAGATCTAACTCACTATTGTTGATCTGATTTTAGATCCAACAGTAGTGACTTCACCTGGTCAAAAAAATGTCCGACGTTTGTCCACCATTGATCATCACCACTGGATCCGACAGTTGACAGTGATTTCGAGTGGACCACTTGCATGGTGGTTACCCGCCGGAAAAGTTGTTTTTTCCTCTCTCCTCCGCAGCTGTGTGTCGAACAGTTAATGGAATCAAGTGTCCAACTCGAATTACCACTTACTACTTTTTGCTCGCCCGAAATACCATTTCTTGTATGAAAATCACCTTTTCATTGGCTATCTTCTGCGTGCCTTCCCCATGCGATGACCGTTAGATCTGTTGATCTATCGATTAGACGAATCTCACTCCCCTTTAACAATCTGTCGATGCAATATGAATACTCCGCTCCAAGTCGTTGATCTGATTTTAGATCCGACGATAGTGACTTCACTCAGTCAACAAAATGATCGACGATCCTCTACCACTGATCACAACCACTCGATCCAACTACTAATAGTGATTTTGGGTGGACCACTTACACGGTGGTTACCTGCCCGAAAAAGTTGTTTTTTCATCTCTCCTCTACTGCTACGTGTCAAGCAGTTAATGGAATTGAGTGCCCAACCCGGATTACCACTTACTACTTTTTTCTCGCCCGAAATACCATTTCTTGTAGGAAAACCTCCTTTTCGCTGGCTATCTTCCACGTGCCTTCCCCTTCCGATGACCGTTAGATCTGTCGATCAGACGACTCTCGTTCCCAAACTCCGCTCCATGCAAATTAATTTGCAGAGAGGCAAGGAAGGTAATAGATTTGCGCGAAGGGCTTAGAGAGGGCGACGACTCTAATCACTGAACTGGGGAGCAAAGAAACTCTGAGTGAGCACAAATTTGCATGCGACACTTGCTTGAAATATTCAATTTCCTTTTGCCTTTATAGAATTTCTGAGCACTCCAATGATTGCCTCCGATAGGATGGTCTGCAACATGATTCTCATGACCAAGATTGTAATCTTGCTACCTTCCTATACTCATGCGAATTTCTGAACTACTAAGTTGTTTCCATTGCGTTCTCGTGACTTTCTTTCTTTGTCTACAATGGAGTGTCCTTTGATGAATTTTGACTATTGATTTATTTTTTGTTTCTTTTATCATTGTGCTTTGTTCCTTATTTTTGAGGATCCTCATACTTATGACCTTTTGTTGATTATTATGGGACTGAGTTGTGATATTCCTCTTGATTTTCACAAATATTCCATTCAATTTTTTCCACTGCTTGATTTGAAAAGTAATCCACTTGTTGATTATGTGTTCTCAAGACATGTCTGAAGATTACATCACCAGAGTTTTCAAGGTTCTTCCTGATCCTTCTGAGAATTATGTTCATGAATTCATTACTTGGGCTTTTATTTCGTGCCATTGCCTCTATTATTATGACAGAATCTCCTATTATTATAGGATTTTGTATTTCTCTCTCTTTTTTTTTTTTTTAATCATTCTTGATTCCATCAATAGGTTGTATGCTTTAGACTTATTATTTGAGATTTATCCAAGTCCCCATTCATATGTGACAATTTCTCTCCCATTAGGATCAAGGATTAATCCACCTGCCCCTGCCTTTCCCGGATTATGCTTTGAGGCCCCATTAAAGCAGAGGTAGTATCTATTCTGATTTTTTTTTCCATATTTCTAGTTCCTCTTCACTCATACTTATTTTCCAAATATTTCCTGAGTTTACTTTCCTCTGTCCTTTTTGTACATTGCTATTTAGTATGGCTTTGCCGAGCCAATATTTCTCTTCTTGTTGTAGAATGTTGTGATCTGTTGGTGTTGTTCCTTTAACGTTGAGGATTTCAGAAGTTAATCCCCGCGTTTTTGATAGAGTTTTCCCTATTCTTGGAGTTTGGTTTTTGAAGATGCACTTATTTCTTGTCAGTCAAATTTGCTAGCATATTACTGCTAGGATGCATTTCCATATTCTTTGAATTGTGACTTTCTTCTTTGTTGTATATGGATAGGCCTTCTCTAGTGTCTGTAGAAAATCTGGCAACGAATTTTCAAAATTTATTCTTATTTCCAAGGGGCTTATAAGCTATTGCCAACATTCTTTGGCAAAACTGCATTCTTGAAATAAATATTAAATGTTTTTTCAGAGCATAATGGACATCTTGATGGACCTTGCAAGCCTTTTTTTTTTAGTTTTCACTGGTTAATACCTTCCCTTTTAAAAGAGTCCAAATGAACATTTTGATCTTAGGCAAGCTTTCAAATTTTTAGGCTATTTTCCAAGGGTCCCAATCTTGTTGGTTTGGTTGTTCTTGTAGGATTGTGTATCCTGTCTTGACTGTGTAATGCCCACCATTAGGATCCCAGAAGTATTCATATTCTTCATCATAGTTGATTGGTGCTGCCCCTTCTAGGAGTTGCTTGATTTTGCTTCACTGCCCTTCCAGATTTGCAGGTATTGTTGAGAGTTTCTAGTCTTTCCAATCCTTTTGGTTACATAGAGAAATTGAGAATAAAGTGTTAATGCCTTTTTCTTTCATCCACTCTTGGATGCCTTCTATTTCTGGATGAGTCTTCAGTGGTTCTTTTCCCATGATTGTGTCCTCCCATATAGATATTGTTTTTCCATTGCCTGGGGTTTTAGAGATGTAGCTATTCATTAGAGGAATTGTTTTTTTTTACTAGCTTCCAAGCTTGAGTACATTATCTTGTTGGGATATTTCCATTGAGCAATCTTTCCCTTGAACCATCCATGTATTTTGAGATGAGAGTTTTTTTCCACTAGCTCTCTTTTCCCGTGATCAATCTCCATACTATCTTCATTCCCAACACTACGTTCATGAGTCCAGGTATCTAAATAGAAAGGCCTCCTTGTTCGTATGGTAGTACTACTTGCTCCCACCTCACCACGCTGAATTTTTTGTTTTCTTGTTTCCCCCCTGCCATAGAAAGCTTCTTAAGATTTTGTTTGTGTGCACTTGTTGGGGCCATGATTATTGCATATTGGTAGATAGGTAGTGCTGTAAGGAGTGTCATCCGCAAAAAGTGAGTGGTTGATTGTTTTTACTCTTTTTGCTATTTTGAGCCCTGTAATGTTTCTTTCTTTTCTTTGTTTTTTCAAAGCTCTGCTTAGAGTTTCAGCCATTATAATATATAGGAAAGGTGAGAGAGGGCATCCTTGGCTGAGTCCTCTTGTGCTTTGAAAAAATTCACTTGGCCTTCCATTTATGAGCGGGGAAATCCAAGGGGTGGAGATGCATGCATGGATGACTTCGATTATTTCTCTTGAGAAGCCCAAATTCTGAAGAACAACCATGGGATATGGATGGCTGACCTCGTCAAATGCATTTGCCATATCTAATTTAATTATTATGCCTTTTTCTTGCCTTAGCATACTAGAGTGTACAACTTCCTGTACAATAATTACATTATCTATGATTTGCCTGTTGGGCACAAATCCTCCTTGATTTAAAAAAATGATTATTGGTAGCACTTCCTTGATTCTGTTTGCAATTATTTTTGTTATTATCTTATAAGAGGAATTGCACAGAGATATAGGGTGATACCTATTGAAGGTGGAGGGATTTGACTCCTTTGGGACTATAGCGAGGTAGGAGGATTTTGTGTTGCTTCCTATTTTATTTTATTTTGAAAACATTCTTTACCATTCTTAAGAAATATTTTCTAATTGTATACCAATGAGATCTAAAGAATGCTATTGTAAATCCATCAAGCCCTGCGGCTTTATCCGGATGTAGCCTCCATATAGCCGCCACTACCTCTTCTTCTGTGATTTCTTTACACATTTCTGCGTTTTGATCTCTCTTTCTTTTTTTTTGTGTGCTGAAGGAAATCTTCATATTTAGCCATTTCTTCTTTTGCTGACATTAAAATTTTAAAGTGCTTGTGGGTTGCTTTTTTAAATTCCCCGTCACCTTTTACCTCTTGATTTTCCACTTGGATTTTTTCTATTTGATTTCTTGCTCTTCTAATCTTCATTGAGTTATGGAACAAAGATGTATTTTTATCCCCTGCCTTGAGCCACAGGCTTCTGGATTTCAGTCTAACCTCTTCTTCTTCTTTCCTATTTTCCCTGTATATTTCCCTGTATATTTCTTTTTCTATTAAATAATCTTGCTTGCTTTCTTCTCTGCCTTCTTTTTCAATTTGCATGCTATCCATTCTCTGTTGTAATTCTTCGTCTTCTTCTTCTTCTTTTTAATTTCATTTGCTCTTGCCCATTCCTTTAACTTGATTCTTGCATTTTTTAATTTTGTCTCCCAAATATATTGTGGTGATCTTGATACTCTTGGCTCCCATGCTTCCTTAATTAATTCATTGATTTCTGTATTTCTGTCCCAAATTGAGCTGTATCTAAATGGGAGTAGTCCTTGATTTTCCATTTTGCCCATGACTATTGCCACCGGTATATGGTCGGATGCCATGGTGTGGAGAATTTTTGCTTTAATGGCACTGTACGCTGTTGCTATGTTTTCTTGTATTAGGATTTTGTCCAACCTTTTCTTTTATGTTGCTTTTTCCCACTCTTTTATTGCTCCAGGTGTATTTCCCGTTGCTTGGGGGGATATCTAAAAGATTGTGTTGTTCCATTATTTCTTCTAGTGCATCCTTGGATGGGTCTGTGTGATATATGCCTCCAAAATTTTCTTCTATACTTCTTACCAAATTTAAGTCTCCTCCTAAAATTATTTTTCCTATTTTTGTTTCTTTTAGTGCTTCTTTTATGGTGGCCCATTATTGCTCTTTTTCTTTGTAGTGGTTTGGGGCATATATATTGATGACACTATACTTCTCTTTTGTATTGATTTGCATTAGATCCGTTTTTATCCAATGCTGATCTTTTTTGTGGTGTATTAATTCCCATTTTCCTTTCTTCCATATTGTGCAAATACCTCCTCACACTCTTATTGCATGTATTGCTTCACCTTCATAATTTCTGTTTTTTTTTTTGATATTTTCAGTTTCTTGGCTATTTGTTTTTGTCTCCTGAATCAAAAGGATGTCTGGGTTTTTTTTTACCAGAATGTCTCTTGTGGCATTTTCTTTAATGGATGATCCCAATTTTTGACAATTCCAGGAGACCACTATTATTATTTGCTTGTTGGGTGGTGCATGGCTCCTTTCTCTCTTTGCTGGCTTTTTTCGTTGTTTCCTGTGTTCCTTCCTAAGAAAGTTTCCATAGGTTGCTTCATTCCTAATGCCATTTTCTTTGTTGCTGCTTCATCCCTCAGATCTTTATTTGTCTTTCTTCTTGTTTTTTTTTTTTTTTTACATTTCGGAGAGCTTCCTTTGACTGCTTTCTAGTTAGGATTCTGTCTATTGAGGGAGGGGGTGAGATTCGGGTGATTGGAGAGCCAGAGAGGGGATGGCGAGGGGGGGGGGGGGGGGCGCTGGGAGTGTGTTGAGGGGATTTGGATCTAGATCTGGATCTAGGTTCGGGGGATGGGGGGACAGAGGGATCCAGTGGTTCAAAAGGGTTGAGGCTAGCTAGAGAATTGTTGTTAGCTTTTGGTGATAAAGGATGGAGATCAGATGATATGGAGGGTTGCATAGAAGAAAGATTTGGTTGTTTATGTTCTGCCTTCTTTCTTTTGATCTATTCCCATTTGCTTTCTGGGTCTTCAATCTTTTCGTTTTCATTATTTTTTTTTTGTACATCTATTAGTAAAATGACCATATTCATGACATACGTTGCATTTGAAGGGGATTTGTTCATAGTCCCACTGTTGTATATGCGTCCACTGATCCACTTTGATTTTGATGGCTTCTGGAAGCCCTTTTCCTAGATCCACCTCTACACAGATTCTGGCACATGTGTGCATGTTTTCCTTCGGCTCACACCTGTCTATGTATTTCCAAACTGCATTTCTTATGGCTTTAACTGAATCGTCTCCCCAACAGTGGAGGGGAAGATGCGACAATCTGACCCAAATAGGGACGATATTGGGTATATCCATTTCTGGGTCAAAATCTGGCGTCCATCTATTTAGATACAAACCCCTTGTATCCATAAAGTACGGGCCATTCCTAAATATTAGATCTCAATCCTCCTTGGTTTCAAAGTGGAAGGTGTAGTATCCTCTTCCACATAACCTAATTGGGATTTTTCAATTTATTGTTGTAGACGAATTCCTTTCCACCCATTTTTGGACTGTTTTGGGCGATGGCCATAACCCTGTAAATTGCCCAACTAATCCACGTTCCGCCAGGGAGAGTGCTGCTTTACGAGGAAGAGCTGGAGGGAGTGATATTTCTGGGATGTCTTCCAATCTTTTAACAAACTTGGTGAATGATGGTCGGTTCTTTGCCAGACTCATTGCAGAAATGAGAGAAACGAAAGCTTTTGTTGTTCCTTCATTTTCTCACTGGTTACCTGAGGGAGGCTCTTTGTCCTCTAATGATTCCATGTTGATCATTCCTCCATAGCGAAAAAGCAAAAAACCACTAAAAGCAGCTGCGTGAGCTTGCTGCAATTAGCGCTGCTGCAAACCCTAACACATCAAACTCACATTATACATTACTAGATTAAATTTTAATAAAAAAAAAAAACAATTAAAAGTTCGATGCATTTTTGAATGCCTTATACCCTCCTTCCGCGGGGATAATAAGTTCAAATTAATTTCAATTCAGTACCAAACCGCTATGAAACTATCCAAAAGATGATCGAAGGAATTTGACTTTGTCATACAGAAAATCAGAATGGGAGTATATTCTAACGCAATGTGAGTTGTGTACATGGGTTAAATGATGATACACTATGTCTTTCCTTTTCCTTTGATGCGTACTTATCAATAAAATAAAAGTTTTGGTGAGAACAAGGAAAAAAAATATATTATATAAATAATTAAATATTATACTTTATTATTATTATTTTTTTAATATGAAAATAGGACACACATTTAATTAATCACAAGGCACACATTTATTTAATTAAATATATGCACGGATGTACATTTAGTTCACTACAGATATACACTACGAAAAGACTTTATTAAACGGATTATAAAAATATTTTATTGAACTAGATACGGTGGTAAATGCAACTGTTTTTATATCTTAAATTTAAAAATATCTGATAATTTTGGATGATATGAATATTTCAAATGATGAAAATATTGTCAATCTTTTAAACCTCCACTAGCTAAATCGATATTACCATGGGTATCACGACAATGTATATTTTGATCTTGGGAGTGTATTTAATTATTTTAAAGGATTTAGATTTAAATAATTATATATTAGAGTATTACATATTATTTATATAAATGTAATAATAGTTAATATAAAATATTTTTTTATTAGATTGGATATTAAATTATATTTTAATAATTGTATTTTTATATATATAAGAAGATTAATAATAAATAAAATTGACAAAAAGTTTCTTCTTGTTTTTCTTGTTGGTAACTGTGAACAATAGTGGTGTTGAAAAAAAAAAAGTTGTGCTGAAAAACTGTGAACAATAGTGGGTCGAAAATGGTAACTGATTGCAAGATGAATGTTTTCATGTTTAATTTGAAAGAAAAATTGATCTTAGGAAAATGAGATTACCAGGACTTCACCAATTTCAAGTATCAGGGCTACGATGTTTTCAGCGTTATTAATATTGGGACATCACATGTAATTTGGATTTTTTGAGTCAATCCTTTTCATAATAACATATCTACTTGAAAACACATCTATTTACTCTCCTTAAGGATTATTTGATGTTCTATTGATTTGGTAATGTTATTCCAAGGATAAGTAAATATCATAACTAGTTTTGTCCTCCATCCTAATCATTTAACTTATTCAACCACTATATTGAAATCTTCCAAGAATTTAAATGCTTCAACCAAAATCTTCTTCCTTCTTATAAAATTTAATAGCTCTCTTTGGTACCAATGTGAAACATTGTTGAATTTTCTTCATTTCTCATGGAAACTATATCATAGACAATGAGAATAGAGCCCTCGACTCTTCTTCCTTTAATGCAAACCATTCAAATATTTAAGTATCCTTGGTTATAACATGTATATTCTTCTTCCCATCATGTACTTCCTATCTATCATAATTCCATTACATGTGAAATAATACATACTCGACGCAGTAGTAGAGGGATTTATCACTACTAACACTTGATCTTAGGGTTGCGTAAGCACGACATGCATCCACCTAAATAATATCACATATAATTTCATCCTTATAGTTTATAACACTAAAGCTTACCAAGCTTTGTTTTTTTTAATGATCAGTTCATGTCCTCCTTAAAATCAAGATAAATTGTAAGGCTTAGGGAGATTTTGTCTCGCTAACATCATCTTCTCTACCATTTTTATTACGAACATATTCTTCTTGGGAAAACACTATTTTTATCCAGTTTTTTTCATCATCGTTACAAGTTTTTGTTGCTCGACACTCCTTTTCAACATTGGAGTTTCTCTTTTTTCCTGTGATGCAATTTCCCTTTTCTCTCTAACATGGAAAATTTTAGGAGTTAAAAGTGGATTATTTTTCCACCAAAAAGATTTGTCAATTTCCATTTTTTATAAGAATGATTCGCCCAAATTTTACAATATAAATTTATTTTACCTTAAAAATTACCAATATTATATAAACGCTACATGTAAAATTACTATAAATTTGAATAATTTTGCAAATATATCAATAAACATTTTATAGTTTGCATATTAGGGAATAGTGAGATTCACCAACGTTTTTAAACTTCAAGATAATTTTCCATCCTTAAAATTTGCCTTACTCTCTAATGGTGCCCCTACTTGTATTTGTGCTTCTTCCATACTTATATGGACATTAATACACTATGTTCTTCTTCTCCACTTACATAGCAAAATGGCTTACCATGATTCTCTCCATGTTCAATTATGTAGTGACCAACTTTACCTCTATTGGCATGCCTAAAGTGGCCTTTATTCTCCATATTTATCAAAGCATCTCCTCTTCTTAATTTACCACCTTTGCCTTCATGTCTATTTCTTTATTTTCCAACATGGTTCTTCTTATTTTATTTTAAGGTTTTTTTCCTCCAACTTTCAATTATAATTGATAAGGTTCCTCTTTAGAATGAATATGATGAATGTTTAATTCATAAAGAATATAATTTAAATCCATTAATACCCTAGTTACTCTTTAGCTTCCCTAATCACTAATTATATATCTCATCACCAATTTGTAAAATTATGTTGTGTATTATTGTACACTCATTTCCTTTTCCTTTAATTTTATACCTATCTATACCAGGTTTATCGATAATTGACTAACATATTTTTTGTCTCACAACTTCCTTTCCATCATATTCTAGGTCTGAATGTTTTCCTTCTTCCTTTCCATCATATTCTAGGTCTGAATGTTTTCCTTCTACTTTTGAATCTATCCTCACTCACACATAGTCTCACCACATAGAAATGTGTCCCTTTAATCACATGGTAAAGAACTTCATTTTTTGAGGAGATACTCATTTCTCTCATATTGAAATAACACTTTATATTTCTATTTATTCCATCAAGGTCTCTTCTTTCAAACTTTCATGGTAATGCATAACTTCTATACATGTGTTTCCTCTATCATTCAGTTTTTAGTAGATGGAATCTTAGGTTCTCTTCTTGATTATTTTTCCTTTCTTCATTTTTCTCAAGTTTTAATTATTCTTCTACATCTCCACTTTATCTACTCTCTAATACATCATTCATCTTTCTCAATTCCTCGTGTTCTTTAGTGATAACTGCTCTTCCACCTCCACATGCCATTCTAGTAATTGCAAATTGCTTCACATGATAATTCCCAAGTTCACTATCTTTGAAATTCATCAAAGAACCAAACTCAACTATGGAACCAAAATGGTGTGGTTGAATCAAAATGGACCTTAGAAAAGGGAAAAGTTGATTTTTTTAATATAGGACTTAGTCCTCATGGTCATTGACAACCTGCACCTTTAGTTAGCACCTGCATAATACACACAATATGGAATTATAGACATCCATGAGAAATTTAATACGATATTCCTAGAACAATTCTACTCCTTTTATTAAAACTATTTACAAATACATGAACATATTTGCCATTGAGCATTATACTCTCTAACAATATAATTCTTCCAAAACTTAATGAATCAAAGTCCTTATCCTATGTCTTTAAATATTTCTTTATTCTCTAACCGACTATAACAACTACACCCATTCTCCCTCTCTTGTTTCAACTCTTTAATCTAATTATTCACATTCTTCAACTATTACAATTTCACCATTTAACATATTCCTTACATGGGAAACATGAAATGAAATCCACCTTACAATCTTGTGGCTTATAATGCATAACCTCGATGTCTACCCATTGTTGTGGTCGAAGTAGATACATTCTTTGAGTGCTCTTATGTATCTTGTGAGTTGTATACATTATTGATTGTTGATCTCACATCATCCAGTAGTGATTCAAGGGTTCTTTGTGAGGATCTTTTGAACTTCACCAAATAATTGCAATATACACTACTAATGTCAATTTCCCCAAAATATAACAATTGTTTGGTTTCCTCCATACCTTTTTCTATCACACATCTTGATCATTGTTACTCCTTAGTCGAATGATGCGTGCAACATCTCTTTTAAATATCATCTACCATTAGTTTCTTTCATTAATCACACTCCATCCAATAACCATAAAAATTTCAAGTGAGAATCTTACTCAAGCTTCAAAATATTTATCCTTATTCATTATCCTTTAATCCACCATATAGTTCATGCTATACCCAACCCACCTTCTTCTTATCTCATTCCTATATCCTCATAACCTTCTTCAACCTACAAACTTCTTATAAACTCCATAATACTAATGCACTTCAAGTAAAAGGGAAAGAGAAGACACTAATAAAACATATATTATACATATCAAAACAAAACAAAAACACTTAATTAAATCTCAATGAAAAAAAAAAATCATTTTCCCAACCACTTCAAACTAATCTAATTAACAATATATATATATATATATATATATATACACAATCAACCTCGCATATAATAACTTTTTATTATGTAAATGAAGTTATAGGATTTACAATTGTGTTTTATCCTTCCACGTCATTGCGTAGGGTTGGTAGAGGAGTAGTTTTCATAGTCCATAGTATGATGCCTAGAATCAAGAAGATGACCAACCCACTAACCTTGATGGGCCATGCCACCTAGACAATTCGTCTTAGTCTACCTACCCCCTTTACCAATTCCCATTGCGACCAACCATAGACAAGTCACATCATACATGCCATGATGGCATTGCGACCAACCATAGACAAGTCACATCATACATGCCATGATGGCACCACTCAACTTTAGACGACCGCCACTCTCCCAACAACCCACTGAAACGGTACCTTTCTCCCACCAGCAACCACATTTGAGTGGCCACCGGCTGCCACTTTCTCTGATAGAAAGCGACAGACACGTCTGCGTTAGTAGAAAATAAAGAGCAAGGGTGACGGAATGAGATGAACGCACGCTGGTTTTGTAGGAAGTGAAGGCAAAGATAAACACTTTATTGATAGCGACACGTTGTACAAAGGTCATTTAAAGATTATTCAAAACTGTTTTCCCTTTAATTTAATATTTATCATTTTTTTTTTAATATGGAATTAATGTTTCGGGCCTTGTTCTTTTATTTATCATAACAAGTTTCAAAGAATAATTCCGTGAGAGGTTTCGGGTTTTCTTTAAAGTAACTTGTTTTGAAGAATAGTTCCTCCCTATCTTTCGGGTGCTGATTAAGTTTGAATCAAGTCAAATTTCATATTTTTTTAAAATAGCGTGAAATCGAATGAAAACTTTATATATAAAAAAATCATATAGGAAAACTATATTTTATTTCCAAAAATAAAAATTCCAAAACTATTTAAGATAATCTTTATTATATTATTTCTTTTTAAGTGGCTTTCCCCTAACTGTACTTTAACTTTTCTAATTAGATATCTGTATACATATGGCTTTTCCCTAAGTGTACTCTAACCTTTCTAATTAGATATATATATACATGTGGCTTTTTCCTGAGTGTACTCTAACTTTTCTAATTAGATATATGTATACATGATTCTGCATTGCATTAACTGTACTTTAACTTTTCTAATTAGATATCTGTATACATATGGCTTTTCCCTAAGTGTACTCTAACCTTTCTAATTAGATATATATATACATGTGGCTTTTTCCTGAGTGTACTCTAACTTTTCTAATTAGATATATGTATACATGATTCTGCATTGCATTGCTTTACTTATTGTAAAAAATTAATTTCAAATTTATATAATTTTTTTTTCATTGTTTAAGAGTATGAATGTATATAATAATTATAATTCGTTTTTATAATAATAATAATAGGTGGTTGGTATTAGTGACTTATCACTTTGATTTTGTTTTTTTTTAAAGTGAGGAATGAAACTATTTATTTGGAAGCCAAGGAATTTGGCAATCATACATATTTTTTTGATTCTGAAATTAGTGGTAGCTCCTTCAGGTGGAATCCGGATTTAGACAAATTTTGCATAAAAAGAGTTCATTTTCTTCACTCAATGGCCCTACACCATCAAATAGAAACCTTGCTTGACATGGTCATATGTGACAAGCAAGTCGACCACTACTTGTTATTTGCAGGACAAGAGGAGATCAAACAAGTTCCCCCAGGACATCAAATACAATATGGACGATATCATCACTAGATTGACATGTGAGTGGAACGTTACGTGGTGTTCGATTCAGACCCTGGACCGAACTCGTAGCCTCACACCCCAGCTGTTATCAATGCACTAGCAGAGAATTCACCCCAAGGTAACTCCAATGCTCTATCTCTAGTCATTATATCAGACTAATAGTCTCTTATGGCGCTCGACTCATCATTTTTATATATGTTATGCTTACTTCTCCTATGTTTCTATGGTTCTCAATATGTCTTAGTATGTTATATGTGAACATTGTTTTGTTTGATTGTCCAATACACACCAATGCATGTAATTAGCTATGGGCTAGACAATTTGAATGTTAGTAACATTTTCTTGTTTCTTTTTTTGACTAAACTTGGGATTATGGAACATGTTTTGTCCATTCAACTTGTTTATAGGAAACAAAATCTATCTATGTAATATCAGTCATTTCGTAATATAAATATTTATATAAAGCTTAAAAAAAAGATAAGCGTTTCTTAAAATAATTGTTTTTTTATTTATTTATTATAAGTTTAATATATTATATATATATGAGAGAGTTTATGTAATTTATTTTATAAGAAAAAATATTATAAATATAAATTTTTGAAAATTCAGTTAAGCAGAATGTAAAGTATTTTTTTTTATTAATTATTTTAATCAATTTATATTTTTTTTTCTATCAGGGGGTTGTACTTATCCAATCAAGTTTATCATAAATTCTAAACTTTTGTTTGCTTTGTGATATTAATATGTTTCATCTAATTTTTTTATATTACAAATTTTACAAATATCAATAATTTTTAGTTTTGCTCCAATGCTAAATTTCAGTCTAAAATCTTTAAATTTTGTTTCAAAATTTAGAGTATTAAAATAATTTCATCTTCTAACCTTTTTATCTCATAAATTTTACATTTTTTTTTACATGCCCTTTCCAATATGAAGTTCATAGAATTTGTTATCATGTTTTCAATATTTAGTTCCTTTATTTATTCATAATAATTAAAAGATAAAAGATGATGATGTTCACCCTCCTCTAAAACCAACAAATTTTATTAGACAATGAAATACAATTAGATTAAAATACTTTACAGAATATTTCAGCATAGTTCGAAAAGAGTGCTAATGTCATTAAAATATTCAATATAGGTGGTCTTAAAAATTAATTAATTTATAAAACTAGGTAAATGTATGTATTATATTATTAAAGTTATGACATATTAAGTGGAAGTGAAATAGTTTTGATCAATCCAGTTAGATTCAATAAAATCTTTATAGTATTTGACTAAATTGGTGTATGAGATCACCTTTTTTGTGGGACAAGGGATTGTTGATCTCTTTTCTTGTTTGGGATAAGAGTCGACCTCATAAAGACTTTTCTATGTACCCTCTAGGTTTATAGAGTTGGTACTCCTCTTTTCATTAACTCGGATACTCAAATTGACTAAAAGTAGAAAAGTTATCTTTCAACACATTCACTTCTAAGTGGACTGGGTGACTTTTAAATGAATGAACAGAAAAATGGAAGAAATAAATATTATATTAATAAAGATTCATTCCATAGTACATATCCATTCATATATCATGCATAAGTTAGATTTCAAGAAAATTTATATATAGAACAAAAGAAATGGCCATATTTTAAGAGAACTCTAAAATGATTGATCTTATTCAACATCATAAAGAGTTATACGAGAATTTTATGAGATCTCAATGCTTAATTAAAATTATATGAAACCATGAATATCATGCACTCCCAAAAAAAAACCTCTATGTGATAAGAAAAAATAATATTATATACTTTAAGTTCAAATAAATTAGGTTCCTAAAACACTCTACATAATTTATAATGCTTAAAGAAAACAAAAGGAATAGGGCTCACATGGAAAGAAAACAAAATGAATGTTGTCGAGGATTGACTTCACGAATATAAGACACAATTCACAAAGTTGGATGATCTAAGACCAGAGAGAGAGAAAATGAAATAGCTTCAAACAAAATAGAGAGCACTCACAAAATTGTGGAAGGATGATCGGTGTAATGAATCCTCTCTCTCTCTAGCAATATCGTATCATTGGACCATATATAAAGCTTCATATATCTACAATTCTAATTGTTGCGTAGTTATTTAGGATTAATGATTATATTTAAATATTTTTTTCAAGTCATTATTCAATATAATTTTTAATTAGCAAGATAGTTATGTCTTGCTTCACCCTTGGTGCAAATATCCACTCCTTTATTTCCTTTGAATCTAACTGTCATTACTCAAAGACCAACAACTGGTCTTCAGTTTTATTAACAAATGTAACTAACCATTTTTATTTTCTTCTTTCATAAAATCTATTAAGTTGTCAAACTCAGTACCCCGTGATGTTTTAATACCTTTCAAATCTTCTTGTAATATATCTTTCAAAACTATCATAGAGTCTCTAATCATTTTTATCCCTTTAAAGATCTTTGACAAATTTAATAGACTTGAAGAAATCATTACTCCACTCATTAATCCTTGCGCACTCATAAATAACATCATGTAACATCTTAATCCTAGCATGTTGTATTGTCTTAATTTGTTTTTTTCACTTCCTAGATGGAAGTCCTTGTTGGTTTTTTTGAAAGCCATTAAGGGTAGCTATCTTGATAATAAATGCCATTAAATCATTATCGACTAAGTGTTCATCACATTCTAAGTCCTTTTAGCAAATAATATTAAAAAAAAAACCCCTTGAGAAAGATATATTAAATATAGATAAATTTCACATGCTTCTTCAATAATACTTGATCACTTATTAATATTATCTAGGACATTCTATTTCCATTTAATAATGTTTCTACCCTTTTAATTTTATTAGGTGTGTTGGGTTGTGGTTGGGTGTGGCTATTGGTGTAGGTTCTGGAGCTTTAGTAGCCAAATGGGGAATGAACAAAGGTTTGGGATTGAAATATTCTTCAAACTCATTGATCTTTCTCTTCAACCTCATGTTCTCAATTTCATGCTTTATGACAGAATGAGAAAGCGCATCACTTGTAGTCATGTGCAATTTAACGAGTCCAGTAGTGTTAGGGTCCAACCCTAACCCATTTATTTATGTAACAAGCCCAATGGGCCAAGTCAGAGTCACAATTAGTTAGAGAGTTGATAAAACTCACGTTAATAATTATAAATGGTTGGCCCACATTAGAGAAAAGGGACCACAGTTAGTTGTAAATGGACCATAGTTAATAAATAAAGTGGTTAAACCATGTTATGCAAGGAACTAGTAGTAGTTAGGGTTTTGGATGTCATTTAGCTATAAATAATCTTAGTTAGTAAGGGAAAGGTCATGGAGTCTTATTATAATTGAGCTTTTATCTATTGGAGGTTGCCCCCTCGAAGAGGCAAGTGAAAATTGAATCTGTTTATGAATAATAAAATACTTTGTAGTTTTTCTCATTTCATGTGATAATTTTGTGTTCTGTGTTATATTTCTTTGTATTTCTGGTATTCTGGATTTCTTGTAGGTCAAGAGCATAATAAGTGGCATCAAAGCACTTTCTAGGGCCAGTTGTACCTCAAATTTTTGTAGATTTTTTTTTAGGCTAGAGGCATGTTCCGACGTCTTTAAACCATGGGATTTTCCATTGAGCACATAAACCTATGGATTTAGGGAGGCATGCACATAAGAACTAAAAGAGGTGGTCATGCTTTTTGGACTCCCTTATAACCCTATGGGTACCCCTTCCAGTAGTAAAGCATTAGACAAAACCATGCACGGGCTACACTTCCACATACCCTTGGGTATATTCGAATCCCCCCTAGGCTCACATGAAACCTAACCTTAGATAAACCGTTGGTCATCTTGCTACTGCAGTACACTGAAAACAACACTCGGGGAGATTACTCATGCATACAATAGGGTAGTCAGGTAATACGACTAAGGGTATGATCGATCCTCCTTAGTTAGTGCCCTGAAAGATTGGGCTGAGTACTATTGTTGGACCCTTGCGTATATTGCGATTTGTAGCATCTGGCACTCCTTTGTGACCATAGTTCCCTCTACTATCTAAAGATTTCCCTCTACCTTATCTTCCAAATTAGATCCAACAGTTGGGATTCTGCCATTGTCGTACAACTCAGATTCAATAGTTGGGGTTTTCACAGTGAAAATCAGGCTCTTTATGTAATGAGGGTTTTGGTTGCCATAGTCCGGATCAGATTGTCACAACAAATTCATCAATACGAAAACCTTGGGGTTTTTGTGACTACAGTCCAGGCCCAATTTTCATAGGAAATTAGGCAATATCAAAATTTCTGGAATTTTACCACTGCAGTATTGATTAGTGGGGAGTAAAACTCCTTTCGAAGTAAAAAAAATAAAATTTGAGACCGTCCTAGGATGCTTGCAAAAGACTTAGCCCATAATTTTTAGGACAATGTGTTGGTCATAGTGGTACTATTCACTTGTAAGCCCCCAATTTTTCAGCGGCCCCAATTTTTTCCAGCATCACTTCAAGTGACCCACATAATTAGACTCATGAGCTCACCCTCTTTCTAAGAAGACTACTCTTAAGTAATTGAATGGGGTTAGTGTATGCTATGTACCAGAGCAAGTTATGGCCGCTGAGAGGGTTAAACACCTTGAAAAAACATTCGATGAACTCCAGGATCATATTACCAAACAAATCTCACAACTAACAGACCTTATAAAAAAGTCTCATCGAGAGGAGCCTAGTGTTGATGCACACATAGAAGGAGAATCCAGCCATCATATTCACTTCCATGGAAATCACCACCATTCCAACCACTAGACACCCAAGCTGGACATGTACAAATTTGATGGCTCTAACCCTGCGGTATGGGTAGCACAAATGGAACAATATTTCTCCCTTAATGATATATGCGAAGATGAAACTAACTACATGTGGGAGCCCTTTACTTGGAACAAGAGAGATGGAAGTGGTGGAAGTGGCATAAGAAATGTTATCCAGGGAGAGAAACTTGGAACATGTTCTCAAAAGCCATATGTGATTGCTTTGATCGGGAATGAAATTTTTTGGGCTGTCTCACTAAGCTCCGACAAACAAGTACAGTAAAGGACTACATTGCAGCATTTAAGAAATTAGCCATCATAACTAATGGTCTAGCAGATGACTCCTATTTGGATTGTTTCATCAGTTTCCTAAAAGAAGCCATCCAAGCCCATGTTTGGATGCACCACCCATATACTTGGTTGGATGCATTTCGCGAGGCCTTAGATGTTGAAATCGCCTTAAATGCCCAGTCCAATCGTCCCAATTTTGCTACCAAGGCACGCCCCACCCAGGCACAGGATCCCACCCAAATACTTAAAATTCAAAAGGTGTCACCAACAGAAATGGACGAAAGGAGAAAACAAGGACTGTGCCACAACTGTGATGACAAGTACTCCCTTGGACATAAACGTAAGGAGCCAAAATTATTTCAAATTGATGTTATTGATAACAACTCAGCAGATGAAGCTCCATCCCTTGAGGATCCCAAGGAAGAAGCGAGGGAAACCCAAATTGACAATTATCTCACATCTATGCTAGATGAGACTATTATATCACTACATGCCTTGGCTAGAATTTCGTCGCTTCAAACTCTCAAAATTCAAGGCTTTATTAAACATTGACTAGTAGTGGTATTGATTGATAGTTGCAACACTCGTAACTTTATCCATAAGAGAGCCACAAAAGTTGTTCATTGCTTTATGTGGGCGATATCTAATTTCCAAGTCCTTATCATTAATGGGGGGACCATGAAATGTGAAGGCCACTGTGAAAATATTAAGCTTCAGATGGGAGACTACCACCTAAAGACCAACATGTTTTCTATTGAAGTGGGTGGTTGTGACATTGTCTTGGGTGTTGAATGGCTTCACACAACAGTCCCTATCATAATGGATTTTCAGGAGTTATATATGAGATTTAAGAAGAACGACCACATTTATACATTAAGGGGACTCCAAGCAGGTTCTCCTACTATCATCAGCTCGCATCGAATGAAGAAGATTTTATAAAAGGGCCATCATGGAGTAGTCACCCTATTTAATGACATTCAGGACATTGAATCCGCTACTCCTCATATTCATCTTGAGATGCAACAGGTATTAGATTTCCACTAGTGGGTCTTTGAAAAACCTAAAGAGCTTCCAACCTCTAGGGGTGAACATGATTATAGCATCCCTTTGGTCCCAAGTGCCCAACCACCCAATGTCTTCACATATCGATATCCTTTTGCCCAAAAGAATGAAATTGAAAAAATCATCAAGGAACTCCTCGAAGCCTGATCCAATTGGATATTGGTGGCCACCCTCCTATTCCACTTGGACCCCAAACATTGTCTCTTTCATTTTTTTTGGTTTCCTTAATTGTAGCACAATTTACTATTTTTGGTAGTTTTTTGGGTCTTGAATTTCTAGAGCCATTTTGAGGCCCTAAACAACGTTTTTAGGTAAAACAGAGAGAACGGAAAAGTCCCAAACAAGGTACCTTGTTTGTTTCCAGCTTACTCTTTGTATCTTCGAAACGAGGTATTATAATAGCCAAACATAGATCATATGCCAAAGTTACGACCCCGGGAAATTGATGTACCAATTTACCCAAACGAAGCCCACAATTTTGACGCTTCATCTCCTAGGGTTAGGTTTCTGGATGTTTAGGGTTTTCCATTGTTTCTCAATAATAATTAGGGCTTGGAGCCTCATTGTAACACAATTCAGAGACATGTAGATGTCGCATCTCTTCTCAGAGATAAGCTACCATCGTCTTAGCTAGTTTTATTTCCATTCTGTTTGTAAGCATATTTCAGTATTTGATATTAATGAAATGAAGGGTTATTTCTCTTGCATCTTTGTAGTTATGGTTATATTTGTAATTTGTTGGATTCCTCTTTAAATTTAGATCAGTGATATCGGAGCGGTTTGCTCTTTCTCTGTTTTTCTTTGCATGTCCCCAACGAGTTTGGGATATAAGGAGTTAGGGCTTGAACTGGTTGAACCTTTGCAAGACTAGCCTCGCAAATCCCAACGACCTCCCGTGGGGGAAGAAAATAGAGATGAAGGGGTAGGTGATCCTTTCAAAATCTTTCTCAAAGAAGACCTCGAGCGATAAAGGAATGT
Organism: Pinus taeda; assembly: GCA_000404065.3. NCBI lineage: Eukaryota > Viridiplantae > Streptophyta > Pinopsida > Pinales > Pinaceae > Pinus > Pinus taeda. Next base: position 336,712 of record APFE030509723.1, read on the forward strand.
GATGATGGAAAAATTTTCCTAGATCCTTCAATGACTACCCAAGGGCAACACATCTACTTCCAGTAGCTACTCTGGAAGTACCACACCCTTTAAGTTACAAGTTAACTTTGACATTCCCATATTTGAGGGTTAGATAGATGCAGATGTTATAGATAAATGGTTAAATATGCTAGAAGGATATTTTTCTGTTCATGATTTTTCCATATATGAAAAGATTACTTTTAATCTTCTCAAAGCCGCCCCCACGTCAAGGATTGGTGGGAAACCTACTGTGAGCAGAAGGATGAAAGCACGCCCTCACTATTTTCATCCTCACCCACTTGGGATTCATTCTAGGACGCCATCAAGGAGCAGTACTACCTTTTCGGGAGTTATGAGGATAAATACATAAAGTGGACCATACTACAACAGGGAAGGGATTAAAAAGTGTCAGAGTTTACCAATGTTTTTCATACCCTTCACGTGAATTTTGCCATCAAGGATTTTGAAAAACATTTGGTACTCAAGTACTGCGGTTGCTTACACCAGTACATCTAGGTTGAGATGGAGTTTCTGGACATCTCCTCGCTTGGCACTGTGTACCGATACATTGTCAAGATTGAACAACAGTTGAAGGCAATGAAAAAGTAGGAAATGCATTCAAAGCATTTAATAATATTTTTTTTCTATTTTTTTAATTTACTCACTTCATAGAGTAAAATATTAGCCTTATTTTTCTTCATGTCTTTGAAAATTTTATACTTTATATTATTATATACTGTCAAATTTCTAGATGAATGTGAAGCTGATGAAGATGCTTTAATTGTAGTAGATGAATAACTAGTAGATTGACCAGAGGCTTTCTTAGACAGACCTTTTTCTGCTAAATAATCACCTGCAGCTTTCTAGCCTTTTGAGGGTGCATTTGCAGTTCCTTTCTTCTTGTTGAAACAAGCATATATTTATCTTCATCTTCATCTAAGGTAGGTAAACTAAAATTCAAAATTCCATGTGCTTCAACTACTTCTTCCTCTTCATTTTCTTCTTCTTCAGTGGTTGATATTTGTGAAGGTGGTTGAGTAGGGAATGTGGCTTGTTGATTCCTTCTGAAAGGTCTAAAGGATCATTTTGAGGAATAACTTTCAATGCCCTGCTTCTTTAAATTGAACATTTCATTTGACAGTGTTTTAAGAAAAAATGTCAAGCCTTCCATGTCATAAGGATCTTTGGTAGTTTTCTTCATGGGCTCTTTCTTGAATGTTACTTTCTTTGTAGGCTTCCTTTCTTCAATAGTAGCCTTCTTCTCTAGAGCTAACATTTTTTTATCAACGGCCAAGGCTTCTTTCATGTTATTAGTGAGTGCTTGTTTTTGTGATCTATCAATAAACATAGCTATATTTGAAGTAAGAGCACTAATGTATCGATCGACCTATACTTCTTCACCTGACCTGGATCTAGTTGGGATTTTATTCAAAAAATTATTAAATTGTGGAGTTAAAATCTTTAATATTTTCATTAGGGGAAACCATGAGATTAGATAAAGCATTGATCTATCCGTATTTCTTAAGAAATTTATCTTCAAATGTATCCCAATTATTTATTGATCCAGAAGGTAGAGAGAAATACCAAGACCCATTTGATCCTTCGAACGTGTAAGGGAAAAGCCTACAAACAACATCATCCTCTAAGACACCATTAAGATTGTTGGACAACATGAAATGATGGAGATGGTCTTCTGCTAGAAGACCATCATCCAAATAGAATTTTGGTATTCATCTCTCTAGATTCTTGGGAAGAGAATGTAAAGGAGGGTTCATAGCTATAGCCCTTGGGTTATTCCAAGGTTTGTCTGCCATTCTAAGATTTATAATAGGACTTGTGGTGGAGGAGATAAACCCAGAAGGAGATGTACTTGATGAAGGGGTTGTTAAAATAAGAGTAGATGATGATGCCCCTTTAGAACTACTAACAGTAGTAGTGCATGTTGGTTTAACAGAAACATAGATGACATATGAAATTGGTGTGGTTGTAGATGTATGAGTGAAAGAGGATAAAGCGTGGTAGGAAGGTTGTAAAAAATAAAATGGTACAGGTTATGATGAAATTGATGGGATAGTAGGGGTAGGAGGAGGTGAAGACGGTGTGATATTCTCACTAGCAATTGAATCAAAGCTAGTAATGGGTCTTTTCTTATGATGAGTTTATAAAGGGAACTCAAAAGGTTTTATTCCTAATTTTTTTCTCTATGCTCTGGTTAGAACTTGAGAATATTTTAAAGATGATATCATACTACCTTCAAAAGGATCATGTATATTAGCCAACTATTCAAAAATTTAAAACTCTTCAAGTTTATGAATTATGGTTTGGATTTCATTAGGCTTGAGTAGGAAGAGGAGTGCGTTGAAAAATGGAGCAAAAAATTCTCAATTTGATTTTTGATTAAATTGACCAAATTCGAATTTCCACATCAGCAGACAACTTGGATGATATTAACTTGTGTGACATGGCTTGTGTCACCAAGTTTACTCAGTAAATTCAAGTTGGAGGAGTTAGAGTTTAGTTATGCATTTGTGATTGTTAATTTGTAGCAATCAAGGTCAGTGATCTTGGGTTGTTTTCACTTAAACTAGTTTCAACTATTGGAGGAACTAGTGAAAGACCAGTTAAGAAGTGGGACTTCATTCAAACTCATTGATCATATATTTAACTAATCAATCATCCCAAAATAGCTAGTGCATGAAAATATTTTGAGTTACCTAGTTGAGGTGGAGATTCCAAGGTAGTGTAACATCAGTTGTAAACTAGCCTTGAGTGTACAGATGTTACATGTAGTCAGATGATTAGCCTAAAGGAATTGTGTAATTCAATTGAGGGAATTTCCTAAATAATAGGGGCTAATTCCTCAAGGAACAATGCAAGGATATAGGAGCTCAAGCTAAGGAAAAAATTGACTAAATCGGGGTAAGAGGCCTTCATTGAGTAGAGAGACAGGTTGTACACTTGCAGGGTGAGATGAGTTGAGTAAAGCAATTGTATTACATCTCTATTTCATTTGATTAATGCAACAAGAATTACATTTTTCTGGCAAATTTATTTCTCCAGATAAAAATACTTGTTGCATGTGTCTTATCCTTCTTGTATGTCTGAAATGTTTATTCTAAATTGTGAAATAATGTATGTTGAGTAATAGTGTAAATATGTATCTTGTGATTTTGATTAAAACTTCATAAGCAATTGAAAATATACAACCTAATTTCTACATGGTATCAGAGTAGGATTCACATTATAGAAGAAATTTCAAAGTTATTACTCAGGAGGATAAAATTTGGAGTTCAATGTAGCAAGATTTATTCAAAGATAAGAAGATGGCCTTCAACGAACTAAGGCTAGAGTATGCCTTGGAAGGCACCTCAAATTTTTTGTATGGAAGGATTGCATGGATGTAGTATTGGATGACAATGGGTTGCTAGAATACATCAATACAAATGTAGAAAAACCTCAAGTATATGATTCCCACAACCTTGTTCATTAGAAGAAAGATGTAGCAAAGGCGAGAATCATCTTGGAGGGAGTACGGGATCAATTGTCTTGAATCTCCATGGAAAATAAAATTCGTTTGTGATGTGGAAAGAACTAACAAAATTGTCCGAGAATAGTAGTGACCATAGGAAACTGGTGCAAAAGGATAAACTTGAAAATATCAAGAGGTAGAAGAATGACACAATTCTACAGTATCTGAGAAAATGTACACATTGTCGTGATGAACTTATTTGAGTCAGTATTAATGTCCCTGAAGGAGACTCTGTAACCTTAGCCCTTCTGGGCCTTCCCAAGAGTGGGCATATCTATCAAGATTTGGTGAATGGGAGGGAGAAACTATCGAGTTGGGAGTTCTTATGGTCTAACTTGGTACAAGAGGAAATAAGGTAGAATACTAGAGATGGGACTTCTTCCAAGGACAAGGATGAAGAAAATTTGATTTGGCTAGAAAGGAAAAGAAGGGAAAAGGAAATAAATCCCAATCCAAAACAAAATCTAGTTAAGGGGGTAAGAATAAAGAATTGTCAAAAATTAAATGCTTCCATTGTCATGAATTTGGGCACTATGCCATGAAGTGTCCACACAAGAAGGCAAGCAAGAAGACCTCAGGAAGAGGAGTAGGTAAAGCTTTGGCTTCATGGTTTGATCTTGAATTTATCCTCATTGCATGCATGGCTAGCATAGTGATGGGGAGTGTGTGGTACTTGGACTCAGGTGCATCATTTCATGTGACGGGAAATAGAGATTTTTTCAATGACCTAGAGGAGAAATATTTATAGATGCACATCGATATGGGGGATGATGAAAGGTATAGTGCAACCAAGATTGGTACAATCACCTTTCAAAGGGAATTGGACTCCCCCCTCAGGCTCAAGGATGTCATGTTTATTTTGGGCCAAAAGAAAAATATCATCTTTGTTGCAGTTTTTGAAGACCATGGTTATGATGTGATCTTTAGCAAAGGAAAGGCATTCCTAAGACAAATAGCCACAGGGCAGGTGAAGCAGATCAGGGGTCATGTGAATAACATGTACAAGCTAGATGTGGAGGATTGTGTTGCATTTAGCACATAGGTAGAGAAGATGCAAAGTCGTGATGTCAGTGAACTTTGGCATAGAATACTTGGCCATTTGCATAATGGTGCTTTGATTATCATGCAACAAATAAGTACAGGACTCCCCAAAGGAGAACTTTAGCAACATGATGTATGTAAAGGATGTACCTTGGGTAAGTACACAAAAGCCACCTTCCACAATCGGGACAACAAAGCACATGCATTCCTTGAAAGGATCACCTTTGATGTCGGTGGAACTTTCTCAACTGCCTCCACTGCCAGGCACAAATATTTTTTCATTTTTATTGATGACTTCTCACAAAATTGTTAGATCTTCTTCGTGTAGAAGAAGGATAAGACATTTTCCAAGTTCGTAGAATTCAAGGCACTGGTTGAGAAAGAAGTGGGAAAGAAGGTGAAGGCTCTCAACAACGATAATGGACATGAGTACGTATCAAATGAATTTAAAATTTCTATGCAAAAGAAGGCATTTGATTAGAATTGACAACACCCGAAAACCCACAACATAATGGGGTGGCTAAGAGGAAGAACTATAGCATTGTGGGAGCAACGAGGGTGGTGTTGCATGATCAAGGTCTACCTATGCATTTGTGGGCTGAGGCATGCAATACAAAAGTCTATTTACAAAACTAGAGTCCTCATCAGATTCTAGGCATGATTACTTTGGAGGAGGATTTCTTGGGGAGAAAGTTGAATGTGTCACACTTCAATATTTTTGGTGTCCCTTTTTACTGCCACATCTTAAAGAATCAAGGAAGTAGAGTCAACAACATAATTAGGGATATTTGTGGGTTATACAGAAACCCACAACTACCATGTGTACTTTCCATCCCCCAAAATGAAAGTTGTGTGAAGTGATGTAAAATTTTATGAAGACAAATTGATGTGGTGCTCTCATGAGAGGGAGATTCAAACCCCACAGGAGGAGGAACCTTCAGCTCGAAAGGAGAAACCTCAGGAAGTTTTGGAGCAGCCACAAATTGAGGTGAAGAGAGTGGAGAAAACCACTCAATCACAACCATCCAGAGAAGTCAGGAAAATAACTAGGGAAGCTGAGAGACTTGTGTAAGATGTGAGGGAGAATGTGGGTGCTCCTTCAAATCAACACAAGAAGAGAAGGTCACCAGATCAATACATTGACTACATGGCTCTAATGACTGAGCTTGTAGAGACTGAGCCATCTTCTTTCTAGGAAGAAATAGAGAAACTTGTGTGGTTTAATGCAATAGTGGAGGAATATGAATCCATTATAAATAAAAATGTTTGGGAAGTGGTCCCAAGACTAGCAGATAAATCATTTGTGGGTTCAAGATGGATCTTCAAGGTCAAGCATGTAGCATATGAAAGCATAAAAAAGTACAAGGCCATATTTGTGGGCAAGGGTTACTCTCAAGTTGATGGGATTGACTATAAGGATACCTTTGCTCCTATAGTAATTTACTCATCCATTAGACCAATTCTTGCATTGGCTGCAGAAATGGGGTGGAAGATCCACCAAATGGTTGTGAAAATAACATTCCTCAATGGAGTTATTGAGGAGGAGGTGTATATCAAGAAACTAGAATACTTTGATACTTTTGGTCAAGATTTTCATGTGTGCAGACTCAAGCAACGTTGTACGATCTCAAACAAGCACATTGTGCTTGGTACACCAGGATCAATAGTTATCTCACTGGTTTGGGCTTCACTAGAAGTGAAGTAGATGCAAGCCTCTATCATATCTTGTTAGAAAGTATTTTTTTTATTATTGTCTTATATGTTGATGACTTGATTTTAACTGGTGATGAGAAGTTGATCAGATCTTATGAGGAGGACCTTGAAAGAGAGTTTGAAATGAAGGACATGGGTCTCATGCACTACTTCCTCGGATAGGAAGTATGGAAAAGTGATGGGGAACTGTTTATCTCTTAGGGAAATTATTCCAACAAGATAATTCAGAGGTTCCACATGGACAGTTGCAAGCCCAGAGACACCTCTAGTGACCAACTAGAGGAAAGAGGATGCCACTTCAAGTGAGGAAGCAGATGCTACTATTTACCGACAATTGGTGGGTTCACTAATGTATCTTGTGAAAACACAACTAGATATGTATTATGCCGTCAAAAAACTGAGCCAATCTATGGTTAGGCCAACCAAATAATTTTTGAGGGAACCTAAGAATGTTCTACGATACCTTAGAGGCACTACCCCATTTGGACAATGGTACAGACAGACAGAGGGACTAAAGTTGTATGGCTTCACAGATGCAGATTGGGCAAGGATTACATCAAACTAAAAGAGTACATTAGGTGGAATTTTTAATGTTGGGCCCAGAGTGGTTTCTTGGTACAGTAGGAAGAAAAAATTTGTGTCACTCAGCTCACCAAAAGCAAAATACATGGTTTCCAATCAAGCAACATGTGAGGTGATCTGGATGAGAAAGATACTTGTGGATTGTTTGGTCAGAGATGGATCCAACTGTGATTTAATGTGATAATCAAATTTGCATCAAGCTCTCTGAAAATCCTGTTTTTCATGATCGTTCTAAGCATATAGATATTTGATATCACCATTTACGGGATTGTGTGCAGAGGCGGATAATTTCATTGCAGTACATTCTAATAGAGGAACAAGATGTTGATAGTTTGACAAAGGCCTTGTCAAGAGGGAAGTTCAAGTTCCACAAGTGCAAGATAGGGGTGCTTGATAATCCCTTTCTTGTTGACAGGGAATGTTGAAAAATGCAACAAGAAATTCTCAATTTGATTTTGCCTTGATTAAATTGAGAAAATTCGAATTTCCACATAAGCAAAAAACTTGGATGATATTAACTTGTGTGGCGTGGCTTGTGTCACCCAGTTTACTCAATAAATTCAAGTTGGAGGAGTTAGATTTCAGTTCTGCATGTGCGATTGCTAATTTGTAGCAATCAAGCTCAGTCATCTTAGGTTGTTTTCAGTTAAACTAGTTCCAACTGTTGGAGGAACTAGAGGAAGGATAGTTAAGCATTGGGACTTTAGTCAAAGTTAGTGATCATTTAGTTAACTCATCAGTTAACCAAAAATATCTAGTGCATGTAGATAATTCGAGTTACCCAATTGAGGTGGTGATTCCAAGGGAGTGTCACATAAGTTGTAGACTAGTCTTGAGTATACATGTGTTGCATGTAGTCAAATGATTAGCCTAAAGGAATTGCACAATTCAATTGAGGGAATTTTCTAAATAATAGGTGCTAATTTCTCAAGGAATGGTGCAAGGAAATAGGAGCTCAAGCCAATGAAAAAATTGACTAAGTCAGGGTCAAATGCCTTCAATGAGCAGAGAGATAGGTTATGCACTTGCAGGGTGAGCTCAGTTGAGCAAAGCAATTGTATTACATCTCTATTTCATTTGATTAATGCAATACGAATTGGGATTTTTTAGCATATTTATTTCCCTATATAAAAATACTTGTTGCATGTGTGTTATTCCTTCTTTCACTAGTAGATCTTCCTACAGGGCTAGGAGATTTATGAGAGGGTTGTGCAACTTCCAATCCAAGAGGTGGAGAACGAGAAGGGGATCTAGACGTTGAAGGTGAAGGTTGGGGCGGAGATTGACTCTTGGAATGGCTACTTGATTTAATATGTGACATTTTTCCATTCAAAGTATGATGAAAATCTTTCTAGTGCCAAAAATGTTGTTAGCCAAAACTGACTACATCAACATTTAGGAATCCACCTAGTCAGAGCCCCAAATCAAACTCTTTTCCATTGAAGTTGGTTGTTCCGACTGGTATTTTGGGTCTAGTTACCTGTGAAAATTGATTGTGTATGGGAGTGGTGGGGATGGAGATTATAACTGATAAAATAATGTAGTTACTGATATAAACTAAAAACTAATCTAATTTAATTTATTTTACCCAAGTATATTAAGTTATATGTGCTAGAAAAATAACGTTGTTTCATGACAATAAATATTCCCACGACTTAATGTTGTTAAAATCAATTAAATAATTAATTTGATTAAATAGGTAATCAAATTAATTATAAGATCATCACATATAAACAGAACCCACAAATTAACATTGTTAAAATTAATTAAATAATTAATTTGATTAAATATTTAATCAAATTAATTATAAGATCATCGCATATAAACAGAAATTTTGTTATTCACCACATGCTATGTAATTTAATTCACATACATCAAAAGTGATAATGCTAGAATTAATAAAAGCACGTACATTATGTTATCACAAAAAATGATCACCTAGCCATTTCTAACTAGGTGGATTGAAATACACCATGTAGATTTAATTTTACCATAGTAAAATCACTTTCACTATGGAAAATAATATAGTAAACCACTTTTATTAAATTATTTTCGGATTAAATAAAAAACCCCGTGAGAATAATTAGATAAATCATTATTTATTTAATTTTCTTTAGGAATAAATATTAAATCATTATTTAAATAATTGTTCCTTGTCACATTTGAATAAATCCCTTAGGAATAATTAAATAAATCACTATTTATTTAATTTTCCTTATTTCTATTATTGGAATAATTGTTAAATCACTATTTAATAGTTATTTCAATTTCACACCATTCTTAATTCTTGTAAAATGATTAATAAATCATTTCATTTGTTAATTATTTCTAAATAAAGATATTTAACCATTTTAAATGTCTTTTCCCTCTCCAATAAATATAATAAAGTATTCCAAGCAATTAGATCTTGATTTGGTTAATATTATTTTATTATTCTCCATTTTCCATATTACTTCAATACTTTATTATAAATGGGAGGGTCTTTAATTCATTCTTCACTAGGATCATAATTATTGTCACCATTATCGTATTTTTTCCTTGAGCTCCCATTCAAGTTCTCCACATTTTTGTTTGAGTTTTTCACATATTCAGAAATAAGATCATTGTAGAATTCTTGTAGAAACTCCGATAGATCTAGAATTCTAGTTAAATTAAACACAAGTAATTTGTTGATATTCAAAAGAGCAGAGAAAGAATTCGCTCCATAAAATCAATTTATTAAATTAATGAACAATAGTAATACATGAGCAACCAAACCTCTAATCCCAAAGGAAGGTGGTTATATAAAAATTGATGAATCTAGAAAACTAGGAAAACACTAGTAAAAAACTAGAAAAGGCTAAGAAAAACTAAAGGGAGGCCTAAAATAGCAACAATGGCTCGAGACAACCTATTCCAACTATCAACGACGAGGAAAGCATGAGGAGAGGCACATTTCCCAAGGAAGGCAACTTTAAACATGCTAAAATGGTTTGGGGGACCAAATTCTTTGATTTAAGGGGGGATTCTTCATGTGGGGTGCCAATACTCAAATAACTCAAATGGATGCGGTGTGTTTAGGTGTGAACATGCAATTAGATGTCTAAATGGTTTAGGAAAGTGGTTGGACCAATATTTCTATAATATTAAGCCTTTAAAGGCAAAAAACAAGGGAAAGTTGGTCCATCGAGCTAGTTTACCAAAAACCAAGTGTGAACATGATTTTTAGTGCATGTGGCTAAGTTAAGGATACTTAGGCTAAAAAATAAATGTATATGTTAGGATTATATTCCAACAACCCCCCTTCATCCTAACTCACTTATCTAAACTGAGTCCTGACCAAGATTCCATGTTAGGTTTTCAAGTACAATAAATAAAAGATCCTTATAAAATGAAGAAGGAGGGAAAACCTCGTGGGAACCGGCCCCCCCCGCAAAAGAGGAAAAAAGGGCTAAGTGGATAGAAGGGCCTACTCAACTGTCTCCACCACTCCAATCATACCTCCCAGTTTTGAAAATTTCTATTTAGTGAAAGACTTGGTGAAGATGCCTACAACTTGCTACTCAATGGGGCAGTACTGCAGTGATATGTCTCAGTCACGGATCAGCTCACAGATTTAATGAATGTTAATCTCGATGTGCTTGGTCCTCTACCTCTAAACTAAATCAATCAATATCTAAATTGACCCCTGATTGTCACAAAATATGATAGTCGGAAGTGGATACTGAATACCAAACTCAGAGAGAAGCCCCTGCAACCAAACAACCTATGTAGCTGCATTCATTGCACCTCTATACTCTGCGTCAACTGTAGATAAATCAATCGTGGATTACTTCTTGCTAGACCAGAAAAAATGCCCTAAACCAAAGCTAAAAACATAACCACAGGTGGACATGCAATCTATGCCATTGCCAACCCAATCAAAATCTGTGTACCCAATCAGTGAAAGTGGGCAATCTGCAGCATAAAAGATACTGAAACTGGAAGTACCTTTCACATATCTAAGGATTATCTTTTCAACTTTTCAGTGAATCTCATGGGGCTCCTGCATATATCTGGAACAAACTCCTACTACAAAATATATATCAATTTGGGTGTGAGTAAGATACAACAAACTCCCAACCAACTGTCGATATAGTGTACTGTCCACCAAAGGTGTAGTACCCACATCCTCAAATCTGATCCCCAAAAGAAAGGAAGATGTTGATGGCTTACATTCTATCATCTGATGCATACTTAGATTGTGCCTTCTTGAACCCTAAAGTAGATTGAGAAATTTCATGACCAAGAAAGTAGTGCAACAATCCCAAATATGTCATGGAAAATCGATCATGCAATGTTGATTTTACTGAATCAATATTTGAGGTAAGGTTCCTTGTCATCAATAAATCATCTACATAAAGTACTATTAGAAAAATGTAATCATCATGTTGTAGCAAATAAACATTCGGATCAGATTTACATCAAATGAATCCAATGGAAAGCAGGAAAGAATCCATCTTGGCATACTAGACTCTGGGAGCCTATTTTAGGCCATACAAAGATTGCTTTAATTTGCAAACGAGGGAAGAGTTATGAATGTATCCCTATAGATGCTCCATATATATCTCCTCCTTGATATCTCCATGAAGAAATGCACTCCTCACATCCATTTGATGAACTTCCCATATGTGAGAAGCAACAATGGCTAAAACTAGTCGAATGGTGTCCATTTTTGCAATAGGTGCAAATGTCTCTGTGTAGTTTATGCCATGTACCTATGAGTATAATTTTGCAACAAGGAAAGATTTGTACTTGCTGATCTCACCATCTGCAGCAATATTTGTTTGATAGATCCATTGGCATCGAACAAGCTTTCTTCCTTTCGAAAGTGGAACCAAGTCCCATGCGTTATTTTCCATGAGAGTAGAGTAATCTTCATCCATGGTAGCCCCCCAAAGCAGGTTTCCAACAGCCTCAGAGTGTGAATGTGGATCTGAACCAAGTGTCATATAGAAATGTATGTGAAGCAATGGTTTGGTGGTAGCTAGGGCTTGAGGAGCCCCAAAAAACTGTGATCTAGTCCTTCTCGCATCTGCAGGATCACCGACAAGTTGACCCGCATCTTGCAGGGTTTTCTCTTCCCAAATTGGCAGCTGAGTTGGAGCAGCCATGACCTGCTCCTAATCCTCTAAATCAGACCCAAGAGGCTTCTCTGATGGCTGCTCTGAAGTGCTCAAAGAAGTTTTGGACTCCTCCTCATCAGTGGCAACAAGCGATTCCTCGACAGGGTCTGTTGGAAAATCATGCAATGATTCTTCTTCAAACTTCACACTTCGAGCTACAAGGAAATTTTCAGTGTGAGAGTCTAGTAATCTATATCCATTGACACTATCAGGATATCCAACAAAGATACATTCAACACTTTGAGGCTCCAAATCCTTCCTCTTATTTTTTGGAATGTGAGCCCATGCTCGTGAACCAAAAATGCGAAAGTGCGACACTTTCGGTTTCTTACAGGTCCAACATTCAAATGGAGTGGTTCCTTTGAGTGCTTTGTGAGGAATGTGGTTCTAAATGTATGCTGCATAATTAATAGCTAATGAGTTGGATTGTAGCATACAATTGGCCATCTCTTTTAACGACCAATTTTTCGTCTCCGCGACTCCATTCTGCTGTGGTGTATATGGCACTGTGTGCTGTAGCTGTATACCTACATCAATACAAAGTTGTTGGACATATTTGTTGACATACCCCCCCCCCCCCCCCCCATTATCAGTACATAGTATCTTAATATTACACCCAAAATCATTCTCAGCAAGTGATTTAAATTCTATAAGGCATTCAAATACTTCCGATTTTAATTTTAGAAAAAATACCCAAGTAAAGCGAGAGAAATCATCTATGAAGGTGAGTACATATCGAGCCTTACTGATTGAAGGCTACAGAAATGGGCTCATGATGTTACTGTGAATCAGCCCAAGAGGTGAAGAAACTCTATGTGCCTTCCTTTTTTCAAACTTTTTCTCCGAATGCTTGCCAATAATGCATCCTTGACATACACCACTTGTGAATTTAATAGCGGGCAATCCTTCTACCATGTTTTCCTTGCTGAGTTGATGCAAGTAATTATAGTTTAGATGGCCAAATATTTCATGCCATAACCTACTGATATCATTAGATTGTGATAGAAATATAGTTCTAATATATTTAGGAACAAAGTGGGAGAAGAAATACAAACGAGAACCGTGATCTGCAATTCCATGTGCAAGCTGTGAGCCCATGGAAATGATGGTAATCATTGTGGAGTCCGGAGTGAACTCCACCTTCCTTCTAGAGCCAGAATGAGTGATATGATATATTAGAGAAGATTTTTGGACAACAAGGGAACATGAATCACATTTGTGAAGTAGCCCCCTTCAAGGTCTACAATTCCTTCTCTGCACACCTTTGCGGGTGTGGCATCTCCCAAGTAAATTGGGGATCTGGTGCTTTCTTCGATGGAGGAAAATTCATCTTTTGATGCAACCATATGGTTCAATGCACCTGAATCAAGGATCCAAGATGATGGATTAGATGTGATAGCTATTAAATCATGCCCATCTCGTGCTCTACCTCTCCCATCTCCCATTCTGTTATCATCCTTCTTCTTTGCATTCTCAAGCACGGTGAGATTGTTTTGTTGCAATTGCTTAGCCATCTCATCGATTGTTTTCCTCATGCAATTTTCTTTTGGATGAAAACATTTGGAACATTAGCTGCAAAGTGTTCTTTCCTTCTTCTTACCCTTAGGCAAAGAAGAGCTCTCTGAATATTGTATGTGTCTCTCCTTCTTCGATTCATTAAATTTACCCTTCCCTTTTTTCTTGTCTCTTCCACTGCTCTTTGGAGCATCAGTAGTCGCAAGTGCTTGGTTCTTTGAATGCTTGATGGCACCCATTTGGACTAACTTAGCTTGCTCTTGAGTCAGTGCTACAATGAATTCATTCAATGGAGGCATTTTCCATTTTTCCTGAGTCAATTTAGATGCTTGAAAAGACGATACAAATATGGAATATTCAGGGCCTAATTTCGAGAGAATTGAAAGGATGAGTTGATCTTCCTCTTTCTTGACTCCACATGCATCAAGTTAAACGAGGAGGGATTTAAAGTTGGTGAAGTATTCTTGTAGGTTTATGAAATGAGTTGGACTGAGGGATATGAGTTCATTCTCTAGTTGATGCACTCTCATTTCATCCTACTTGCCAAATAGTCCTTCCAATGTGGTCCAAACCGCATCGGGAGTAGTGGCTCCGTTGACATGAAACAAGAGTTCTCTGGAAATTGATAGGAATATCAAACCAATTGCTTCATCTAATTTATTGAAATACTTGATCTTCTCCACTGCAAAAGTTAGTTCAGTCTCAGTTCCCATTGTTACCCTATAAAGCCCTTTACTTCGAAGGAGCAAAGTAATCTTTGTCTTCCATTCGAAGTAATTGACAGGATTTAGAACGAGTTTTGTGGGCTGAGAGAGATGATCCATTTCTGTTTTCTCTGCCTCCTGATGATCTATACCAGCAAATAAAATTGTGTACAGTCCACTAGATTCGAACTAGCTCTGATACCATGTAGAATTCGTGTAGAAACTCCAATAGATCTAGAATTCTAGTTGAATTAAACACAAGTAATTTGCTGATATTCAAGAGAGGAGAGAAAGAATTTTCTCCATAAAATCAATGTATTAAATTAATGAACAATAGTAATACATGAGCATCCAAACCTCTAATCCCAAAGGGAGGTGGTTATATAGAAATCACCGAATCTAGAAAACTAGGAAAAAAACTAGTAAAAAACTAGAAAAGGCTAAGAAAAGCTAAGGGGAGGCCTAAAATAGCAACAATGACTCAAGACAACCTATGCCAACTATCAGCCATGAGGAAAGCATTAGAAGGGGCACATTTCCCAAGGAAGGCAACTTTAAAACATGCTAAAATGGTATGGGGGACCAAATCCCTTGATTTAAGGGGGAATCTTCATGTGGGGCGCCAATCCTCGAATAATTCAAGTGGATGAGGTGTGGTTAGGTGTGAACATGCACTTAGATGTCTAAATGATTTAGGAAAGTTGTTGGACAAATATTTCCATAATATTGAGCCTTTAAAGGCAAAAAACAAGGGAATGTTGGTCCACTGAGCTAGGTTTCCAAAAACCAAGTGAGAACATGATTTTTAGTGCATGTGGCTAAGTCAAGGATACTTAGGCTAAAAAATAAATGTAGATGTTAGCATTGTATTCCAACAATCATTTTCTCAAACATCAAGGACATCAAAGGACCCTTCCCATGGAGGGGGTCTTACAGACCCATCTATAGATCTCCTTCATTAGGTGTTTTTAATAAAGGATTTATTCAATTAAAGTCTTTCCATTTGGGTTATTGCATTGGATAATTTTACTGTTGTTTTCTATTCTGGATCATCTATACTTTTTTTTTGCAGGTTTTCCATTTTTATTACAGATTTGAATCGCTAGTAGCCGTCAACTTGTTGTTAGGGTCACTTGTCACGTAGTGACCTAAGTGAAGTGTTTTTGGTATATCTTCCAAGAAATTTCACACTAACAAATGGCGAATCCTATGGTGAAATAATAGAGTCCTTGGGTGACTGAAGTTTCATAAAATTTTAGGGTTTTCTACATCTATTTTTAGCCTCTCAATTTATATTTATAGTATTAAACCCTTTTTTGTCAAATTTTCGAATTCTGGTGGTTTTTTGGTTCTTTCCACAGGTCATAGATACCAGTTGAGCAGGAGACTGTAAAAATTGTGCAAGATATGCCGACTGAGAGTCTTGGGATAAAAATGTACTTTTCAGCCCCTAATCTAACTTGTGTTCTAGAGAACACTCTTTGGCCAAAAAACTTCATTTTCCACTATTCCAGGTCAGTACCCGTGTTTTGGAATTTTTCTGAGAACTTTTTAGATTTTTTTTTCATAATTATCGAGAGTGTTGTCTGCATACTATTTTGGGTACTTCACCTTTGTTTTCAATCTCCCTTAGGCCTGGATCCACTTAATTTTTCTCTTTTAGAAAGGAAAACCCCCCCTAGGGTTTAGAGTACACCTCCACATTGTTAGGAAGAGATTAGCTAAGTAAGGAGTCTAAGGTTTTCAACATTTTCAGCCACTGATTTTTAGAGTCTAGTCCATTGCTTTTTAGCTCTTTTGGATAGGTTTATTTTACATTTTATCCCTTTAGAGTTTGGGTTTGCCTTTTCCCCCTTAGGATCCCCTTGAGCATCCTAGGTTTAGAGCTTCACACCTATCCTTTGCAGCATTTTTCACCTTTGATATTTGTTGTTTATCTGCACCATTTAACGTAGATTAGTGCCTCTAGATCTCAGTCCCTTGACATTAGATCATTTTGGCCTTTTTATGTGTCTTTGAGTTACTTTGTTTCCCTCTATTGATTAGCTTCTTAGTAGCCCTTCTGGGTGGGGTTTTGTGTGCTTGATTGGTTGTTTATTTTTCTTCATTTGCATATTTATTTACAATATTTCAGCATTTATTTTCAATAGCAAATGACATCATGAAACATGCTTAATTAAATCATCCTCTTGACACATTATTTTCACACACTCACATCCTAAAGCTACCGTGAGCTTGGTTAACACAACCAATCAAAGACTTGAAACACTACACCTTAATAAATCAACACATATATATTAAGCCCGATTGGGCACTAGGGCCAAATAATCTTTGTAGTGTAGGTGTAGGATCGATGGGATAGGCTTCCAATAACGCCCATTGATCGCTTTCATTGAGACATATAATTTGACATATTAGGGAGCTTAAAATCCTTCATCATCCCACAATCCAAAGCTAGAGTGTGTCAAAAACCCGATACAGAGGGGGTTAGGCTAGCCCATCATGCGAGCAGTTCTCCTCGGGGCTACCCAACCTGTGGTAGGGAATCTTGTGCAGTGGCTGACTACCAAGAAGCTCAAGACTCGACCACCCCAATGGGACCAAGGTAACCATAGTGAATAGTCTTA
This sequence comes from Pinus taeda, assembly GCA_000404065.3. NCBI lineage: Eukaryota > Viridiplantae > Streptophyta > Pinopsida > Pinales > Pinaceae > Pinus > Pinus taeda. Next base: position 353,588 of record APFE030509723.1, read on the forward strand.
GGAAAACACCCTATAGGACTGGTTATGAGAAGCAGTTGGTTCTCTACCCTACCTTTCTCTAGACAACTTTGCTTGTGGGGATGAGATTTTGTCAAGTAAGAAGTTATTTAGAAGGCCATCTGAAATAGTAGATCTAATTTTGTTTGTGCATTTAGCTTACCTGTAGGTTAGAGCTATTTTTCTTTGATAGGACAAGTTTTATTGTATTAGAGTAACATCGTTAAAATAGTTAGCTTACACTTGGCACCACTGCACTAGGTGTTTTCTTATTTTTTGTTGCTCTTTTATTCCTATCATCGCCCTTTAGTTCTTTGGTCATTATTGTCTAGAGATCATTTCACCCCCTAGGCATTTGTCACGTCAAATTCAAGGTCTTCACCCTAAGTTCTCGTTAGGACATATTACTCCTCCCCGTCGAGTTCGAGTTCATCCTCCCAGTCCTCCATTAAGTCATCATTCTAATTTCGATTATACTGATTCATCTAGTTCATCCTTTGATTCTACATCTTCTCAACCCCATATCACCACCATGTCAGGCACCAACGTGGATGCGGGAACCTAGGGTGGGAACCCAAGTACCAACTAGGGTTCCCCCACCGGTGTGGTCACTCCTACTCCATTTCTTCCTTTTATGGTTGGTTTGAGTCTCCCAGATTTCAGCCAACTTATCAATGATCCTCTTCTCTATGATCCCATAGGCCCAGTTATTCCTACTAAACCCCCTTTAGACATCCCAAAGTTTGAAGGTAATGTTGGAGAAGATCCAACTAATCATGTTTGCTCATTCCACATGTCGTGTTCTTCAAATTTCATTGCTGAAGACTCCATCCATCTTTGTTTGTTCCAATGTACACTCATTGGAGTTGCTATTAAGTGGTATATCGATTAGGCCAGAGCCACTCATTCCAATTTTGCGGCTCTTTCCATAACCTTTCTTTCATATTTCTAGTTATGTCTCCATTATGATATCGATACTAAAATTTTAACTTATTTTCATCAAACATCTACCACTCGCCTTTCCAACCATGATCAAGAATGGCATATAAGGAGGAGTATCTATAGAGCTCCTGACTTTGAAGACCAAGTCTATATGGATTGGTTATTTAGATCATTTTTGTCCCACATTGATAAATATGTCACGTCACACTTCCCCCAGCTTGAGGAAGAGGCACTCCAAGTTGCCTTAAAATTTGATTTGATCTATGCCCAATCAGGTTATGTTTACATTGTCGCCCCTAATCTTCCTTGGCCTGGTGCTGCTAATGTACAGGGGGAATTGCATGCCATGGATGGCATAGTTGGAACCATTTCACACCCCCAACCATATGCACCGCCTTAAATGAGTTATGGTCCACCTCAGGGAGGGGCTAGTTCCACTTACAATTATTCCTCCCATAATCCTCCTGGGGGAAACACTTATCCATGTCCTAGTACACCATATGCATATCCCCATCTCCATTCGTAGATTCCAAGGCCAATTGTTGCACCTCCTATTCATCCCAATGTTTCTCCATATCCTTATTATCAATATGCACTGCCTAGCACTCCAGCTCCTCCAACACCAGTTCCCCAGCCCCCCATGCCTACTCCCCCTCTTCCACAACAACCACCTCCTCTGCAAGGACAAGTGTATGCTAAAAAGAGCAGACCAAATCCCCCTAACCCCAAGAAAAGGAACAAGGGGAAGGGTAATCGGAACCAGTAGTATCAAGGTAATCAAGGCAATCAGGGTCCTCCACCCAATGCCCCTTAGGGTCCTTAACCTAATCCCGCAACCCAGTAATAGGGTGGTCCGCCCAAGCAAAACAAGGGTCTTCATAGGAACAAACCTTGTGCCTATTATGGTGTATATGGTCATTACACCCATGAGTGTCCTCTTTTACCTCAGATGCATCAGATATGGGAAGCTCAAGCAGCTTCTCAAGGATTGCAACCCACTGCTCCTCTGCCCCCCCACTTCATCTCAACCAATAGTACTTACCAATCCTTTCCCTCACCAAGGGTTTATATCTACCAAACCTACAGAAGGTCAGGCATCTCAACCAACTCCCCAATCTAGTCACCATGATTATCATATTCTTATGATAAAATTTGATGAGGTAAATACCGAGAAAGTCAACCTTCAAACTCTATCATGCCAATACAACAAGCCATCTGCTAAGTCAAGATTGAGTCCCAACCCAAAGTGTCAAGCGAGCCTCTATTATCAAACAATGGCACCTTACAGATCCCTCAGCCTAAGGTCAAGATTATTCCCAATATCCCCAAAGGACTGTTACATTGAAATGTTGCTTCTGCCAAAACGGCTCATACATATAGCATAGTAGATGACTTGGCATAGTCTCCTACTTCTATGTCAATGCTGGAAGTCCTCCAGATGTGTCCATCCCAATGGAAATCTCTAATATCTTCACTAGGTTTCATGGATCCTTAAGACAATCATATGATTGTCTTTCATGTTGACAAGTCAGAAAATCCTCCCCTACCTCCATCTGTTTCATTTCGATTACCAATATCCATTAGAAACACCATTGTTAAACAGTGTATCATCGAAAAAGGTGCCTCCACCTGTGCGATGGCCACCAATGTTTGGAAGAAGCATGGTTCCCCTAACCTATCCCCATCCACTATCACTCTTCAGGCATGGGATAGTTATCCTTCACAGTTGCTTGGCTTATATCTCAACTGCCCAGTCACAGTTGCTGGAAAGACTATCTGTATTGACATTGAATTCATTGATGCTCCCTTAGACTATAACATCCTTTTGGGTCATAGTTATACTCATGGCATGTCAAATGTTGCATATGTAGTTCACCATAAGATGCACTTTCCCCACAATGGAAAGATCGTCGTCATTGATTAGTTGACGTACCATAACCCCAATGCTCATACTTCACTTCAGTCCAACATTTCCTCTGTGGTTGACAATACAAATGTCTCATCCTTGACCAATGTCTTTATAAGAGTCTACAAAGATTACAGTTTTCTTGGTGCTTACTATGGTCCACCACCTACCCCTTTTGAGAATATCTCATCTAGTGTTTTCATGCTCCAAGCATCACGATCTGCCCACAAGTGGTTTGGTATGTCTTCACAGCAGAATACACCTCCGAAACTTGTTGTTCCTAACTCAACCCAGCCTCTTGATATTATTCCTCAAGGATCATTTCATTCTGTTGGTGTCTTGATTTCACCTAGAACCATTACCCCAAGCCTCAACCATCTCAGAGAAGTTCCTCCATGCCACAATCCTTCTAGTCATATACCATTCTTATTTCCATCTCCTCAAGTTTATTCTACACTTATCATGGCTACGTTGAGTCTACCCAACATTACCTTGGGGATCCCAGTCTAGTACATCGATCCTCCCGCAAACACTCCACCCAATCAACTTAAACCTTACACTGCTTTGACCCTGGTCAAAACTATTGTTCCTACCCCCGCCTTTGTTTCAGTTCCACAAAAACCTCAAAAAGAGACTACTCCTATTGTGAAAGCATATAGCAAGGGGGGCAAAGCCCAGAAAAATGGAACTAAAGACAAGGCCCCCCCAGCAACTCCAACTCCTCCTAAGCCGCCAAATCCTATTCCTCCTTGTGCTTTGTGTGGTGTTGTTGTTCATGCCACCAATAATTTTCCTGAACTCCCTCATGTTAAATATGTGGTCACTAATACCTTCCTTGATTCTAACATTCTTGAGGTCCATGTCACCTTACCTGAATCACCCAAGAATAACATATCATTATGAACAAATCACCCATGTGCTTTGAGTGATAATTATGTCTAGTATTCTCATCGTTGTCCTCATCTCAAACATTTTCATGATACACTTCAAGTGCTTCGCTAATTAGAGGTCGCTTGTAGTGAGTCCACGTCTCCTCTACTTGCGGATTATGGTCCCACTCCTACACTGGAATAGGAGTTCTCTCAAACACCCATTGTGATCCCTCCCCCTGATGTCAAGATGATGGATATTATCGCTCCTATTCTCTACCTATCGTCATCCATGATATTGATGCATTGGAATTCCCCTAATGTCTCCTATTGTGATTTCGTTGAACCTTCTTCGATGAACACCCTGGTATCAACATTAGTAGATAATCCATCTACTTGTCATATGCCTCCCAACCTTCATGATGCATATGTGAACCTTGTCTCTCATGAAGATGCATCAGGTAGCTCTTCGCCATCATGTAGCCCATATTCCTCTAGTCTACCCATCTTCCATTCTGCGGAAAACATCATGGAAGCTATGACCACCCCTAATTATCCTTGGGATGATATGAACCATCATGCCTACTTCCTTCCACAACAAACCCATGACTAATATGGTGTGGAGTCCAAATACTTCATTCATGGTGAGGTCGATTAGTTAAAAAATCCCATTCCTACACCAGATGCTTTTGAAGAAGGAAATATGGCTAACTTTAACATTTCGACTAAATCGGTGATTGAATAAAACAGTACCTTGGGGGCATAGTGTACCCGGAAAGAAATTCATGCTTACACCAAGTTATTCAAGGAATTTCATGATGTTTTCACCTGGTCTATTTCTTAAATGCCTAGACTTGATCCTGACATTGTTGAACATCATATCAACACTTGGACTGATGCCATACTCATCCGCCAAAAGAAAAGGCCTATCCATCCTTCCAAAAATGAAGCTATTAAAGCTGAAATTGATAATATCAAGTAGGCTGGTTTCATTTATCCCATTGAATACACCACATGGGTGTCCAATCTTGTTCCCATTCTCAAGAAACAAGGCACCATTCGTGTCTGCACTGACTTCCATGACCTAAACAAAGATTGTCCCAAAGACAAATTTCCCACAACCTTCATTGACCAGGTCATTGATGAGTGTGTGGGGCATTAGGTTCTATCCTTTGTGGATGGATTTTATGGATATAACCAAATATGATCCATTATGTCGATCAGCTTAAAACTGCTTTCACTAGTCCATGGGGAACTTTCATTTACAAGGTCATTCCTTTCAATTTAAGGAATGTTGGGGCCACTTTTGAACATGCCATGTCTATTGTTTTCATGTCTTGGCTCACATTATCCTTGAATATCTCAACGATCTCACCACTTGTTGGAAACTTTGATCGCAACAACTTCATGATTTGCGTACCATGTTTATGTGATGTCACAAGTATAACATTCATCTCAATCCCCTTGTGTGTCTTTTGCATTCCTTCTAGTCGACTTTTGGGCTTCATTGTGTCCAAATATTGTATCACTCTTAACCCACTCAAAGTTCAAGCCATCCTTGAACTTCCTCCTCCTCGTACCCTTCACCAATTACAAAGCCTCCAAGGCAAAGCTAATTTTCTTCGTCGGTTTGTCCCTGATTATGCCACCATGGCTCATGGGTTCCTTAGGTGCCTTCAATCTACCATTCCATTTGTTTGGGATGATCAATCTAAATAGTCTTTTGATGCCCTCAAACGTGCTCTCTCTTCTGCTCCCTTGATTAGACCACCAAACTTTGAAAGGTATTTCATCTTGTACATCTCTACATCCACCCATTCAGTTGTCGGGGTCCTCATACAAGAATATTATGTGGTTATTGAGCATGTCATATATTATGTCAGTAAGAACCTTAATGGTCCCATTGTATCCTATTCCCATGAGGAAAAGCTAGCGTTGGCCATCATGCTCTCTATTCAAAAGCTTTGTCATTATATCCTTATGTGTACCACCAAAGTTGTGACCAATTCCAACCACATGGATTTCTTGTTGATTTGATGGATCATTAGAGGGAAGTATGCTTGTTGGATTGTTATCCTTCAAGAATTCAATCTCGAATTCGTCACACCCAATAGTAATAAAATTTTAGCCCTTGCTAAACTCATTTCTGAATTTCCCACCAGTGCACCTGATCCGCCAGTAAATGACGATCTTTTCGACAAACACTTGTTCACCATCACCTCAGATGATCCTTGGTATGGTGACATTCTTACCTATTTTCAAACACATAAATTTTCCCCCCACCTCACTCATAATGATTGACGACATATTCAACATCAAACCCCGCGCTACCTCCTCATTGGTGATGACCTTTATCATCGCGGTGTCGACACTGTCCTTCTTTGTTGTCTCACCCATGTTGAAGTTGAGCAAGTTATCAATGTCTTCCATGGTGGCGCTTGTGGTGGTCACCTCTCCGGAATGGTCAATACCCAGAAACTCATCTGTGTCAGATTCTTTTTGCCTTCTCTCTTTAGCGATTGCATTGAGGCAGTCAAACACTACCCTAATTTCCAATTATATGCCCCTAAGGTGTGAGCTCCACCTACTCCCCTCCATCCCATTGTCGTACTCAATCCTTTCTGTAAATAAGATATTGAATTCATGGAGTTTCAACCCCCATCTAATAATAACCACAAGTATATTATCGTGGTCATCGACTACTTTACCAAATGGGTTGATCCATGCCATCGTTCAATAACACTGCTGCTACTATAGCCTTATTCTTCTTTAACCATGTTATTGCTCGATTTGGGGTTCCAAAATAATTGGTCTTTGACCATGGTTGACACTTTGAATATGAGATATGGCATAAGCTATCCTCTTTGTTGGCCTTCAAACATCAATATTCGTTGTCTTATTACCCCCAAGGAAATGGCCAAGTTGAAGCTATCAACAAGATTCTTAAGACTATGCTTCAGCAAATGGTGAATAAACACAAGAACAACTAGCATTTAATGCTCTCCCCTACTTTGTGGGCCTATAGAACTTTTGTCAAGACCACCATCGGGTTCACTCCTTTCCACCTTGTTTTTGGAGAGGAGGTAATTTTACCAAATGAGTGTGAAATCCCTTCCCTTCATCTTCTTGTTGAACTCCTCTCGAACACCCAACCTTTAGAAAAATGACTCATCATGCTTGGGCATGCCACTAAAGACTGTCATGTTGCATTGCAAACCGTCGAAGCGGTAAAAAAGCGCACCAAATCTCAGTATGACACAAAGTCCACCTCGCACCTTCCATGAAGGTGACCTTGTTTTTGTTTATTACCAAGCTCATGATGTCCTAGGACGTGGGAAGCTAAAACCATTATGGCTAGGGCCTTATATCATTCATAGGTGTTTGAGCAAGGGTGCATACCTATTAGAGGACCTAGAAGGAGAAATCCTTCCTACTCCTCGAAATGCACTCTACCTTACGAAATTTTACCCATAACATTTCCCATTGAAATGCATGTATATATTTCTTTCTTCTTGAATTTAAGCAGTGTACATCCCCCACATTCTTACATATTTTATTCTTTTGTCTTTCAGATGGATCCATCATCCACACCTTATATCAATTTTTTCGATGGCGCGAGTCACTTCACCAGGAATCTAGCCTCGGTATCTTGGGGCATTTTCACCCCCTTGCATCCAGTAGCCCACTCTAATGGTTTTTTCATTGGACCTTCCACCAATAACCAAGCCGAATATGATATTGTGATAAGTTTGTTAGCCGATGCCCTGGACTGCCACATCCTTCAACTTCATGTTTGTCTTGATTCCTTACTTGTCATGTAATTGAATGGCGTTTATCATGTGCATAATCTTGTCCTATTTAGAAAATATCTATGAGATAATATTTTGGCACATGAATTTGAATCCATTTCATTCAATCATGTTCCTAGAGCCCAAAATCACTATGTAGACACCATTTCTAATAACATTCTAAATTGGAATTTATCACATGTCAGAATACATCCATAAACAAAAGGAAAACCACAATCATAACAAAAGATGCATAATCATAAATATGTATCATAATACATTGTTTTGAGTCCACTACTCTAAATAAATTTGACATGTTCATTCACATGTTATCATAAAAGCAAAAATGGGGACCCACATGTCCATATGCCTAATCATTATGATTTGGAGACATCCGAGCTAGCAGCTCCATCCCCCAGCCCGTAGATCTTGTACTACCTGACTGGTCATCACAATGTGCCATATGATTCCTCGCCACTGCGAGGGAAGACCTGTGCACTCATCTGTATATCGATATTTTAGCTCATGCCACTCACACTCTGTCACCCAGATTAGTAATAAATTGCATCTACATTGGAGATCCTCCATTAGAGCATCACCACCTGGTCTTTATTGTGATGAGGTACCACTGTGGTCTGCGACCCCTGGCGTTGTGGCTCATCCTGTGTATCATGTCGGCCTCACTGGTGTTATATCTTCATACCACACAATTTAGAAATCATTACCAGATACATGTATTTCTTAAACTAGAAATGCATTAAATGTATAGAAATTTTCACTTACCGTATGGGCCCCATGCTCGTCCAAGTGGAAGTTGTAAGTCAGGATCCCCCTGATAGTTCATGCCACTATATGGATAATCATCTATGTACAGTGGCATATGGTCCCAATGCGTGAAAAAATCGAGTCGAAACACTCATTTGACCAAC